>VXAU01002212.1:39877-157348 GCA_013399695.1 Formicarius rufipectus | reverse complement strand
TCCAGAACAAGTGGTGGATCAACCTAGCAGAAAAGACTCAACTATGTGCAGATTTGCATGACCACAGAAGATTCTATGAGGCTCTGAAAGCAGTGTATGGAACCACACACCAGGTTCAAAGCCCCCTACTCAGCGCAGATGGCCAAATGCTTCGCACAAATAAAACCTCCATCCTGAATTGACGGTCTGAATATTTTCAGACTCTCTTCAGTGATAACCGTGTAGTCCAAGACTCAGAAATTCAGCACATCACACAACAACCAGTGAAAAACAAATTGGATATAGCCTCTGCCATGGGAGAAACTCTTAAGGCCATACAGCAGGTGAAAACTGGAAAGGCAGCTGGAGTTGATGGAATTCCACCTGAAGTCTGGAAACATGGAGGCTATGTAACCCTCTGTGCAGAGGTTAAGGCACCCTCTCCTTTGGTAGAAGTGGGATCAAATAACAAGAGCTATCCTGGTCCCTTTCTCAACATGTAGTGTGTTCACCCTGGCTGGATGCCACCAAAGCAGCTCTCTCCCTCTTCTATGCAACTGGACAGAGGAGAGGAAAAAAAAAAAAAAAAAGAAAAGAAAACAACAAAGGATTCATGTGTTGATATAGGAGCTGGGAGAGGTCAGTTACTGATCACTATCACAGCCAAAACAGGCTCAAAGAGGGAATATTAACTTATTAATATTAATTTATTACTGACAGGATCTGAGCAAAAGAGTGAGAAGTAAAATAATCTTAAAAGCACCCTCCCCTTCCTGGCCCTTCCTTCCAAGTTCTACCTCCTCCCCCACAACAGTGCAGGAAGATGGGGAATGGGGGTTATAGGCAGTTGTTTCTGCCACTGTCAGAGAGATGAGTCTTTCCTCAGCTTTCCATGAGGTCCCTCCCGCAGGAGATAGCCCTTCATGAACCTCTCCAACATGAGACCATCCTATGGGCAACACTTCTTCACATAACTGCTGTCACATAGGTCATTTCTCCATGGGGTGCAGTCCTTCATGAACAAGCTGCTCCGGCACTGCTCTTCCATAGGGCCACAAATCATACAAGGGAAAACATGCTCCAGTGGGGGTTCCTCTCTCCATAGGCTGCAGGGCCCTGCCAGGACTCTGCTCCATCACAAGGTTATATCCACCTGCTCCAGCATGTGCTCCTCTATGAGCTGCAGGTGGATCTCTGCATTCCTGTGGACCTCCATGGGCTGCAAGGGCACAGCTGCTCCACCATGATCTGCACCACCGGCTGCAGGGGAACCTCAGCTCCAGTGTCAGGAGTACCTCCTCCCTCTCCTTCTGCACTGACCTCAGTGTCTATATTGTTGTTCATGTGTTCTCACTCCATTCTTCCCTGGCTGTAATTTTCAACTGCCCAATAATTTGTTTTTTTTCCCTTCTTAAATATGTTGCCACAGAGACATTACTGTCCTTCCTAATTGGCTCAGCCTTGGCCAGTGGCAGGAAGGCAATCCTGGAGCCAACTGGCTTTGGCTCCACCAGACATAGGGGAACCTTCTGGCAGCTTTTAACAGAAACCACCCCTGCAGCCCCTCTGCTACCACTAAGCTTCACATTTAGTTTTGAGTAGCAGTCTTCTAGTTCCTCAGAACTATTTGAGCAGCACCTTCAGACAGACTCAGGGCCTTGAGTTAGGCTTCAAGCACCGCAGTTCAGCAGGTGATAGAGCGTGTCACTTCAGCACCTCCATTTCCTGATTTGCAGACTTACAAAACATGCATGCTCCAAGGCATGCTTAACATTTGCTCTCCCCAAGGAGATCAGCAGCCCAAAGGCAAAGCTCTAAGTACAAGGTAACAAAAAAAGGGTAGTTATTACTACTATTCACATTCACTGCGTGTGACCCGGAAAGCCCTTCAACCTTTGAAGCATGCTTGAGTTGCATTTTAAGTCATTGCAGTCCACTCTTTCTGCTCAAAAGCACAAAATAACAGGCAGCAGCAGGACTATAAATTGCTTTATGGATGCTATAAATACAAATAATCCTCACCCATAAAGTTACATTGGCATTACAAAGATCTAGTAATTTATTTAATGCATGGCACAGCCACTCTGCAGAACTTGGAGGAGGTGGATGATCGTGTTGTCACAAGGATTCCATCTTTAATATGTGAAATTTCACTTTGACTCACATAACATGGGAGGAAAAAAAATGTTCCGAATGCAAACAAAGCAGTTTAAAATAGCCTTAGAACCATAAGAAACACTAAAGAGTATTCCTATGTGTCAGCATTGAACCTGGATAGCTGCATCCTGGGATTTATATCCTATTCCACATAACTTATGAAATTGGTATTTTAACTGCCTTTGTGTTATCCACCATTTTGCCTGGATCTTCACTCTAGTGTACATAGTGTGCAATCAGATAAAAGACAAGGCTTGAAAAAAAAACTACATGGAGAATTCAAATATCACACTAATTACTTATATGAGTCTTGTGAAAAAAAAATCATCGTTAAGATTTTTGGGTAAGTTACATCAATACTGTCAAAAAACCTGCACATATATACACAACAATTCTCCTAGGACTCATAACTGATAGACTGCAATGTTTGCTGGAGAATAATAATATTTTTGTTTTACTGATAAATTAAATAATCTCAGAAGACCTTTTAATACCTATTCAGACAAAAAACTGCCCAGATTTAAAAGCACACTTTCACCCTGTAACATCATATTCACAACCCTGGTGGTGCACACAGCAAGTGGTGCACCTGAAAAGGCCAATAAGCCAGTGCTTGATTCGGCATCTTCCCTGCTTGCTTTTATGAACAATCATGTCTGTCACTGATGGAGCTTTGAAAAGGAAAAATAATATTCCCACTGAAACTTACCAGTCCTTAGCTCATACACCCAGTAACTTTCTTTTAGTTGATCATTATACATATGTCTTGTCTATTTTTCAAATTATTAGAAGATATATTTAGCCTCCAGAGAACCTAAATTAGACAAGAATTAAAAACATCCTGACACCTATAAGTGTACTTTTATAATCACTAAATTTAAGCAGTGAGAGTACTCCCCAAAATAATTCAAAGTGAATCATTGAACTGGGTTCCCAAAATTAAGAACTGCCTAATTAACTACGTAGGCCCACTTATGAATGAGTAAACAAATTCAACATTTAAAGGGGTAGCACAAGAAAGACAGACTGGGATATAAAGTGTACCCTAAATTCTTGTGTTTAGGATTGTCCTGTGGATGATGAAGTTACTAACTAAAAGGTAAGCATGGACAGTAAGTGGCATCCAGGTGTGTAAGGTATTTCATGGGTTTTGCCTCTGATTTGCTAGAGTCCTCATTCAGTGCTTATTCAATATTCAGTTGTGAATATTCTCCTAGTACAATTTCCATAGCCCTTCCTTGCAACCTGTCATTCGACAGCTCTTCTGTGAAATTACTCAGTCTTCAATCAAGGCAGTTGGAAAGTGAAATAAACGCCGTTTTCATTAATCAAATGTAAGTAATTTGCTTTGAATCGAGCACCACTTCCTCAGGCTCCTCAGAATTTAGCTGTCATGGAAAAGAAACCATAGCTTTTTGTCCCACTGTCTCCTCTGCCATTTGCCCACCACTCCCAGTATCTTCAAGGTTTTACAAAGAAAGCTCCTAGTATACACAGTCACATTCTAAATGAGACAGAAACCTTACTACCAAAAAATGTATTTCTGATCATGTCTCTGGTACTAAAATGTATCTAACCAAAGGAAATTAATTGCATGGATAACTTTATTTTTCTTACTTCCCAGGTACTTATTGACTACCAGGCTTCTTCAAGTGTTTGCATCTAAAGATGACATTAAGTGCAGCATTTCAAAGTTACAGTCATAGAAGAGGTTCTCATCATCTCTCACAGAGGTACTCTCACTGCAGATACAGAATTCAGATGCAAATTTCTGTGCAGAATCTGTAGAAGATATGTAAACTTATTTCCAAAGATTTTCTCATTAAGCCAAACATCACCTTTTTTGTTCAAAGCAGAATGGCATTTAAAACAACTAAACTTCATTTTCCCTATTGTCATTCTCAAAAACACAGGGCCATTTGGGACTGTGGGTTCAAAAGCTGTATCTGCATCAAGCTGACATTCAGATGGGAACAGTTCAGGCCACACTGTTAAGTGTGACAACTGAAAACCTGTATCTTTTAAAGAAATTGACCTTTAAATAATATGTGGTCCTCAACCTTGACTATTATGCAGCTGCTGCAATTGACAGTCTAATCAGACCCACCTACAATAGCTGGAGTGCTAACGATAAAGTGCTAACAGTTAATTCTCTCCCTTACTGTCTGTATCCTTATGCTTTAAACTCTTATCCTCAAAAGAGCATTGAATATTTAAAAAAGTAAGCAAACTTGAACATTACACATTAGGAAGAAAGTGAAATAGGAATCTGAGACGTGAAGCCTGTATGTTCCATGTACAATACTACAAAAGGTCAATTTGTCTCCAGGCTACCTGTACCAGCCTTTATGTAAGGAGACTGATAATTTGATGAGGAGTAATATGCTGCTGTCTACAAATTCTTGCCACTCCGAAGGGTGTTGCCAAACTTTTTATCCCACTTTTTAACAATTACACGGACAGAGAGATCTTTCCTGGAGTGGTTTCTACTACATTTGGATCATTTCTGAATTTTAAGACAATTTTTAAAATGCTCTCTGCTGATTTCTTTCCATCTCAAAGGAACACTACCTTAATATGCCCTTCTAGAGACATCATTTGGATAAAGTAAAAATTAGAGGCAGCAAGTTGGTTATAAAAAGTTTTATTTAAAAGGGCTGAAAATTCAAATTAGGACTTATACTCAAGCCCTATCAGGATCCAGATTTACTGAGTGTTGCTCAGTCAAAGACGCATAGAGCAGGTCCTGTGATGAAAGACCAGGCAGTAACATCTGTGGGAGCTGCTCAACTGCTAAGGGAGGAGCACAGCTGCTGAGTAGCAAAATATGGTTATAAGGAATAATGAAAGAAGAAGAGTTGGTTGGAACAATGTATGGCTGAACTCTAGTCATAAGCTGAGATCCTCAGCTCTGATGGTTTTATACTGTAGAAAAGGTTCAGCACAGTGTCACAGGACACTAGCAGATGTAGTTCCAGTCAGAAAAAGATTTCTGCAGTACAGCTGCCTGATGTCCTATTAAAATATGGTAATTGATCCTGTTAGGGCTTGGCTTGGAAAAAACCTTGCTCCCTAGGCAGAAACTCTATACTTACAAAATAGTACTAGAAAGCTTACAGAGAAGTAAGCTGTTTTCCAGGAGGTTTGGTTGGTTGCTTTTTGTTTTTCTAATAAACTCAAATCNAGGGGGGGGGGGGATGGAGGAGAGTTTCAAAATGAGGATGCATAAGCCCACCCTATTTTCCAAAGATCAATTCATTATGCATGTGTCAGATTTATTAACAGAAGTCACTGCACTGCTTGACCTAAGTGGCAGCTGCCTTTCTGCAGAGCAGCCATGGCTACAGTGCCAGGCTTTGCTCCAAATCAGGGCAGAGCTGGGCACCCCCAGCCTGAAATGCCAGGTTGATCAGATGCCTGAACCCAGGTCTGCCCAGGGAGGCAGCAGGATCCAGGTGCTTCCTCCACACCTCTGCCTCAAGGGAGAATTCCTTCCCTTTAATGCCTCCTTACCATAACAATTCATGAAACAGCACTGAGAGACAAAGTTCAGCAAACGCCAGAAAGCTATTATGAGGGAATTGTAATGTATGAAATGTAGCTCAGGACTTCAAGGCTCTTAAATGATAGTAACATTTGTTTTGGGACTTTTGCCTGGAAATGTTGGAAGACCTTTTAATAAATGTACTAAATAAGATGCATAATTTAGCTGCTTCTCAGCAGAATGCTGGCTGGCTGCCAGATCCACTCAGGTTTGACTCAACATCAGGGCTACCCGCTGGCCCAGTACAAATAGACTCATTAAAAAATGGTTGCTGCTGTGTGCTTAGGGCTCTATTTCTCCCACTAATGACTCAGTTTATGTGTTGCCCTCTTGAAAAAATAGAGAAGCAGCCTCCAGAGAGGAAAATATTCTCCTGTATGCACATTCTACACATATGAATGCAGGCAATATGCTGTGATATGCAGGAAAGCAAAAGAGAAATGGCTGCATCACGCAGGAAAGAGAAGACACTCGAGCTAGTTTATGGCATAATATGGATGCTGAATGTTCATTATAGCTATTAATTGTAACAGAGACAGACCACAGCCCAGATTAGGTCTCCATTTCCATCGTGCTAGACATACCCAGAGACAGTTCCATAGGTAGAACCTGACATCTGAACAAGCAGCACAGACAAAGCAAAGACAACAAAAACTCACTGAAGCAGGCAGCTACCCAGTGGCAACACTCACATGCCTCTGTTTTCAAGTCCCACTGAGCCTTGTTTCTTCTCTGAATCCAAGAGGGTTTGTGGCTGTTGTCAAACCTAGCAAAGCTTCTCAGCATGATGCCTTAAGATTCGTAAGATTCATAACACATAGCTTTTTAATAATATAACTGTATAGTTTCTAACACTTTAAAAAAGCAGTTAACAGTTTCTAACCCCCACTTTCTCATGCTTTGTATCAAATTCCCAAAATTCCTGAAATTTTGCTTAATGTTCTTTTCAAGGAAAAAGGTTTTAGCAAGGACATCTTGTTTGGGACATGTACCTAGAAGGACATAATAAGTCAAAGCAGTAGAAGGCCCAGAAACCTTGGAGAGACTCCAGACAAGGGATGTGATGTGAAGACCATATGGTGAAGAAATAAGCATCTTGAGACCTCCAACTCAGTTCCAGGGAGGGGCATGTTAAGGGGCAGACCTGAGGAAGGTTCTCAGGGCAGACAATTCTCGGGCTGGATGTATCCATTAGATATGATAATTAATTAGTGCTATAAATTTGTAGAAGCCTTTTACTGTATCATGCACTTATGTATTTCATGTACCTTAAAGCACTTCAATTAAAGACCTGTTCTCTATTTTATCTCTTGTCTCAAAATATTGTCTTGAAAGTTCTTCCATTTTAGGCATGAAGCATTCTATTATTTTCAGATTTGCTCTACTAAATTTCCTTTCAGATATGCCTTCCTTCACAGTGTGAAAGGTAAAACTGGTTTTTTGATTCATTTATATTAGGAGAACAAAGAAATCCTGCTTTAGATTATACCTGGACCTCTGGCAATGTCTAATAACACTAATGTAGAGATTTTTTACTTAAAGCTTTTGTTTTGTTCCAAAGGATGACAAAAGGCCAATTCTTGCACTGGAGGGCACAACATTAGCAACATGTATTATTATCAGAGGTGGCATACAAAACATATTACTTTAAAAGGAGATGCAAATGCAAAGGCTTAAACAGTCTCAAAACACCTCCATCTCTTCACCGAAACTGAAAACTCATAACATCCAAAAATTATTTCTGTTAGTGCTACAATCCTTGGTAACTCCCGAAAATTGCCTTAAAACACCCAAACTCAAAACTCAGGCTAAAAGAAATTAAAAGCAGTCTCCAATCTTGCACACTGTCAATACTGAAGGGCTACTATCAGTCCCTGTTTATTATTTTTAATAGTCATTGTCTGAGTCTAGAGAAAATTAAGAAATTTGTTGGACTAGAAACTAAAGAAGGAGACAAGCCTCCTTTAAATTCAAAACAAAGTTTAACTAAGGTATGATAATGGAAAGGATAACAGTTCTTAACTACTATAGATATACATATATATATATATTCAAGAGAAACAAAGCAACCAGAACTAAATGACCAGTTTGTAATTAACTCTCTGAACATGGTGCAGTCTCTGCTCCCATTGGGCACAGTAATATTTACAGACAGCAGGTGGCGATGTCACTCCTCAGCCGGTGCTGGGCTGCCTTCGGGGGGTGGGTGGAGAGGTTTGGCATCTCTCTCTGGGATGGGCGATGTGGAATCAGTGGGGAACGCCATGCAGAGAGGGAAGAGCTGGGATCCTTTTCCATGGGCAAAACTCTCTCCTAGTCCTTGGCCAGAGGAGGGATGGTACACTGAGCTGCCATCAATGCTGAGCGGGCTCCTCGCACCCAGGCCTGCAGCCATCGGCTCTCTCAGGAAAACCTGCCACAAAAGCCCTGGATAGCAAATCTCTCTGTCTCTCTTCTCTCTCTCTCTGTCTTTCTCTCTGAAGCACTGGGAACTCCGAAATCCAGGGATTGGAAATGGGAGAAAGGGAAGGAGACCAAAACTGCAGGGCAGAGGCTCTCTGAAGGAGACGTCTCTCTCTCTCCCACAGCAGTTCTCCTCCCCTGCCAGCCAAAAAACCAGTGCCCCTTGACCACACCATCCCAGGGATTAAATGTTGCTCCCTTCACTCATGATCTACTCCATTGTTATCTAGCAGTGGGGAAAGATAAGGGCTATTAATTCCTCATTCGTTGGTAGGGGAATGGAAAATCCACGCGCTCCTAAAAAACTACAACAGTCATGTTCAGCCAAATAAATGAAGGCTCTGTACACCCACATAGCAAAATAAAGTACCATTTCCACTTTTAACTCAGTGGCTGCAATTCACAGAACTAGATCAGGTCTCTAACTGTGAAGCTAGAAAATGTCACCATCCCACCCTTTCTGGCCAGAAAATCATGTCATCTCTCAACAGTCAGAAGCACCTGCTGTGTCTTCCCACACTGCTGCCTCCTTGAGTAGCCTGTATCCCCACACTCCCTTCACTAGATTGATTCAAATAAAACACAAGCACAAGAAATTAAAACTAAGTTTTATTATTGAGAAGAGGAGCACAGGAGGCTCCTCTTCTCAGGTAAGCATTATGAAGCAGAAACCCAGATAACCATCCCTCGCCTTTCAGACACACCCTTATATTTCATGTTTCCCTCAGGGCTATGCTCCAGACTGTGCTATGAAGTGCCTAACCTTCTTTGAGATCATGCAAAGAATCCAAGCACCCAAGCCAGGCATCTGTCCACAACACTTCTAGGTTCTAGGTGCCATTTATGCAGTGACACTTGGAATTCGTGATAGAACAAAGGTACGTCTTCAGGCTTATGCTCCCTTGCTCTGCTCAAGCCTGCAATGATATTGCAGCATGCTGAATTTCAGAGCTGGAGTCTTTGATTTTATCCTTTTTTTTTTTTTTTTTTAATTGCATATAGTTTTCAAGAGCTTCTCCATTTAAATCTAGCATACTTGAATCACCACCCTATTAATTCCACTCTGAGAGCATTACAACACTCTTGATTTAAGTTTACACAGGACTGAAAAACCCCTCAATTTTTAAGTTAATTCTTCTGCAACTATACCCCTCCCAAGCATATCTTGTTTATTTACAATCCATTTTCCGGGCCTCCACTATCTCTCTCACAGATCTTAACCTTTGTTGAAAACATACTGCTTAATACTAGTTCTGTATTTCCTTAACATGAAAAAGGTCCTATTTTAGCTTTCAAAAGAAGCTGAACAGTCACACCTGCTAATCCCAAGTACCTTTCAATTACACCTGACCTTCTTTTTAAAGGGTCTCTTCTGAGCCCCATTCAGTCTATTAAAAAAAAACAACAAACTCACATGTTATTAGGGTAGTTATAGTCAATGGCTATGAAGAAGATGTGAAGACAGTCATTTGTTTTTCTAGGTGTGTTTTAGATTTAGAGTATGTAATGGCAGAAGGTACACTCACAAAGAGTTACAAGTGTATATGGGATTACAGATGTGGGTATATAGCAAGGAATAGATGCTCTGATATTTGTTAACTATGCATTGTAACATCTTTGTCAGTTCTATACAGCTATAAAAGAAAAACTAAAATGAAACCCTCTGAACTGCAGTGGTGTTTCATTAGAACTGGTTAGCTATTTCAATGAATCAAAGAAATCTAGATAAACTATAGTTTAAGGATGTTGTCTCTCCAAGTACACTGCTACCAATTCTTCAGGTAGTCCATTTCTGTCCTATAGAACAGGCCTGCTCAGAGTCTAGTCATCACATTAGTGTAAACTATTTTACCCTTTTAATTTGTGTATAACTGTTCAAAGCTTTTAAAAATTCTGCTTGATTCCTGTATAGCTCAAATTAAGACTTTAAATTCAGTGCTGAGTGGGGCTCTGACATCCTAAAAGTTTGTCTGTGTGCTGTCAGGTACCAGTACTTCATTTTAAGAATATATAGTACATTGTTTCCCAATTAGATGTTACACCAAAATCAATGGAGTCCTCCTTTGCAGCAAGATAACAAAGCAATGTTCCAAAGCTTTATCGATTTTAAGAAGGCTTTGCTAGGACAGAAATACCTATTTTTGTGAAATATTTTGTTGGAGCATATACCAGAGTTTTGAGAAGGCTGAAAAGGAAACGGCTTTCCTCTAAGGGTTATAGGCATTTGTGAGGAGTATGAAGGATACATCATAGTTCGAGTGTTACTGCGGCAACTATCTTATCCCATTTGTCACTGAGAATTACAAGCCTTATTGACAGAAATATATACTGTTTCATAACCAGGATTTCAAAGCTGAGCATGCAGAAGAGAGTCAGGCTTATCTGATGTGTGCCCAAATGTTCCCAATTCTCAATATGCTAAACGTGCTTCTTTCACTCCTCCAAGGGATGTAATCTTTGAGTCAAGTTGTAGAAAACTCCCTCTAGTCCAAGTTGCATCAAATTATCCACAGTGATTCTGAGAGAAAAAAGAAATACTTCTGCTGTGCCAGCATCTGGAAAGCAGCCTGATTGGCAAGACTAAAGAGCAGTATAATTGCATGTTCAAACATTTTAACTCTGCCCTTCCATATGGAATAAACATTCAGTTAAGAACAAACAGCAAAAATTCCCTGTGAGGGAGGTATCCTTTTTTTCACCCTTTGCCAAACACCCTTTGCAGTGTTAGGATATCCAGGGTAAAAATTGTGTAAGTTTGAAAGCCTGTAGTCTCACAAAGCTTTCAGATTCAGAGGGTCTGAGTTTGAGCTATTTAATGAGCTATATGTGTTTGCACTGATTTGTTGAATAGACTGCACAGCCCCAGTGAACATGATTGTACATACTCAAGTATTCACAGAAATAATTCACAGTCAGAAAACCTGTATTTTTAGTTAGAAGGGCATCCTGGGATAAGTCCAAAGAGGACAAAGCAACAGTAAGGCACTTTATTTTGCCTAAAACTATAACATAGTCATAGGAAATCCGGGGTGGTATAGCATAAACATCCTTCATCATACTCTAACCTCTGATTAGTAGGAAATGAATAACAGCAGTGGAGCTACTCAGTCTAATTATCAGTTTTGCTGCATTTCTATTAAGCTCTTAAAATCTAATTTTGGAAGCAGGAATTTTGTCTCCTGCAGGGAAAGGCTTATAGAAATATGAGCAAGATTCCAGTTGGTCAAGCCAAGTCACTTCTCTAGTATTTAAGCTCTCAGTGAATCAAAAGATTAGGGGCAAAGCAGGACTTGTCTAAATTCTAATCCACTTTATTACTATTGTTCTACAGCTTTCTAGGAACCCATTTCCACATTTAGACATGACACTGCCAATTCCAAGCTCCCCTCCTAAGGCTGGGGTATTTATGGGAATGACTCCATGATTTCATAAATGCCTGTCTATTAGGAAATAGACTGGCCATCAAATAATTTCTGACAGCCACTCAGCAATAACAGTTTTCAGCCAATGACTATATTGTGAAGATCAGAACTTGCGACTTAGCAAATCTGTCTTCTATTGCCTTCAGGAACCATTCAGACACTATTTTAAGTATGCATTCATAATTGCACTTACTGTAGAAACAAGAATTAGGCTTATGGCTGCTCTTAGCTTTAACTTCTCCTCCCTCAGGCTCCTTCTTACCAGCACTAAGCCTCTCCTTTGGCCAGCTAAAGGGCTGGGGAAGATGTGTCTGCGGACACAAAACAGTTTATGACAGCTGATACAAACTAATTTCTGCAGGCTATTTGTAAAACGATTCTCTCTTAAAAGCCGTAATTTACTACAAGGAAAGCTGGGATTCCATGGCCGAAGGGGAAGTTAGGTGGCTGGCACTTCCAGCACATATATATCCTCTTGACATGTTAGATCCTACGAGATCAGTGAAAGAAGCTGGATTTAAGTTCTGTGACTGTTATTAAAATCCCGATTCAAGAAAGGCACGGGAGGAAGGGAAAGGGAGTAAGCAAGTCTTCAAAACCTCCTCTGTTTTCCCCACTGCTTTCTCATGTTTTGTAAAGCTGTCCATCACACAAGGATCTAAGATGGCAATCCTGAGGTTAAGGAGAATGGGAGAATAAGGAGAATAGGAGGAAGGCCATTTTTCAATCTAAATTGGCAACTCATGGCAAGCATCTGAATTGTTTGATATTACTGAAAAAAGAGTGGATAAAGACCTTTATGCAATAGTACTGTTTATATTTCTAAAGGTCCTTCTCAAAAAGAACAACATTAGAGCAATGAGAGAATAAACCTGGATTAAAGTAAAATAAAAAGAAAAATATATATATTTATTTTAAGAATAGAAGGGTCACAAAGAGCTCGAGCCACTTTAAGGCTCAGTCTATCTCACACATACACTTCATGCAGAGTCCATGCTCAGTTGATCTGCTACCACAGGCAATCTCCACAGTTCTGGCCTTGGAGTTTCTTCTTAATCCCCAGATGCAGATAAAGTCCCACTACAAGGCTGTGAACCATTCTCTTGAAATAGGTAAACAAAACTTGCTTTTCCTGGGAACCACAAAACTTGGATTGTTCAGAGTCTCACACAATATCCAATTTTCTGCATTCTGCCACACTGGATAGAAAAGACAGGACTAATATCATCACATTCATGGAGGGACATATTCCTCGGCACTTGCTCGTGTTGCCTCATGTCAGGAAAGAGCTTCACTTCTGGCTTCACTGTGTGCAAGAGACTGCCCTGGGCTGCACTTGACATCCTGCTGTAATGGCAGTTTTGAGTGAAAGATGTAGCCGGGCTGTAGAACAGTGATGGAAAATGAACTTATGTGTAAGTTAGGCTAACTGTTTTCTGCATTGATGAGAGTAATTACCTCTTTCATAAAATTAGAAGTTAGCAGAAAGAGGGATTGCAGAAAAAATGCTGACATTACAAAATATTTTTTCTTGCAAAATATTTCAGTTTGGTAATTGCAAGTTATCATTTTTTAGTACTTTACAATAATTAAAATTGACATTTGCAAGTGAAATAAGCATTTAAAAAGTAAAATGGAAAGCTTTTCATCTGAAAATCCCAAATGAGGTATTTGAATTTTTTAATATCTAATTTTAGAAATAAAGGAACCAGAACAGACACTTTCCACCTGCTCAATCTCAATGAATTTCTGTTCTAAGAATGTCTCCATTCTTAAGGGTACAGGGCAGAAGATAGATATCTGAAGACTTCAAAACACCTCAAGGAAACATTTTAAAGATTCATCTTGGTGATTTGTGCTTTTCCACAGGGAGAGTGAGAGAGAGCATATATAGGAGTCTCTCTGCTTCCTTCAGCACACTGCCATTTTTTTGTCAATGTCAGATACTGAGTGTTGCCTTTTGTGATTCAAGAGCTAAGTGACTTTTTTTTTTTTTTTTTTTGCCTCTTACTACATTTCTGTAACCCTGAGAAATTATGGGATTGCCTCCTCTCTATTCCCATGTTCCATGTGCCAGACAGACCTTCCCCTTAGGGAAGTCTGTTGTCTCCCTGAGGGCCAGATTAAGATCATTTCACTGCATCCAGCTCTGGCATCCTCAGCACAGGAAACACACAAACCTATTGGAGCAGGTCCAGAGGAGGGGCACAAAAATTAGCAGAGGGCTTTCCTCTCCTATGAGGAAAGACTTAGAGACCTAACAGAGTTAGGGTTGTTCAGCCTGAAGAAGAGAAGGCTGCAGGGAGCAGCCTTTCAGTACCTTGAGGGAGCATATACAGAAGACAGGGACAAACTTGTTATCAGGGTCTGTTGTGACAAGTTTTAAACTATAAGAATGTAGAGATAGACTAGATATAAGAAAGTAGGTTTTTATTATAAGGGTTATGAAACACTGGCACAGGTTGTCCAGAGAGCTGGCAGGTGCCTTAGCCATGGCAAGATTCAAGGTCATGTTGGACGAGGCTCTGGGCAATCTGGTCTAGTTGAAAACATCCCTGTTTAGTGCAGGGATGTTGGACTAGATGACCTTTAACAGGTTCTTTCCCACCCAAACTATTCTATGATTCCGTGTGGGGTGATCTAGGGCTTGCATCTGATTCTCTCTTCTGGTGGCATTAATGAGTCTGTTGTCTCCAGTCCACAGACAGTAGCTAAAGGAAAGCTGCAGCAAAGACTCTTGGAAGAACATGTTGGACTACTGAGAAGCACTTTTTCATTTCATATGCCACTTCTTTTTTTACCCCGGTCACTATATCTGGAAGCAGAGCTGTGTCAGTTCCTAAGTCATGTTGCTCTGGTAAATTCTAAAACAGTCTTGTTTTCAATCATGCCACCTCAGAAAGATTCAGATTTTTAGGTGCTTCTCAGAACCAAAGTTCCAAATCATCCAGGCCTTACATTTGGCTAATTTTATCCTTCTGCATCAGTGAAAGCAAATCAGTATTATATTATTTAGTCTTCTAAAGGTATAAAAAGCTAAAACACTGTTATGCTTTGATGGTACTAGAAGCTTTGAAGCTGCTGTTTCACATTTTGATTGTCTTCACTTCATCCTCACACTACCTGTTGTACATTTCACTTTGAAACACAGCAATCACTGAAGAGCACAAGCACCAGCTGATGATTCCTCTTAAAAGGAACTGAAAGGGATATGGAACCATGACAGAGGTGAAAGTGATAATTAGCTATTTTTCAGAATGTTCTAGACTTGCAGCATAGGTAAAAATAAAGTTGTGTGGCTACACAGGAAAGCTCCCTACTGCTCTCTTCCTCTTTCATAATCATACAACTTTTCCCAGAATTTAGAAGCATTAGTGATGAAACACTTAAAAATCTAAACTAAAATTGGAAATAACAACTGTGAGCAGCACTAAAGAAACCACCTAAGTAGCTAAATAACTTAGGATACAAAAATTAAAGGCAAGTCTGACAGAACTTGAGGATGAGAGTCCTATATTTACCCTGTACCGTTCATTCTAGGAGATACTGGCTAGTATTTCAGGTATTTATCTTTGCTTTTCTGAAAACATGTATTTGAACATTCTTCTGACAGATCTGAAATACAGATAGTGCCATTAAAATCATTCCACTTTTTCCTTTTGCAAGAGTATGGTTCCCAATGGAAATCCAGAACTTCATTTTAAGTGTCTGTCTCCCTCTGAACATTACATCTGGGGCCTTGGATGCTCAATGTGGTCAAACACACACCAGACAAGACAGCCTTTCAAAGCTCAGCTCTTCTCTCATTTGACATGAAAACTGTATCTCTGAGAATTCCTGTTCTCTCTGTTTATATAAGCACACCTAAGAATGCCCATCAAAAATTAACACTAAAGTGATACCTACCTCTTGAAGTCTGAAGACTTAGTTTCAATGTTTATTTCACTCATGACCAACTCACTTTTTATGCATGAACAGAGCAACATCAGGTGCCTCAGTAATTCAGAAGCAGAATACTTAAGAGAGTTCAGAGACTTGTAAAATTAAATGGTAGTTGAATGAGGTTTTCAGGATTGCAAGATTGATCTTAATTGTAGGAATTTAAATATAATTTTGATGCCTTAATCTTATTCTGGATATTGATATCTGAAAACATAAAGTTTACATCAAAACACTAAACACAAAATTTAAATATTAAACACAAAATAGTGGATAAGAAACAGATTCTATAAGGATGACAGCACTAAATTTAATAAATGGGATAAGGAACAGAAATAGCTATGATATCTTTACTTAAAATCAGTCCTGTCCGTACAGACAAACTGATTAATGCATTTCTCAGGTGAACTGAAAGTAAGAAATGTATGCACCTAAAATACAAATTAATCAGCACTGCACCACTGTTCTTTCTATTGTATTAATTAATTATAGCACATAACTGGTGCAGATTTATTCATTCTGTCTGATGGATTTTGGTAGAGAAGGCAGTAAAGAAAAGCCACATTTTACAAAATTTTTGAATGCTCTGATATCACGTAAACTGTTAAAAGATTCCATGAGATGCTTTTTCTGAGAGATTTGGGAAAAAGTCTTCAGCAATAATTACCAGGTTTTTATATCCACTCATTGGTTTATTTTAATGCAGTATTTTCAGTGGGTTTAGTTAGGAGTTGTTAGCATTACAACTGATAAGTTAAAAAAATACTATATTTCCTAAGAAAGAGATCTTTGTCTAGATCTGTCAAAGTTACCCTAATTTAATATAAAATTGATTTTATTCCAGAATATAACAGGGAAAATAAAAATTCTGAAAAAAGTCACTTGAAAATCTTCAGATTTTTCTGTGCCTTTTACAAAGAGTCTGAATTCCATACCAGTCCAAATACCTCCACCTGTGAAAAATTGCTACACATTGGAAGGAGTACAGCATAATCCTTTTCTAGATCTGGGTTGTAGCACAGTCCTTTCACCTTTTTCTCCTTCCATTCTCATCTCTTAATCTGTACCTGGTTTTTCGATTGGCGTGGGAGTTCTAGGTTAATAGTAATTAATTTATAATTTTTACAGATTACTTTTTTTTTTCTCTTATATGCAACAAATACATGATTCAGTTTGATACTAACACAGTAGTCATTTCTTGCCTCAACATGTTCAGTTCAATTCCTTCTGCTTCAGAAAATCAACAGGTATCACTTGGACTCAAATTCGTCTTCCTATCTAACAAAGATTTAGAAAACTCAGCTTTTTTTGATCAAAGAAAACCAGCAATGGTGATGGACTTGCATTTAAACACATGTGTTTTCTCCATTTGTGCCTTTAGAAAATATCCTAAACAAAGGCAGCTCAGATGAGATACATTCAAGAGCAATGAAAATTCCTAGTCTGTTTGTTCAAATCTTTTTCCTGAGCAATGAGAGCGTCTTCAAAACAGTTCCTAAGCTACATTATGAAGGTGGTAAGCTGCAATAATTTTCACTGAAGAGGTGAAAATTACCCCCTAATGATTTGGAGATATATTTTCCTAGAGCAGGCTCTGTCTTTATTTGCTGCTACTGAATACAGTCCGCAGCTGAAATGAAGAAGAGGAATGTAGGAAAGGATACATATGCAGAAACTTTGCATTATAGAGCAAGGAGTTATTCGCTTCTTTCTCTGCTTTTTCAGTGAAATTGCATCAAGGATACAGATTTTAGCCCTGGATTGCTTATTAATAAAAAAACCTGAAAGAACAAAGAAAACCTAAGAAAAGACGAAAACTAAAGACGGAAACTGATTCAAAGATAACAATATGATGAATGAACTAGTATGGGTGTTAGGATTCTTGGAACTGCTTTACTATTAAACAGTTACAGTCAAAAATGCTCCAAAGAATATGCTGACAAGTCCTCCTTTTCACCCATTTCTGACTTGACAAGTAGATCATGATTTTGTAGAATTAATTTGCTATTCAAACTTATTTTCCAGTTAAATTTAGTGGCTCATCCACAACTAATCTGTAAGGAATTGCTATTTGAAATTCCAGCTGTGCTGTTCAGATTTGATGGGCTGCGGCAAACACATGGCACGTATTTGTTCCTAGGAGGAGGCCTGTAACATTCGTGCTGGCAAGATTGTCTATTAGAATATTTTTGGAAAGCAGGCACAAAAGGGGCAATAACAGTGACAGAAGATTTTGTTCAGACATGCAGAGCATGTTTTCAGGGGATGGTTCTATTTCAGAACCCCATCTTCAAGGAAAAAAAATCTCTTAGGGGACTGTCAGACAGTGAGCACACTAAGAACAGAAGGATCTGAATGTTAACCTGCCCATGGAAGAAAAGTCCATATGGCCATGGTGAAAGGGTAACAGGTACTGGTCATAGAGTTGTCAGCCATATGGCAACTGAATTTGATGAGAGACAGTACATGGTCATCAGTAAGAAACACTAAATGTATTTGGATGAGGACTCACAGTCTAGATGTAAAAGATTAAATTAAGCAACGGAAAACTAAATGAGATCGGAAGAGTGTACGAACACTATTACTGGGCTATGGAATTAGAATTTTGAGGAAAGTTGTAAGTGCCATCACTTCAGAAACAGAGTGGACACATTGCAAGGAAATACCCTTGTTTTATTAATTGTGAGAGAGATGGACAAGAGATAATGAAGTATCTTTGTACTGGATTTACATTCAAGTATGCAGAGGAATTAATATTTACAGATTTTGTTTTCAGGCTCCTTCTCCACCCTTATTACAGAGAGAGTGGAATCTGCAGGCAGTGGGGACGTTTAAATGACTTGCACCTCATTTCCATTTAGAATGTCTGTTTAAATAGCAATTTAACCTCTGCCTGTCTTTGGTGTTGGATAATACACATAAAACGGTCACCAAGAATTGTGTGTGAAGCACAAGTTGAAAGGAACATACAGAACCTACTTGGTTTTATATGCCTACTTGTTTTACTTTCTCCTTCAGCGTATTGATGGGAGAGAAAATATAGGCAACAAATCAATATAGAAAAGACGAATCAGGATATTTACAGCAGAAGATGAGGGAAAGGAAAACTGGGTGACTCATTTCATCATTTAATATATGCACTTTCTGGTCCCATCCTGAAACCATGAATGCAGTACTCCATTTGGTGCTCAGATATGCTGATGAGTTTCACCTGCTTGGCTTGATAAAGAAAATAGAGTCTTAAATAGCTCAGATGAAAATTAAATTTTGTTTAAAAAACTGAAGGTTTATCACCAGAAAAGGTGATGGATTTTTTTTTTTTTATCATTATGATAAAGCTTTGTTTTCTTTCCCATGAAATATTGGAAACTAGAACATATCAGAAAGAATTGAGAAGTTGTTATGTCCATGTATAGCAAGTGAAATTCTGAGATCCAAGCTTTTAGGTTTGTTTGCATTTTTTTGTCTTTCTTGTTTACATTTTTCCCTCTAGTTTTTGGTGGGGGGGTTTGGCTTTGTTTTTGTTTTTGGTTGGTTTTTTTAATGTAAGCCACATATCAAAGTAAGATTTATTCATAACTATCTTGCAGTATCACGGTAGACAAATCTTCCTATATGAGGCAAATCGTTAACCTTTGCCAAATCATTACCTTCAGAGATAATTAACAGTGATCCTGCAGAAAACCTAACTAATAAAGTAAGCTTTCAAAAATAGTATAAAGAACAAAAGTAGTCTGCCTTCTAGCTAAGGGACTCATGTCCCTGGAGAAACCAAGTTTCTATGAACTTAAAAGAAAGCCCGGTGAAAAAAAAGAGGGTTACTTTAATGACCTCCCTAGGTACTGGTCATCTTAAAACCAGCTGTGACATTCGAGTAGACAACTTATCTTAATATAAAATAAACTCTAGGTTACATTAATTAGGTCATAATTCAATTAAATATAATAAAAATGTTACTAATTATTCAGTAACTAACCTGTTTTGAACCTTATGAAACATGAATTTGCCTAGTTACATAAGGAAGTTAAAGGTTTAATGTGGAAAGCTAATGACTGTGGCTTGTCTATTGATTTCAGTGCTCACTTCATGATTTTCTCTTATATTGTTCTCTAAAATATGTACAAAAATAATTAATTTACAGGAGTGTTATAAAGATAAATACGTATCAGTAGAATCCACTAGGTATAGCATACGTTATGTTTTCTCCTGGCAATTGCATGAACTTTATGAAGCTGCTGGAAAAATCACAGTGATTTTATCACTCTGTGTAATCCTTCTATAAATTATTTATAAGAATCTATTAATATGACACACTGATTCATGCTATAACCCTGTAAATAATTTTTTTAAAAAATATAAAATTATATGTGTATCAGAATCAAGCAAATTAAAATGAATATTTATTGCTGTCACAAAAGCTCAAGAAAGTAATTTTTTACAACAGATTATGAGATCTGGTTTCAGAACAGTATCGAAATGGCATTTTCTTCCTAATGAATAAACTCATGGAATAGGGGCTATGGTATCAAGAAAGACCAACAGCCTCAACAGCCTATCTGTCTCCTTTGTTGTGGTACTTTTTTGTTACTGCATCTGTCAGTTCCTGAGGGAAAAAAATAAATGGAAATTAGGCCATTCATACAAAGTAAGTCAATACTTCTCAGTCATTCCTCATTCTGTTCCCAAATCCTCTGAGGAGCAATATGAAATTTCTTACATAGTCCATGTACTTGATGAATCACTGTCTTTCCTGTCTTTGAAGTCAGTCACAGTGTGAATGTAAGGGTGACTGCAGCAAGGCTATTAGCTGGTCAGCTGGAGCATCTCCTCTCAACCCAGCATGTAGGACTGCTCTGTGCAGTGTTGATGAGGCTAGAGGAGCAACAGTCATTCTCCACATGGGCTCATGTCATTAGAGAACAGAAACAGCCACAAATATGCTATGCATTTAAAGGAAACCAGGAAAATTGTATTTTAAGATAATGTTAACTGCTGAGGCCTCTGCCATTTCTCATCTAAGCAGATCCTCTTCAGCAGTTATTAGCAAGACAATATCTTGCACAGTTAGAATCAGCAAACATCATTTATAAACTGCACAATACAAAAAAAAAAACTTTGCCAATGACCCAAGCCTAAGAAACCTATGCTCTCCACCTTTTCTACCACTGACTTCTCTTCCTTGATTAAGACCCTGGCAAGTGGTTTTTCTTCATTTTGTACATGGCTGTCTTGATGAGACATCTAGATGTGGGTTTCTTTCCTCAATTTATTTCAACAGTTAAATATTTTTCTTTATTCTGCCTTATGTATCATTGGGCAGTTGCATGTCTCCACAGATAAATCAAAAAAAAAAAAATGGAAATTAGTATTTTACTACCAAAACCTCTCTTCTAAGAGAAAAAAGGGACCATGAAGTCACAGCTTTATTGAATCTGTTAAAGAAAACATTTGTGTAGTCAATAACTGTGGATCTTTCAAGCTCCTTAAACTGGACCAAGTAGTTTTCTGTGAGTGTTTCAGTATTTGCTAGAGCTACAAATCAAAAAAGTACCACAGCATCTTGATAGATTTTTGTATTTGGGGTTATTCACACATGCATGAGGTTAAGCCAGGGTTTACTGAACTGCTGACTAACTAATTCTGCTGATAAGATACATGAGATCTTTATTCCCAGTTTGAATAAATGCTTACATGCTTCTGGATCAAAGATTTACATTAACAAATTGAGCATTACTTTTCTCCTAAAGCTTTTACATGTAGTAGGTTTTACATGTAATACCACAGTACCTTCATGACAACAATCTGCAGGATATTCCCTGAAAGCTATGCAAACATATGAGCATATGAAAATCGAGTGAATTAAAAAACTGACTGAATATTGGCAAGAAATTCCTGTGATATTTAGTTCTTATGCATATGTAGAAAAGGATATAGCCCAGAAGAGAGTGGTGCAGAACAAGACCAAAGGAAATAGCAAATTCTGTATAGTCACATTGATAAGACAGAGTGTCCTGACCTTAGCAAATAAACCTAATGATCAGATGGGAGACACACATGTATACTGAACTCCTAAAGCTAGAACAGAACAACTGAAGCAAATTTAAAAATCCAGAAGACTTGTTCTGAAAAAAAATTAGCTCATGGTAGCTTGTAGAGGTGGCCTCATAACACGATCAATTTGCAACAGTTATGAATAATGTTCCATATCTAGCATCTCCCAGTTTTAAATATCTTTCCCTTACTTGCCACATTATTTTATTTTACTCTCAGAATTTGATTCAGTGCTACATCAACAGGTAATACATAATTAAGAGTCTAATCAAGGTCAATATTGACATTTTTAACATCATTAATAGTAAAGAACAACTAATGGTATGAATATGGAATTAGGAAGAATTAGGGCCCAGCTACTCCATCCACTATAGCAAGAAGAATCCTGTCCTCATCACTGTCTGGCCTCCATTGAAAAAGACACTGTTTTTACCTACCACAAAATTTCATAAAAATTTGTAAAGTAAACTTGTATATTGTCATGAGGATCTTCAATTTCTTCTCCAGAAAGAAAAGTTAAGATTCTCTGAGCTGATAAAGATACAATTTTAGCCATTTGTTCACATTCTGTTTAATGGTTAATTTGAGATGGACCTCCCTCATGTTGTCATCTTTAGCTCTGGTTAATTCCCTCACTACTAAGCCAAAATATTGAAGATGTTCATCTCTTCTTTTCATGTTTTTTCCACTGTAGAACAGCTCCAACACAATAATGTGTTTGAGTCTCAGTGTAAAACAAACTGATGTTTTAGGATGCCAGTAAGTATCAGAATGAATGGAATTTTT
Organism: Formicarius rufipectus; assembly: GCA_013399695.1. NCBI lineage: Eukaryota > Metazoa > Chordata > Aves > Passeriformes > Formicariidae > Formicarius > Formicarius rufipectus. Next base: position 135,007 of record VXAU01002212.1, on the reverse strand, counting down.
CATCTGAAACAATAGCAATAAGGTTTGAACATGATTTCACTTTTCCTGTTGCCCACAAAAATTCACCCTGTACTGAGAAACAGGTTTTGCTCATCTAACTTTTATCCAAACATCTAAGTTTCTAAGTGGAAATGCGTGTTTTTACTGAAGAGCATTTTCCTGATCCTAATATTGCAGCAAAAGCATCTTGAATTTCATTGCACCTATGTGTTACAAGTTATCAGCTTGAAATATGTCTTCCCCAAATCATCAGAACACTGTCATCTCCGAGAAACAACCTCAATGAGTTTTTTAATTCAGCACCTTTTTGTGGTGCTTTTCTGCCAACCTAATAAGTATATATTTTATTGTTGAATTGTGTATTTCTATTTCTAAAAACAATGTCTATTTTTAAAGTTTAAAGGTATACAGAACTGTCTGTTCTAAGTAACCAGACCACCTTTGAGCTAAAGTTCTGAGGAATAAATAATCAAAGTAAGGTGAAAGTTATTCTCACTAGACAAAAGAAGATAGCGCAATCTTCTTCAAAACAACTGTGAAATGACCATACAAGAGTTTTAAGAATCAAAAAGAAATAACAACATAGACAAGGCTGTGTTTGAAGTAAATAGAATCAGAGAATAATAGAACAGAATATACTGAGCACAGGAGTGCACTTGTCCGGAGAAGTGCACAATGCACACACCAACCTAACCAAAACCATGCTCTATCAAATAGATTACTTCTTTGAAGAAACTTCTTGTCAGGTAGATATAATCATATCATAAGTCCTATACTGTCCTATGTGGGAAGATATATAGAAAGTCAATCCTCAAACTCTAAACTATCCTGGGAGAAGGTCGTAACACAAATCTCTTGTTTCAAATTCTCTTTTCTCCTCTTCATATAAAACTCTTCCTTTTCGAAATGCTCAGAAACAAATTTCTGTACATCCACACACACCAAATAAGGTCTGACTGTGCCAAGGCAAGAAATGCAAAATCCTGCAATGCATTTCTCACACCCACCACAAAGTATGTTCACCCTACTCCCATCTCATAGCACATCCAGAATGTAACCCACTTACTTCAGTGCATTACATGCCATCAAAGAAATTCTGTGCATGAAATCCATCAACTGCTTATACAGCAAACTTCGTCAGAGCAATGAGCAAGTCAGAAACACCCATTTACAAGGAGGATAATACCCTTCACAAATCAATCATCTCATCTAACCTCTCAATCTCTGACCTTTCAACCCAAATCTGCAACAGAAATCTACAAAACACTCTCAGAAGACAAGACTGGGAATGAAAATCTATGACTACTAGAATACCATGCTGTGGGTTTAAATTGTGGTTTTAAGCCCACTACTGGTTTATTTCCAGGTTCAGGTGATACTGTACCTACAGATCAGCAAAACTGAGCTGGTTCCATCCTTATATTAGAGTTACAGGGTATCATGTTTATCATCTACAACAAAGGCAGTATTTGCTAAACATAACATTCCCAAACTGATGACCTGGACAGCTTTCAGTACTCAGGGGTTTTCAGGGAGCAGCAAGGGCCAGCTGCTCTGCAAGGAAAGGTGAGCCAGCAGCAAACTGTGATAACAGATTATGGAGCAGGGTCCTAACCAGCAAGTAGGCAGAATGCAGAGCAGTGATTTCAGTTCAGAAGAGGCAGTGATCAAGAGACTCATCAGGGTTAGACACAGCACAGTGACGACCCAGCAAGTCTGGTCCATGTCAGACTTGCAGAGGTGGAAGATTAGACAGAGCCATGGTTGCTACCCAGTTCTGGTGTGTCATGGGCAGGGGCAGTACGAAAGTCTCAGCTAAAAGAAGTTCCCAAAAGAAAGAAATCGCAGGCCCTCACTTCTAGGTCTAGGTTTTCTCACAACAGCTCTTTACCAGCTACCTTTGCCAGCTGAATTCCTAGAAGGGGAATGCTCTCCAGGACCTAACAGCAGTCTTATCAGAATCAGTGTGAAGTGCTTTCTAAACTGTAAATGTCAATTAGTAACCATTTCTGAGAGTTGGAGAAATGTCAAAGAATGGAGAACTGTTACTAAAATTGCAATAATCAGAATGGGAAATCTTGGCCAGGAAGTCTCAGACATTCTCATTGAAAAACTAGAACACCGTGATGTAAAGATTTCTGAACAGAATTGTGAACTGGTTTAGCTAAGACAGACAGAACTTAGTAGACAAAATTTCTGCTTCCTCTAATTTTTATTATGTTTGTTGTTTAAAGGCAAATGAGTTGATACAGTATAATTGGACTTTTCATCAGCATTTAACACTGAAAAAAATTTTGATTTAATATTTTTTTTTCTAAATCTCCCTTTCAGAAGGAAATAACGTTGTAGAGTCTTGCACGCAAACTTAAATAATCTTAAAGAAACAAATATGAGTTTCAAAGAGGAAACAAAATATCTTACTCCAAGACAGCTGGGTTGACCTTTAACACCTTTTAGAGAAAAAAAATGCAAAAATGCACTCAGTGGAGAAGACACATACACATGAAGCATCTCAACTAAACTCCTCTGGTCAAAAATTTTAAAAGTATTTCTTTCTCCCTTTCTTGAAAGATTATGTGTTTTCCTTTTTTCCCTTTCATTTATTTCCTAGTTTTTCTGATGGACATATGATAGAATCACCTCACTGTCACTTTCTCATTTTAATACTAAGTACAGTCTGGCAGGTGCTCCTCACAGGCATGCAACAGAGACATTCGCTCTCAGAGCACTCCTTGGAGATACTCACTCTGCAGCCTTGTACAGTACAATATCATATCTGTACCACTCAGGGAGCTTAGAATTCAAGTTAATACGACCAGTTGTAGTAAATATTAAGCAATAAACACATTTCTGGGGTACCATATAGATAGCATCGTTGAGTGAGAAGGAGGCAAATAAGAAGCCATCATCATTCAATCAATAAATGAGGTCATAAGTTAAGCTATGTCTCTCCAGTGGTCCCCCTAGTTCAATATTCTACTTCTAGAAGGAGCCCACCCTTAGTACTTCAAAAGAATGCAAACCTATTGACAGAGCCCATCATTAGGTGACAGAACATTCTTGTCTGACCTGTTTAAACAAAATATTTAAAAATACATGCTGATCTCAGCATGAGTGAAGGGCAAGGTTCAAAATGCTTCAGGAGTTGCTTGTTCCAACTGAATGACATTGTTCTACTGTGTGCTTTCTCTTACCATTTTTCAAACACTTCAGAGCTCATTTGATGAGGTATTGCAGTAAATGACTGCAGCTCCTACTGAAAAAAGAAGTGAGTGTCAGCAAATAGAAAGCGTTAAAGGATAGCTCCTCTTTCTGCTTTTAACCATATTGGTCTTGGCAGAAAAGTTAACACGCTCTAAACTGCAAGCTTGGTCATGTCAACATATCAAACTGGAGTGCTAATCATTAATAACTTATTCTGAAACAATATTGACAGCTGCTTTGCTTTATTAGCAATGCCATCTGTGCCCAGCAACCCATAGTCTCCTTTCTACTACTTGTAAGCTTGCACTCCAAATGTTTTTCAGGCTGCAACAAGCAGAATGGAAATAACAGCTTGAGCTTCTTGAGAAACATTACCAGCCAACTCATGAAGCCCAGAAGATAAGGAATGAGTGTAGAGTTCTACTGAGTTTTCAGCATATGCCAGCTTTATGAATAATGTGCTGCCATATGCCTTTTTCCTACTAATGATCACTTCCACTGCTTCTAAAGACCAAGATCATGCATATGATGTTCAACTGGTCTTCTATTCTGAGCAGTATTAAAGCCTCAATAAGATTGATTTGCAGATACCAGTATCTGTAGAATTTCTGAGTCTCCTTACTGTAGTAATAATAGTATTGCTTCAATCACAAATTTCTCTCACTCTCCCAAGACTGAACTGAACAAATACTATGAAAAGGTGGCTCCCAGTCTTCTGCTGTGTCACTTGAAGATTTTTCACTTATGAGTTTCTGATATGCTTTCACTTCAGTACAGAATTAATAATAGTGCTTGCCCTTGCTAACTAAAGTGAATTCCTGTGGAAAAAAATGAGAAACTTCAGATTTCAGAGATAAATTTATCATAACTCATGAAAGATAGTTCAGTTTTAAACAGACACCTACCTACCAAAATTATTTTAAAAATCCTAAAGAACTGGGAGTATTCTTTCTAGCCCCTCTTGTGAATAAGCTCAATTGGGATGAAAATGCGGAGATAAAATGTATAAATAGACAGATAATTCATTGTTCTCTGCTAGAAATTTGGAAGAAGAAGGGTAAAACAAAGAATTTCAAAAGAAACAGAAAATCTTTTAAGTTTGGATTGCTTTTTAAAGTACATGTGCTTTTGATTTTTCTATAGTTCTATTTTGAGCAGAGGTGGAATGAGCCCAGAGGTCTACCATTTCCCTTGGAAAAACTGTCTTGTGTCTAAGTGAATTTTATAACTTGGAGGTTTTAATTCAGAGAAAAGAAAAAGATAAATTGTGCTTTCTTCCCATGTATGTATATATGCATGTATGTAAATACAAAAACTCAAGTGCAAAATCAGTCCAAAGCAGAAAAGGTCTGGAACAGATGGCAGAAAGTCTTTGGAGTGTCAATTGAAAAGAGGCTGTCAGTAGAAGACAATGATACTTCATCAAATAATAAAGCAAAAAACTCTACAACAAAAATGGAGTTTAGGTAGTTTGCTAAGAGCGCTTGTCAGGAAAAGAAGGGAGTGGGTGCTTCCTGTCTGAAGAAAATACACTTCAAACTATCCCAGGAAGGGACTGAGAGCTCAGAAATCTTGTCTGCTTTTACCAACCTCATCACTGATCTAATAAAATACACTTTCCCTGCAGAACTTGCCTCTATTATATCTTTAGAAATCATAGGTTCAGCAGCCTCACTACCACCATGTAAAAGACGCAAGTCAGAATGGAGAGTCTTAATAAGGTTGATGAGAGGTTGTCTCTTCAAGGTAAGGGTTTTGTAGGCCTATAATGGGTAGGCTGAAAAAGATAATGAACAATAATTACTGCAAATTTGGTGATTGCAATTATCTCTCATGGGTTGCTTGCCAGGACTGATAAGATGCTGGCAAACCCAACACAGAAAATGTTTTTAGCCTGAATAGTGGAGATTGGCATCTGTGGTCCTCATTCTCAGTGAATGACCACAATCTCTGTTAGTGCATTGCTCACTGTGCTTCCTCAGCACACTTGACCCTTGACTGTACCCACTGGTAGTCGGCAGAAAGAAAACCGGTCACGGTAACTCTGTCTCCTCTTGTATCACAGGCCTAAACTCAACAGAAATGGAATCTACCAGAAGCTTATAATGTCTTGAAAACTGCATTGTGTGTCTCCACCCATCTGTAACAAGACTGAATCCTGCAAAATCGGTGTCTGTTTCATGTTACCCAGGCTCTCTGGACCACAAAAGGAGACACAATGAAGAGAGGACACACAAGAAGAAACTCAGCTGACAAGAGCTAACAGCCTACCAGGGCACAAAACCTGCCCAGGAGCTACTCTGCTTGACCCTGACTCAGGATTCTGCAGGAGACTGCAGTGGCTACTGAGCAGTGTGAGATCTGACAGGTCCACTGTGAAAAAGAAGTAGAAGAAAGGCTCTGTCTGTCACACAGTAAAACACCTCTCCCCTAGATCAAATTTTCATCGATAGTTCAAAAAGTCATCGATAGTTCCTGTTAGTTTTTTTATAGCTTAAGTGGAGGGAACATTTGATCTTATCTCTTCTCCATCCCTCTTCGCCATTCACAGAATTAAGAAAATTTAAAAACCAGCAACTGAAACCGTGAAAACAAATGTCATTGATTATTTCAATAATACTGATAACACTTAGGAATAAAGACTGAATAATCATTCATTCAGTAGAATTCTAATTAAGGGATTTACATACTAACAATCAGGTAGAAATCTTAAGGATTGGGGTTTTTATAATTATTGCTATCATTGCTTTGATCTATTCTGAATACAAGGAGCTTTATTTATAAAGTCTAGTCGTCTCTGATGTACATACATTTAGCTACATTTCCACTAAGTTATCCCTCTATGTCATGACACTTACAGTCTCAGATAGAACAATTATCTTCTCCCTTCAGGCTCAGTTTAAACGTCAAAACAAAAGGCTGCATCAAAGGTCTCTAGAGTTATAAACGTGGCTTTGGAAGTCATACTGGATGCCATGTACTGAAGAGTGTTGGCTGTATCTACATCTAGTCTAGCCCAAATGTTGTGTTAAGGATGTGTTTATTGAACTTGAAATTTGCCGAAGTGCAGACTGACATAAGGTCCTCTACCAGGTGTCAGATAGAACAAGCTGAACTGCAAAGATGGAAAAGGGATTTTCTTTTTCTTCTCATTTTAGTAAAAAACCCAAAGCTCTTTGACTTGAATCAATTTTCACCTCAGAAACAACAACTGAAAGAATTTCCAGGTTTTGCTGGAGGACATTTGAGGAGGTCAGTGAAAGACAGTCTGTCTTGGTTAACAAATATTGGATCAAATACTGACTGAATAATCTCCAAGCCATTGAGGGATCTCTTCCCTGGATAGAGAAATGTTCTTTAATGTACAGAAAAGTGGCATGCAGGCAAATTGACTTATTATCAATACATGATAGCTCTGAAAGTATCAGACCTGACCTGTCCTGGAGAACTGGCCAGACCTGACATTTTGCATCTCTGCTGTCTCAGAGGCTACTTAAACCTGGTCTGTGCTCAGAGTGCTTAGAAACTCCTCCTATGAGGCTGATACTTGTGATTCTTCTAAGAAAGTACTCAGTGTCATCTGGCCTACTGGCCATCAGCCATGTAATACTTCCATGGGAGCAGATGGATTAGATGAAAGCTGCTCATCTAGGCAAAGTCTGAAGTTTATGTGAATAACATCCAAGTGTACCCTGGAGTGGTGTGCCCTGGGAGTTGGCTCCGGCTTGCTCAAGAGGCAGTGCTGACAGCACACCCAGCAACAAATTCAGTCACAAATTATATGAATCATCACTTGATATGACTCTGTGCTTGGTTTTAGGGTCAAAAAAGTGTCAATGCAGTGTCTCAGTCCAAATTCTCTCATTTTTCCAGCAGTTTTGGGCTTGCTGGAATCTCCTTAGCTGTGTCATGTAGGTGGATGAAATTATAATAATGACAGAAAATAGGTCTGGAAGGGACTCCAAAAAAGGAACTAATTCAAAGCAGAACTAACTAATGTTTCCAGTTCTAAAAATTTTCCAGTCATTTTTCCAGTGCTTTGCTTTCTTACAAATATAAAGTCTTTCCTACTGCCTAAATTCTTTGTCCTTTCTCAGCATAAATGGTGCTAGTCATCAGCTGACTGGGTTTTTTTTAAACCCTAAGTATTTTTAATTTTCCCAGGTGGATTTTCTCTCTAAGTAGAACCTTTAGGTCAAGTGACTGAACAGGGCAGGAAAGGGTAAATTCACTCCACATTTAAGAGCCCTAAATGGACCTCATGAGGAGGGACAAGGTGAATAACCAAAGATCAACTATCACACTTTTTTCTTTTTTTTTGTCTAAGCTGCAATAAAGATTTATGTGCAATCCTACTGATTACACCCATGGCATGAAACTTCTTCTTACGTCATACAGAATGGCAATGGCTTGTTGTTACAGTTTCTTAGTGCACCTCTGATTTGTAATTCATCTTGTAAAGGCTCTGAAATTTCTTATCAAGAAAATGTTTTATGATCATCTTTCTCATATTCTGTATCACAGAACTGCCATTTAAAAATATACATAATGCAAACACTCATATTTTGCTTTTATATTGCGAGATACCACACCAAAAAAAAAAAACAAGAATGCCTGAGAAGTTATTAGCTTATAAGTTGTGGCAATATACACAACACTAAGCCCACTGAAATCTAAGAAACGGTGAATGGAGAACTTTGGATTTTGTCACTCTTAGGAAAAGCAAAATCCAATATCTAATCCAATATCCAATATTTATTTAGACTTGTAAATGAGCAAAATATTTGGGAAGAAAAAACTATTCATACATTGCAGAGCAATCAGATAGATAAATCTCTCTTACATTTCCTCTGACACCTCTGCCAGTGTGTTCAGATTTAGTGTGACAAAACAACTTGATGTTTTGGTGGTGAATCCTCTACATAGTTTCTTGACCTTGACCTATTTCAGCCACTGCTTGTGACTGTTGATGACTCCCTTATACTCATCCAGTTGAAAATCAGTCTCACATGCCTAGTTGGTTTAGATATACCAACCCTGACCACCCCATTCCACCCTGTGTAACTGTTGTGTTTTCTGTTTCAAAAGCATTAACTGCTGTCCATCACAAATGTCTGTCCCAAGTTTGGTATCACTCATTGATCATTTTGAAGTCCACCAACATGTATGGTAAATGCTCAGGTCCAATCTTACGTCTTTCAGTTATCCCTTTTATTCATGCTAAGGGTTCTAACTGCTGAAACTTTATAATTGCCACTGAATACCCACCTCTCCTATATTCTCCCATAGGAAAGCCTCTGCAGAAGAATTCTCATTAGAAAATGTGTATTTGGATCTCAGTCTAGTTCAGTATGAAGTATTGGCTTATACTATCAGGGAAGGTCTGTTCCTCTTAGAAGTAGCAGCAAAATGTTCTGGATTAGCATCTCATGGACTATTATACTGAATGCAAACAATGACAACTGACAGAAGCAGTGGCAGCACATATTTCATTCATATTATCCCTTCACAATTTCATTCTCAAGAAACTAGCATAACAGAGTAATTAACTATCCAGGACTGAATGCGGTCCCATTTCACATTTAAGCTTTTGTTTAGTGACTGAGATTACTCAAGACTAGCTCTTCTAGATCAGTTGATAGTCTTAGAAAAAAAGTGAGTTCTATTTATAACCAGACATAATGATGGGAACACTTCTATATTACTTGGTCCTTCTAACGCAGTTACACTTTGCTACCACTTGATTACTGCTTGGTAGTGAAATCACTGGGCACTGCTAAGGCTGGATACATTTAAGCAGGAAACAAGAATATATAAGTCCAGGTACCAAGCACATGGGCTATTCCCAAGCACAGCTCCACCTGCAGAAGTTGGCAAATTCTCTGTACTAAGACTTCAATTAAAAAATAAATAAATATTTTATGCCTCTCATGAAAGTAAATCTGTCCAAAACAAAACTTAAACATTTTTGTTAATATGGTGCTGAGTCAAAGGAAATGTATTAAATGTGTTGTTTTTTTTTTCCTTTAGGAACAGCAACTGTACACAGACATCTGGAAAAATTACTACAGGGAACCAGTTTTATGCCAAGATCTTCTGCTTATTTCCATTCGCATAGTAGCCTTTCTGGTCAGGATGCCAAGTTGCTATAATCAGCAGAGTTAAGGACTCACAGCACTTCAAGAGATTGGGACCTAATTGCTGCAAATTTAGTTAATGCCAAGGGGGAAAAACAGGCATCAGGATTTGGGCCTTTGCTCCAAAAGGGCAGTCCAAATAACATCCATAATCATTAGGCAGTTGTCAGCAGAGTACTGAGAACTGGGCTGTACAGAAGTCTGCCTGAAAATTTGATGAACTAAAAAAAAAAATTAATAAGCTTTGGGTTAAAAAGGTTTCCTTTAATGTGGACCAAGCATTTTCATGAAACAGAGTAACTACACAAATTTGCTATTTAACAATAATGGGTCGTATCAGAGCTGGGTATCTCTTGATCTGTTGAGATGACAGCATGCACCATGCACTGGTCTTTTGCCAACACGAAACAAGTGTTAGCAGATTTACTCTTAATGAGCTCATCACACTGAAGTACCAGTTAAAGGGAGTAGGTCACAGATAATGTTTGTTTAGTTGTCCCAATGTATCTTGTTAATTCAACACACAAATGTGGCGTTGTGGATAGGAAGCATCTCCAATCCATCATGCCTGACCAACCTCTGCACTGACATTCATAAGCTTTCTCCCTGCCTGAACTTGTGGTAAATTGGCATAACTCCAAGGTCAGGTCTATAAAGTGAACTTTATCTGTGCCAGGTTTGAATCTGGCCCTGCACACATGTACTTTCTCCTCTCATCATCTTTTCTGACCTCTTACACTACTGTAAAAAATATTAAGCAAAGTTGCTTGCAGCCTTGGTTGGATTTGATGATCTTAGAAGTCTTTTCCAGCCTTAATGATTCAAATTTTGGGGTGGCGTCATGGGTTTCTGTAGTTGAATTTTAGTAGAAGGGGGGGCTTCCAGGATGGTTTCTGTTAGAAGCTGATGGAAGCTTCTCCTGCTCTGTGGAGCCAATGACAGCCAGGTCCAGGAGGGACTTCCTGCTGGTGCCCAGAGTTGAGCCAATTAAGAATCATAGTCACACCTCTGTGATAACATATTGAAGAATTAGGAGCGTTACACAGTTGAAAATTCCAGCCAGGTCGGAACAGGAGGAGGTGAAGGAGGGACTCTACACTGGAGCAGCGGGTGGAAGGACTGAAAGCTATTCCCCCTCCCTCTCCCTGAAGCCCGTGAAAATCTTTCAGGGTGCGGAGACCTCCCTGCAGCCCCTGGAGGAGCAGGTGGATACCAGAAGGAGCTGTTGCCCTGTGGGAGGCCCAGGATGGAGCAAGATCCTGGAAAAGACTCTTGGAGAAGGAGATGCACCTGGACCAGTTTTTTTTTCCCCCCCGTAAAGAGTTGCCCGAGGGGTGGACTCACGTTGGAGAGATCTATTGAGGACTGTCTCCCGTGGGAGGGACCCCACGGGAACAGTGGAAGGACTAAAAGCTGCAGCCCCCCTGCAGACCGTGGTGAAGACTGTGGTGGAGCAGGTTGTCTCCCTGCAGCCCACAGAGACCATTGGGGTGCAGAGACCCAACTGCACCCCATGAAGTGACCCACAAGACAAGACCAATGGCAGCAACAACAACCACCTGCAAAACTCCCATTCCCTGCTCTCTGGAACTGCTGGAGGGAGGGAGGAGTGGGAGGAGAGGGGTGTTCTTAAGACTGATTTCTTTCCTACTTTTTAGTTTTAGTGCTTTCAGTTTTAGTTCTTATCTTGTTAGTAATAAATTTAAGTATTTGGTTACTCCGAGTTTGTTTTGCCATTGTCTTTCAACTAGTTTTTTTTTGCCTTTTCTCCTTTTCCCTTTCCCTCTGGGAAAGGGGGGGCCTGGAGGGTGGACACTGGGTGAAAAGCACCACACATGGGGAGACAGTTTCCAGTTCTATTATACTGGTACTTTCAGATCATATTTCTGTTTATCTATTTATCCTTTTCATTCACGTTTGCATGTGGTAGAAACCTTAGTCATGCAACCCTTTGGATTCAAAGACGATTAGATCATGAAAGAAAGTTTAGGAACGAGAGGAGGCAGTCCTATGATACAGGGATCTGCTGAAAGACCCACACTACATTCTCTTCAAGGTACATGAGAAACCTGGGATCAGCTGGTGGGTATTATTAAAGCACATAACACACAGAGCCACATTAGCAGATTTAATGCCTAGAGAATGACCAAAATCCCTCATTCCCCAAACCACACCCCTCCACTGAACCATGCCTGCCTACCTACCTCTTGTTTTAATGCCTTTCTGCACAACAGAAGATCCTTCACATGAAAGTAGGGTGCTTGCTAGAGGAAGATCTTAAAGACCCAGAAGCTCTGCTGCATCTCTGTATTTTATTTTGTGTATGGGCATGAGCTTTACCATTTAATCCATAATTTCATTTCTTCGTCAGAAAGTACTTAAGTTTTGATGTGCAGTCTTAATCCCTTTCTCCTGCACGTGAAGACATTATCCAGTGCCATATTAGTAAGGAAAGGCATAGGTTAAGATGAAATAACCTTATATAACCCTCATACACCAGCATGTTAATTTTCTTGCAGATGCATCTTCTCTCCTTCTATTCTTCTGACACCAATCTCACTTTAAATATTCTGTCTTGGATTTCATAGAAGAAGCACTATGTCATAATGCTGTATGAGCACTTAACAGCAGATGCTATTTGCACTGAATTCAATTTTGTGTCACAGCCCATTAGGTACTTCAAGGCAATGGAACATTTGAAACTACAAAAGCTTTAGTAGGACTTATAGATTACACAACAGAATCTTCTTCATGTCAGTACATGCTTAAACTGTAGCTTTGGTGGTGAAGATAGCAAAAGGACTTCTATTCCTTTCTTCTCTTAGGTTTTGTTTATAGAATTATCTTGGAAACAAACCACAGCAAAAACTGAGTTTTAAAGTAATTCATCTTAAAGAGAAGCCTTTCTTTTTGTTTTGGTTTTTTTTTTTTTTTTGTTTTGTTTGGTGTTTTTTTTTTTGTGAAGAGGGCTTGAATCTTGAACACAGTGGTTTAACCCTACTAACAGTTGCACTTGCACAGAGAAGGGAGAACTCAGTGTTGCATGAGAGCATTAACAAGAGAGCAGGAGCTCCTTAAGCCACATTCAGTGCTTGTAGCCTTGTTACTTTACACCTACCCAAAAACTTGTCCTATTAAAGACTAGCTCTTGCAACTCAAATTTTGGTCAACAATCATTTTCCCAAGTATTTTTTCCTTTTCCTGTGATTCTAAATGTATACAGTGATTTTTCATCAACTAGGACTAAATTATACTCCACAAAGGGCAATCATTTGGAATGCAAATAAAACAAGAAAATGTTATATAGTAATGGTGTCAATGCTGGCTTCCTTTTGAAAACAAGGGAGTTAAGGCAGGAAGAAGTTGCCATTATTGGTAAATGCTCCATCTCCAGAGCAAAAGCATCTCAGTGAAGGAAAAAGCCAATACACAATAGCACAAGCTGTGGACTTAAAGTGGCTACACAAGACAGAGTTCAGTAAGAGCAGATCAATGGGAGTAGAAGTAGCATGAAAGCTCTTAAGATAAAAATCATAAACTCTCTCACCTGGAAGTACAAGTTGCACACAAAAGATATATTGAGCGTAAGCTTTTTGTCATGAGAAAGCTATACCAGCAACACCACTTATCAAGTGTTGTTTTTGCTTCAAACAATCTTCACTTCAGACACAGCATAAGACTACATTACACACCTCCATAGTTTTCATCATGGCTATTCCTCCAAGTAGTTTCTACTCTTCTTCTCCAGAGCTAATTGGCTTGGCACCCAAAAGGCATCTTTGGTACTTTGCTCTCACCAAAAGTCCTCTGCAAAGTTGCTTCAGACACTATGTCACATGCCCTGTAATTACCTCACCTCTTTCCAGGTGTCTCAGTTTTTCTTTGTTTAGATCTTAATTGCAAGAACTGAGTTAAAGCAAAAGCATTCCCTGCTTTTTTCCCCTCTCTATGCTGAATCAATATCTGCATCACTGAAGTACAAACATGAAGGTTAAGTCTCTGTTTATCTAATAACTCTGCCAAAACTTGAGGTGTTTGTTCTGTCCTTACACACAAATGAAAGAGAATTTAGCCAGTGTCAAAACTGAGTATTAAACTCTGCTTCATTCACTCATTGCACCATTCAACTCTGCCAATAGTTCCATTTATTGTGAGCTATTGCTCAAGGGTACAAGGATACAGCAGTCAAGGTAGGAAAAATTGCAGATCTGATCCACAATGTATGAAGTTCCATCAAGATCCATGAAAAAAAAAGATAAATGAAAAATACTGGGTACTGTAGTTCATTTAATGTTTTGGCATCCCCAATTGCCTCACATTACACTATTTTTGATGTGTTTCTTTAAGGCAGCAATGCTTAGAAGTACTTTTGCAAATATACATCCTCCTTAATTCTCACATACTTGTTACCTAAATCAATATCCAAGTAATTAATCCTGTACTCAAATTTTTAGGCATCCCTATTGTCTTTTATCTGTAAACACATCTCCTCTCTCTAATTGCTCTAAAGGTCTTACAGGAGACATCATACAGTTCCTTTCAATGCCTTTTACTTCTGCTCAAACTATGTCAGAAGTTATGCTGTTTCTCTTACAGACTCAGGAATCAGACCTCTCCAGGACACATCATCCTTTCTGCTTTATTTTGTTTCTTACTTTGGGCAGGTTCTGTATTCTTTCAAGTCCCTTGATGTTCTCTAGGCTTGTCTGCAATGCTATATGAATACTGTAAATCCCCTGGAAACAATTAACCCCTTATTTCTGTAGTTTTGTGCTATATACTTCAAGAATTTTGATGGACTATATTCATGTAGTACTTTGAAATTCCTCAAGTTTATACAAGATAACAACTTGAATGCAGGGTACAAGAACCTTAACACAAGAAAAAAAAAAACCTATATGAGAAAAGATCAGGACTCTGGACTGGGATATAGAAGATCTGGGATTACTTCTTGACTCAGAGGTTCTTTGTGTGATTATCAGTTACAGCTGTATCATTATAAAACAAGAGACTCTAAAGGGATAATGAAGTTCTGTCTCCACCCATCCTCTCCAAACCATCCCTTTGGAGATGAATTGTAAAGATTCTGTATGCCCTAGGTTGTTAATGTACGGGCAGGAAATTTCCACACCCAGATGTTTGAACACATCAGTCCTTGTGTGCTTCAGAAAGTACAGCCTACATCTATAAATAGTCTGCATTTGCAAGTTTGCAAGCTGCACTTGCAGCCTGTTAGAACTTCCTTGACCCAGTGGTTTAGATATAACATTATCTTTTTAACTTTTTTCCTTGCCTTCAACATCTTTTTCATCTGTTCTGAACCATAACCATTGAGATTATAGCTTACTCAGGGTACAAAATTCTTAGCAAGGCAACATTTAGGGTGTACATATACATAATACAAATTAGAACTGCAAAATATTCAAACACATATGTCTTATATTCTGCACAAATTCAGTGACTACTTTCAGTACGAAAAAATACATCTTTCACATTTTAATATTTTCTGTTAAATATTGTATGAAATATGTACACATTTACATCCTCTTTTGTTTATTAGCCCTTTTGTTACTAATATTCATTACCTTTGTTTAAACAGGTGTAGCAGGAAAACTTGTATTTTAATTTTTTTCTGACCTGGAACAATCCAATCCAAAAATATTTTCAATTCATCTTTCCTTTAGCAGCCACTGCATGGCGTCTCTTAGGAGTTATCCTTACACTTGTGCAGTGCACTGTTCAAACTCATTAAACATCCTTAGAGCTGTGCTAACACCAGAAGGATTACTTACACTCTAAATAGAAATTTGGTAACAAATGTGGACTACTCTGAACAGATCCCTTGACACCAACATGGCATGAGACAAACAACAAACAAACCAACCAGCAGTACTGATTTCTTGGTAGTATCAGCATTTACATTAGAATTTAAAAAAAGTAAACCCAAGGCCTCTTTAGCCCTTTGTTGCATCTTATACCTGGGCAATAGGGTTTAGAAACACATACTAAACAGGCACTTGAGGGACCTCACAGGGTCTTGGGGCTTTTGGTGATTAGCATATCACACCTCTGGCTTAGGTGACTTCTTCTGGGTGCCCATCAGACAGTCCACCACAGTGTCCCCTGGTACCAAGGACACACAGTTAAAGCAAGCAGCAGAATCTGAGTTCCTGGAATTAATTTCAGTAATCGACTTAATTAATTTAAATTGATTAATTTAATTAATTGATTGTTCTAATTAATTTAAATGTCATTAATCACTTTACTTCATTACTCCAATGACAGAATTGCAGTGGGAGCTAAAGCACAAAACAAACAAGCAATCTGGAGAGTCAAGTCAAATGTGAGGCAGTTAAAGCTAAAATAATGGCATAAACACAGCACATTAGTGTATTGCAAGGTCACAGCTGCTCAGACAGATGAGAACTACATCCACCTTAGCCTTTCAACGTTTTGTAAGGGATAAATATTTTGAGGGGATGAGAACCTGCCTACTCCTGGCTGCTATGCAGACACATACTATGACTGAATTTAACCAATAAATTCAAAACAAGAAATGTACATGCCAGCAGTGAGTGCAGCTTTTCCCTGGACTTCCCTCATGGCCTGGGCTCTGGTCTGACTCTGGCTGCATCCCCAGCGAGGCTGTAGCCTGACACCTTGTGTGGTGCCAAAGATGAACCAGTTGAATAAAGAAGGTTACTTCAGATCTATAGCCTTCCCAGTGGCTGATCAGGAGGGTCATAGCTTGCCCAAGATGGAGTCTCCCTGCCCTGAAGTGGTGGGATGATGGTTTTTCCACAGAGGCTTCAAGAGTCTGCAGTAGATCCAGTTCATTTCTGCCACAGTGAGTCCAAGCAGCAGCCTCAGACACCTGTCAGGATCCAGCCTTAACAGTCTTGTTCCATGTCATTCCTGGGATGTGAAGGAGGAAAAGATGCAGGGTGACAGGCAGCTAGTTATGGGAGAGTTGGGGATACCCAGAGACTTCTAGTCTATATAGGTTTTCCCATTCCTAGTCTTCCAGTGACTAGGTGACACTTACTTGTTTGCTGACATATGGACTTTTGGAATCCCAGCAAATGCAGCCCAAGACAGTAGATTTAAACTAAGATTTTGGGAGGTTTGATGGTTTGTTTGTTTTCTCTAGTGGGATGCCTATCCCAAAAATATTTGCCAAGCCACCTTCTCACCTGTCATCTGAGTAACACCATTGCAAACCCATGATTATGTTCTAGGAGGTACTGCTGCTCTGCCTTTGACTGTAAGATCACAGGCAACAGAGTGGAAACCAGCAGAAAATTCCTGGTAAAACAGATCCAAAATCAGTTTCCGTCAGATACTTTGGTTCTGTAAGAGCTGCACATTTGCATCGCCTGTTTCAGATTATTTCTGTAATTTGGTCTGTGCTCCTCTGTAGCTCCCATTCCCCTGTAAGTAGAGCTTACTCTCTTCCATAATACCTTTCTTGTGTTCTACTTCAGAGTCTCCATTCTAGGGTTTAAATTGCTGGTGCTGATTTTTAAGATACCAGCACACCCATCGAAATATTTTTAAAAGATATGTAGACCAAGTCTGCCAGAGCAACTTGGTAACTGAGTTGATTTAAAGTACAAATCTGAGCACAGAAATGCTTCATATCTTCCCCCACAAAACTGTCAAATAAAATACAAACAACTAAAAGTGATTTTTTTAATATAAGTTACCATATTTCCCCCCCACCCTTGCCTTTTAATTGCTATCACTAAATTAAACGTGATCTTAATGCCTTGTGGATACCATCAAGACAACTCAGAAATTAGGTAATGTGAATTTGAACACAAAAAGCAAATCTCTTATGATGTTGCCATAATTATTCAGTGTAGACTAACACGGTAAAGCTTTGGACAGAAATATAAGGGGTTTTATTCCAAAACAGATAGCTGTAAATATACTAAATGCTTACTGTGTTATCTATGTAATTTTTCATTTATTTGAATTGAATTCCACTCCTACCTTGTGGGTCAAAAACAGTCCAGGAGGTACACTACTGAGAAAAGTGGAGTTGTTGGTTCTTGTGTGGCCTCTGACCTATACCCTTGCACTAACTAATCATTAAATAAGTACATGGCAGTGTTCTGCACTTCAGTGAAGCATACAAAACTGAACCTTGTTATTTTGTAATCTAATATAATATTTTCACAGAAAATAAATGCTAAATCATTTTTTTTGTCTCCTGTTTCCTCTCCCCCTTTTATGGTCAAAACTACACTAATTCGTTTAATCTGAGATTTGATGGGAGATAGCCAGCTGGAAATACCAATTTGGATTTCCTTGAAATGTAACTAAACTTAGAAGTTGTTTAGACTCACACTTGTCAGAAGCAGAAGTGTATCTTGAATACTCCAGAGTTAAAAGAAGATTGAAATTTGGGTGCAGAAACCAAGTAACAGCTTCAGCATCTAGGTAAGTACCAGGTTTGGTTAGTTAACACTTCTGTAAACAGCCTCAGTGATCCTGGTCACACAGTCTTCTGCCTCTGTAAAAGGATGACGAAATTGCAGCTGACAAAGTACACAGGCAGTGGGAGCTTTAAGTCTCAGTTGTAACAAAACTGAAGTCAAAAGACTGAGATACTTAACTTTGAAGACAACACAATCTCAGTTCAGATATATTTCTGAGCAGCACATTTTGCCAGCGGCTAGAGTGAATGGTGTGAAAGAAGCAAAGAGCAGATCCAAGCTCTGTGAGGGCTTACATTCTCCATAACCACAGAAAACTGAGAAATATCCAAATAGCTATGTGTGCTGTACCTGCAAGGAATACATGACAATTAAAACCACTATACATATTATGTACTTGACAATGAATGGTCCTCGAGTCATTTGATGCGGTCTAGCAGCTTCAGCTCACTCAAAATAAGTAGGCTGTTTATGAAATTCTGATACAGAATCATGAATTTCAGGCAAAATGAAAAACAGAGGTTACAAAAACTGCAGAGGAGTATGGGAGATTCTA
The DNA here is from genome assembly GCA_013399695.1 of Formicarius rufipectus. Classification (NCBI taxonomy): domain Eukaryota; kingdom Metazoa; phylum Chordata; class Aves; order Passeriformes; family Formicariidae; genus Formicarius; species Formicarius rufipectus. The sequence continues at coordinate 116,669 of VXAU01002212.1, read as the reverse complement.
CAAAGTCAAGGAACAAATTTTATTATTTCGGGGATTCAACACTAAAGAAGGATCAGGTCACAATAGTCATCATACACCAAAATGATCCCAAAAATGGCACAATTAAATGTTGACAAATAAAATAGAGTTTATCCAGCACAGACAGCCACGCAGCGCCTTAATAAAGTGGTTTAGGATACAGTAGCATTCTGGCAATGTAGATATGAAAAGAGCTTTGAAAGTGAGACCAAGTGAGAAGCACAATAAGCTGCACACATTACTTGCAAAGACCAAGGTTTCCTTTTCAATCAGAGGAAAAAATATTCATTTTCTGAGTGAATAACTGTTGTCCATCTCACTGGACAGTAGAAATCCAAGGCAATTAAGAAAACGTCTCAGGATGTTTACATGTATCACAAGTAGCCTTATGTTGTGTCTTATTAAAGAATTACTACTTTTTCACATGTTTAAAAAACAAGTTCTTGTTAAAAATCTCCACTGAAATTGTCTAAGACTGTAAAGGAATGATATCTGGAAGTCAAGTACACGTGCATAAGAAAAATGATGATTATGATATCTTAAAACACTGCATTCAATCCATCATAATGGATAAAATAATCCACAATTTACCAGTATACTAAAAGCATCTTTAAGGAACCAGGTGGAAAATCTACAAGCACAGCTGAAAAGTTGTGTGGCATGTTTCATCAGGATTGCTCATGTATATTTATGTCACATATTTAGACTAATGTAAAAGGCCACTGTCAAGCAGAAATCATGAGTCAGATCCCAGGAGCCCATTCAAGGTTCCAGGATTCTTTTTAATTTTTGATATTATTTACTTTGCACCTTTCAGTCATCTTGAAATACAACCCTAGGCTCAATCTTGCTCTACCCACAGTACAGATGGCCAGAATCAGCACCTAAAATTCAAATTACATTTGGTAGACATAGGATGAATTAGAGGCAATTAGGGCCTCCTTTTGACACAGTAATTATAATTCTGACATTCTAGAAAATTCTATTGCTTTTAAAAATTTTTAGTTTTTATTTCTAAGGTAAAATAATTGCCACCCAATGATTTACTGTTCTCTCAAACAATTCCACCTTGACTCAATTTTTTATAGCATCAACCAAAAAAAAAAAAAAAAAACACCTGTGTATTCAGAATGGTGTTGATTTTGAGTACTGAACTATGGGAGGTGGTACAAAAAAAAAGCTCAGGATTTGTGTCTCTGCCTCAGAGATTGTTGGAAAGAAACATTCTTGCGCAGAGATGCAGAGCTGTGCAGGGAGACAAACGGGGTAGATTGCAAATCTGGAGATAACCCCATTGACATCATTAAATAAGCAACCCTTTTCCACCACCTGAGCCAAGCTTATTCTGGAGCAGAGAAGATTAAAAGTTTATAGACAGATCATGACAAAACCAGTCCTCTGTGCCCTAGAGGAAGTAACTTAAAATAACTCCTGTATAGTTACAGGGAATCACTGGCAGAACTTCTATCACTACTTCGTGCTTAGGTTAGAAAAGGTCTTTTAGGTCACTGAGTCCAACCACTTACCAAACAATGCCAAGTCCACCACTAAACCACTGAGCACCACATCTATGCATCTTTTTAGTGCTTCCAGGCATAGTGGCTGAACCACTTCTCCAGGCAGCCTGTTCCAATCTTTGACAATCTGTTCTGTGAAGAAAGTTTTCCTAATACCAAATCTAAACCTTCTCTGGTGCAACTTGAGGCCATTTCCTCTCTGTCATTTGTCACTGGGAGAAGAGGCTGACCCTCACCTCACTGCAAGCTCCTTTCAGGAAGTTGTTGGGAGTGACAAGATCTCCCTGGAGCTTCCTTTACTCCAGGCTAAACAACCCTATTTCCCTCAGCCACTCCTCATGTGACTCGCACTCCAGACCCTTGACCAGCTTTGCTGCCCTTCTCTGGACATGCTCCAGCACCTTAATGTCTCTCTTGTAGTGAGGGCTCCAAAACTGGACACAAGATTCAAGGTGTGGCCTCACCTCACAGCCCCCATGCTGAATACAGAGCGATAATCATTGCACTAGTCCTGGTGCCACACTGTGTCTGATACTGTGTCAGACCTGGATGCCCTTGGTCTTCTTGGCCCCCTGGCTCACGCTGGCTCAAGTTTAGTGTCGGTGACCACCACCCCCAGGCGCTTTTTTGCAGAGCAGCTTTACAGCCACTCTGTCCCCAGCACCACCTGGGGTTTTTGTTTCCCAAATGCAGGACTTGTCACTTTGCTTCACTGAACCTCACACAGTCTGTCCAAATTCTTCTGCAGAACTTTGTCACCCACTAGGAGGTCAACACTCTGGTCCAGTTTGGTCTCAACTGCAGACTGCCTGAGGGTGCACTCAGTTCTCTCATCTAGATCACAGATAAAAATACTAAACATGCCTGGCCCCAAAACTAAGCATTGGGGAACACTACTGATAACTGGTCCCCAGCTGAATGTCACTCTGTTCACCACCACTCTTTGGACACACCCATCCTGACAGTTTTTAACTCAGTGATGAGTACACCTGTTCAAGCCAGGGACAGCCCTTTACCATTCTCTTTAAGGGAAAAAGTTAGCTCCTCTCTTCCTTTCTCCTTTTTCTTACAACGCTGGAGGTCAAGTATGGATAAGACAGACAAAATGGAACTGTCACTCATTTGTTATCCTGATGTGCCATCCTGTACCTTTTCTCTGCAGTGAGCTGACACTCTACGACAGTATTTGAAATTCTTCACTGTAGACAGCTTGCAACTAACATAGTGATTTTCATTACACTTTCCTTTGAATACAGCAAAGAAAAATGCATATTATAGAAACTCTGTTGTGTAGTAAACCACTGATTGCTTAACTCAGCACGATCATGGCCACATGGCTGTAATGGTCAGCAGCATTACAAAAATAATAAGGTATCAAGAATAAATCTGATCAAAGCAACTACCATGTCTCAGAGGCATCTCCTAGACAATGTACCTCCGAGCAATCTCTAAACCACCGCACACATTTTACTTCTCCCTGACTAAAACCATTTTTCCCATTCACTTTCCACACAGGATCAGCCAGTAAACAAGTTCAAAAGAAACTTAAATCTGCTTCCATTGCTCCACAAAATTTGGAAAGGCACGGAGTAATCTTCAAGTGGCGATCAAAATGTATGAGGTTGTGGAGCTGCTCCACCACAATCCAAGGTTTGTGGTACATAGAACAGAATTCTAGCTGTGCATTCAGAAAAGAAATGATAGTGAATAAAAAGGTAGAGCAGAATAGTGAATCAAATAGTGAATCAAAAGTCGAGCAATGAAGGGGCAGAAACCTCTGCTTGGGCGTTGCATCCCATCTAAGCATTTCCCAGTGGTGTTTTTATGGGTTGTTCGCACTGTATTTTTATTTTTCCAATGAAGTACAAAGAGAAGAAGAAAGGATAGTACGTAGGATAGTAGTGAGAGACTATTCAAAATGCAATGTTCCAGTCATTTTGAATCTCACGGCTCTTCAGAATCACTGTGTAAATGTCTGTACTGTCACTTCTATCTTCCAAAAATGGCCACTCATTTACTTTTCCTGAAAATCTGTAATATATATTATGGTGGCTGAGCCCAAATATAATGAGGGAAGAAGTGAAAGGAAAAAAACGCACAGTTATGCATTTAATATTCGGTGTCGCTATACATATTCCTACCTACATTGCTTCTTTATGCAAACTTTGAAAATTCAACATTCAAAATTCAAGTGCTGAAGTTCTTCTTCATTTCTCAAGTATTTTTTCTAATAATGACATTGAAGGAAAGCAGCACCTTATGAATCAGCTGCAGTGCCAAAAAATATGGAACAACTGTTGGCATTTCCACATTTCATTGATGTATAATTATGTAAAATGGCATGACAAATGCTTTCCTGCAAACTCCACAAGAGAGAGACTGAATACAGATATATCCACCACTGACTTCTGAGTTACTGAACATCTTCATTGGTTCAAGGAGCAGACTTCCTTACGTTCTGATTTTGATTCACAGATAGAAATTCAAAGACATTGGGTTTGGTTCGTTTATTGCTAAGTGTTTCTTACCATATATGAACTTGATTTGTTGTAAATTCTTTACCAAAATCCAGATTTGTTAACTAAATTACTTTGCACAGTTTTGTAAAACTGCACTGGACTACAGTGAGTTCCATTCTCTGGACCACTATAAAGATGATGCCTAAAACACTTCTTCAAATCTTTTTACCTGTGAATGATTTAGTTCCTTGAATTAACAACCCTAGAAAGCAACAGCTTCTGTATAGTGCAGAAAAAGCAGCACCAGCCAAATGCAATGTAGGGAAATCTCCTTCCTGGCCTGTGAGTATGCACAGATTTCTCCTTGGAGATATGAATTTATGCCAATAAACAGAATAATCTTTTGGTATTAATCTAAATATTTCTTTCATAATATTCAAATGGAAATGATCCATTTGATCCCTTGCAGCACTTACATTGATCTAAACAAATAATGTGAAGCAGAAAGGTTGCATAAATCTCAGACACAGACCTGTCTATTTTTCAGTCAAAAGAATTCTGACATGCTACTGTGGACTGTAATTCACAGTGAAACATGCGGTGCTTTTGGCAGATGATGGCTTGTACCCATCTGGCAAAACATGAATCACAGTCAGAAACACAGCTTAACTCTTGTTGTGAATTTAGGACAAGTCAAAGCTACAGAATTCAATGCAGCTTTGAGATTCACCCTGGATGATCTGGTCTCCTGAGCTTCAGTATACAAGTTCAAGCCCGTGTTTATTATAGGTTGACTTAAACACTACTAGTAAACATTGTGGCACTCTCGAGTTTTTAGCACTTGGTAGAGATAAGTGACTACAGGAAGCAGAATGGAAAAATCCTTGCCTCAGTTTATGCAGTAAGTGGAAGTCCCCATTTACATCTTTGAAGCCAAAATTGGCCATAGAATTATAGAATAATCTTTCCATAGTATCTGTGGTGTTTATGGCTTGCAATTAAATACAAATGTGAAAACCAATAAGTTTAAATTGAGAAAAACTGTGCAGGTTCCCATAGGCTATTTGATAAGTATTTAACCAGAAGGAGTTGGCTGCCACAACACATATCTGAGACAAGTAACAGATGACCAGTATCTTTTTCAGCTATTTCAAACATGTAAGAGTCTTGTGGTACATTTTATCCCATAAAAAGAGAGTTGGTTTTTTTCTCTATACTATTTCCCAGGTTATTTCTATAAATGACAATATAGCAAAATCCACTTTTATTTGCCACAAGAGGTGACAGCTTGATTTATGCCACAGAAAGATCTTGCTTTATCCAGTAAATTTATGCCCTGAATAATATCACAGTCTTTGTAAACATTGTCTTAAGGAAAATAATGGCCTATCTTCATACTGTAAAATTTGTTTGATGTCTTAAACACAAATTTAATTTCAGACCAGTTGGAAAACGTTGATATTGATGCAAAAGTTAATAGACAATTATTGGTCTGTATTTTCACTTTGGGATATATTTTTAAATTTAAAAAAAATATTCCTCATTCAAGAAGTGCAAGCAAATAAAAATGTTAAAAATTAAATGTTTTTTGTGTTATGTGTATTAGCAGCACACAGCAATGACATGTAGTCAAACAGTATTTATTGCACAGTAAATGAACATCCATAAATGTTTTCATGGTATTTTGGGTAGGATGCCTTACTTCTAGTCAGAGCAGACACTAATACTTTGAACAACAGCAAGGCATACAATAATTAAATGGGAACTGGAACATGCTGGTCAAGTTCTGAACTTCCTTCACTGGAAGACTCAGAAAGCATCCTTCCTTACCTTTGCTTCTATACAAATGGACCCACTATTGAACATGGTTTGACAGCCAGTAAACTTTTAAAGAAATAAGACTCAAGCCTAAAATGAACAAAATACAGAGGCAGTTTACTTTTGCATATTAGGATCTTTCCTCCAACTTGACGTAGGCTTATGCTGACAACAGGATTAAGCCAATTACATAGGAGGATGAAATTTGGTGCAGCCAGGATTCAGAGTGTGGTGATTGAATAGCTCAGAAGCTACCAGTAAAAGCTAAACACAGTTTATTATTTGTATAGGTTAAACTAAACTCCAAAGGCTAAAATTCAGCAGAAAAACATTCATAGCCTTAAAGAGGACAAAAAAAGATCTGAGTCCATGGGACTTTGCCACTGGAACTTTTACACCCACATGGACTGCAAACTCTAGGTCCAGAGAAGTTAAGCTTATTCTTTACTTGCTCAACTGGGTATTTGAGGCAGAAAGTTAAATGAGAAGGCTCCTACTTCTTCACATGCTTTTTTCTCATAGCTTAATCATGCTGTCCATGCAGAAGTCTGTAAAGATGTGAACTTCCATATGGGTCTTCAATAATTAATGCTTCAATTTTGATTTTTTCGGTGAAATGGCTAGTGTTTCATTTGAATATATTGTTGTTATTCTTATCCTTGTGTTATTTGCACTGTGACTTAGGTTTCATTCTAAATTAATTTGCTTTCTAGGATTTTCTAACCATGTTATTCCCTGTGTTTGGTGGCTTTATTTCTGAGAGTTTTAAAATTCAATTAAAACAAAAATAATTGGTTACTTGTAATATTAGAGTGTGCCTGTAGGTATAATCTAGTACAAGTTCCAAAGCCTCTAGGAATCACACAAATTAAAAAATGTACATACTGCAAATCCTTCGAACCACTCCAAGTGTTACAAAATAAAGCTTTACAACAGCATCTTAGTATAATCTTAGTATATACAAAAACTAGCTGAAGTCTCTTAAAATCTTGCCTGCCTGGAGTTTTAAAAAGTTAAAAAATATATATATAATTTTTCTTTATTGGATATCTTTTCCACTTGCAGGTAAGGGGCAGCAAAGCTCTCCAGGGGAGGAAGGAGGAGTCACTGAATAGTCATAGCAAAACTACATCCTTTTAAAGGACCCTTCTTCAGCAAAAGAAGCCTAGAAGATGGATAGGAGCAAATAAAGCTGTTTCAATGTAAAGAGCTCCATTAAATGCCTGAATGGCCCTTCCTAATGAATAAAGCTCTTTGGGATGACAAAGTAAGTCAGTAAAGCAGGTGCTATGCTGAGGGGCAGACCCTGGAATGTAATTGCCAGTTAGGTTGCTTTTTTTCTGCCCACTCAAGATAATCACTTCAGCATCCATAATGCATCTTTTGGAAGTTATTGCGACAAATCAAGAGTTTTAAACCCTTTAGCAACAGCTGAAATTGTTCAGTTTGGAGACAGAATGGAGAACACTGAGGGAATACAAAGAGCAGAACAGAGGCAATTCAGTTCTGTTACAGTCTTTGTGAGAAACAAATGGGCTAACCTGGATTAACAAAGCTAATGTTACACAGTGCTTCGTCCTTCTCCAGTAGTTTCCATCTGAGCTTCAGCATTTCCGTGAGGGAGGAAAACATTTATTTCCCTTTTTTTGTTTGGAGAGCTAAAGAACAAGAAATGAAGGTGATTTGTCCACAGCAGCACAAATTTGAAAATGAGCTGAATACATAAAACTCAGACCTGGGTTCTCTTTCTCTAAACTCACCAGCACTTGCAGAAAGGTAACATTAGTATATTTTTCATATCACATGGGCTGTTCAATTAAAAATAAATAAATTAGTTGATTACTTTCAGGAAAAAAAGAAGTCACAAAAAACTTGTGAGAAGGGAAATGTCAAAGAATTTGTTCATGCTCAATAAAACTAAATTAAAACTGTAATTTCATACTGATATTTATACGTATAAGGTGGATTGATTTGGACACTTTTGTTGTTGGTTTTGTGATGTTTTAAAGCATTTAAACCAAAGAAGCAAAAGCTGATTTTCCCACTGAAACGAAATGACGAGTACTTTTAACTAAAACCACACCTGATGCATAACAGTTGTCACTTTCATATTTCCTGCATAAAAACCAATCACTTATTAGGTCTCAGAAAATATTTCTGTTTTTATTAAAAATTTGATTCAATTGCAAGCTTTTTTTTTTTTAAATTTTCCAACAAGAAAACTTGCAGCATGAAAGTAACCAGTGACTTGTACCAGTTGCTATTTTGTTTGGACCCAGGCTAGAAGTGGCTTGGTAACTTACTGAAGCACTGTGATCGTGCAGTTCAGCAAACAGTCTCACCCCAGCTTGGAATATGAAGGAGCTGTAGAGTGAGACTGACACTGGGAGTCCTTGCCATACAACCAGTAAATTCCAGAAAAAATTCACCTTCAAGAAATGCTTCTGAATAGGGCTCCCACTGAAATAAAGCAACCCTCATTCTACCATGATGAATTTCATCATGCCTTTCCAGAAAGGCAGAGAAGCAAAACTGCTCAACTCAATCTCACAATACTTTTCTCACCTTTACATACACAAACCCCTGCTCCGGTATTTTTGAAATTAGCTTAAAGTTAGCTGTTAGCAATTTCATATTTTGCTTTCTTAGTCTTAGTAGTTGGAATTTGTGCACATTAGAATGTATCATAGAAGTCTCTGATAACTGCAGGTAACAGCAAAAAGCAGGATTTAAACTCTGACAGCAGATTAATCCTTTCAGAATCAATTAATATTTTCCTTTTTTTTTTTCTGTTTTGTTTTGGTTTGTTTGTATTTAGAATAGTTCATTTGCTGCTTCTCTGGGAGAGTAAATGATTTCACTCCTCTAATATATATATAAGAAGACATGTAGGATAAGAGCTTGAATTCTATCCCAGAACTTCTCTTGCAATTTGGGATAAATAATTTTACCCTTGCTTCATCTCTAAAATAAAAATAATAAATGTCACTAAGTACCTTGCACAGATTTATCAACTTTGGAGAATCCTACTGAAGAATCTATTTTTAAAATAAACTTAATTCTACTAAGATCTCTTGATCATTTATTTGATTACAACAGAAGAGCTTGTAAGCATTAGTATAAATTTTCTGTGACATGTGCATATCTCTATTGTGCCTCATCAGAGCACTCTACCTATGTGCTTTGTTGATACCTATCATTGTTTCAACAATCCAGTTAATACAGATATTTTCTTAAACCACTATTTTTTCTCATCAGCTGCAACTCTTCTCTTATCTGGCACCATGCTGTGTGCATAAATGCTAATTACTGGTCTTCTCTCTTGGCACCTCAATACCTTTCAGATGTGATGGAAATTCTGCTGTCCCACATTTCTTTTCAAGGCATAAGGTGGCTATTTCATCACAGCTGAAATCTTTGCTTGCTCTTAAAAGTAAATAATATCCTTCAAGCTTGAAAACGGAGGAAGGATGGCAATGATCAGTGATTTAAAGTGTGGGATTTAAACACTTCATTTTCATCTTACTGAAGTATCTTATGTCTTTGAAATAAAGAAGCTAATGTGAGATGAATTACCTTTCTGCCTAACAGCAATGTCTTGCATTAATGATCAATTACACCTACATCCAAGAACAGACTTGAGCTAAGAAAAGCAATGGCATTGAAACTCAAAATTACACTGAATAGAGTTGTAGCACTTTTGCACATCTTTTCATTTATATGAGACCTTGCAATTGGGATCATAATTCTATATTTAACACAAAGCAACTTTTTCTAAGTTTACAGATGGACTCAGTGATCTCAAGGGTCTTTTCAACATTAAATGATTCAATAATTTTACAAGAAAAAAATGTCAAGTAGTATTTTATAAACCCATGACTCTCTAATTCTTTCTGGGCATCAATGAGAGAACCAAAAAACTATGTTTTTGAGTTTCTGTGTTCAGTTTTTCCTGAGACTCATGTTAACTTTCTCATGTCACTTATTGTGCCTCTTTTCTGCAGAAAGAGGACACTACTTTAGCTTTGTCAACATGGTGCTGCAAGTCCTTCTCGTTAGTACTGGTAAATCACTCTTGGTGTCTTCAAGTGCAAGGCACTCAAAACACTTTGGCCTGTAGTTTGCTATTATGCAGAAGAAATGTACACTGCACTTCCAGGTATCCTCTTAGATGTACAGACTCCAATGATTTTTCTTCCCCACTGAATCCCTAAGTGTAATCAAGGCTTAAACATTTTTGAAACATCATGTCTTTCTTTCTCTAAACATGGCTGGAGTCTTTATTTCCTTTCTAATGCAATAATACCTGTCCCCTGTTTGCCAGTAATTTAGGAAAAAAGAAAATCTGGAGATACATTTTCTGAGAAAGTAAGAACACACAGAAATATCATAAAATACAGTATTAAACGAGGGAAAAGAGGGGGGTGGCTTAGTGCAATTTTAAATTAAACTAATCATATTATGACTTTTATCCCTAGAATAATAAAAGTAATGTGATTATGTCACAGATTTCTAAGGGAAGATGGTACTTTTTACAATATGACCTTTATGGACCTTACAAAAACTTGTCATTTAGCTAATAAGCCTTTGAAAAAGTGAAGCTCTCATGCTCAGCAAAGACATATTTCAGCAACATATAACTTCCAAAAGCCCAGCCCTAATGAAAATTTTCCATCCTCTTGGACAGTCTTGTGCTGATCTCTGCCCCATTCACACATGCCACACTTGTGGGTTTTCAAGAAGGAGTATTTAGACTACATGTGTATCCACAATGTACCTGATGAGGCTTTTGCATGGGTTCATTCACCAGCACCATTTTGTTATCTTTCAGTGGTGTGTTTGGGCAGATTTGGAGTCTGCTCCTTTTTCCTCTAGTCACACTGATGAGCTAAGATAGTTCTAAGTTCCAATTTATCCATGGTTCCTGATAAGACAAAAAATCTTAATTTAGAAAATTGTTAACAAATTCAATCTCTTAAAGTATTGCTGCTCTATTTCTGCTCCCACAGTTAGTTACCACTGAACATTAACCAGCAGAGTGCCCAGGTGGCCAAGAAGGCCAAGGGCATCCTGGCCTGGATCAGCTATAGTGTGGCCAGCAGGACTAGGGCAGTGATTGTCCCTCTGTACTCGGCAACGGTGAAGCCATACCTTGAATCTCATGCCCAGTTTTGGGGCCCTCACTACAAGAGAGACATTGAGGTGCTGGAGCATGTCCAGAGAAGGGCAACAAAGCTGGTGAAGGGTCTGGAGTATGAGTCACATGAGGAGTGGCTGAAGGAAACGGGGTTTTTTAGTCTGGAGAAAAGGAATCTCTGAGGAGACCTTATCACTCTCAACAATTACCTGAAAGGAAGTTGCAATGAGGTGGGGGCCAGTCTCTTCTCCCCAGTAGGAAATGACAGGACAAGAGGAAATGGCCTCAAGTTGCACCAGAGGAGGTTTAGATTTGGTATTAGGAAAAATTTCTTCACTGGAACAGGTTGTCAAGCATTAGAACAGGCTGCGCAGGGAAGTGGTTGAGTCATCATCCCTGGAAGTACTATAAAGATGCATAGATGCGGTGCTCAGTGGTTTAGTTGTGGACTTCACAGTTCTGGATTAATAGCTGGATGCAATGATTTAAAAGATCTACAATTCTATGATTTTCTTTCCTTTTGTAACATTTGGACAATTCAACACCTACAGGACACCCTATTCACATCTTTTCAATGTTTCCAAGTGGCAAACACATATTTCATATCTGGATTTATCAATCCCTGTTTGTGGGAAAACCATCCTTTCCTCACTTACTTTTCAGTAGAATTTTCAAGGACAAATCCATTCCCAGCATAAACAGGGACAGCATGTATTGAGCTCTGCCTGACTGTTTTATTTCATCCACATAATTTTGGTTTCATGCAAATCTGGCTATTTCTGCCTCAAATCTCTCTCTAATACAGGAATACCTGAAAGAAGAGAAATTTCAGTGCTAAGAAGAGTATGTTTTGACTTCTCTACCTTCAGTTATTCAGTAGCTGCTACATTTTTACCACTTAAATACTACAGAAGACACACAAAAATAAGACAGAAATAGAGCATCAGGAGCCACTGGAATGAAACACAGAGGTAAATACAAAACAAACCCCAAGAAATCAGAAATCCATTAAAAAGTACTTTAATACAAATCACAGAATTGTTTCCAGTGTTGATCCATCTTGTGTGATCCTAATCCTTCAGTATTTTAGTATCCAGGAGGAAGGAACATCTGAGGTTTTCACTGCAACACACACACATATTTTGATAGACTATTAGGACACCTGTTTTTGAAAAACCAATGTCCTCTCATTTTAACCAAATACTGTTTTGTACCCTCCTATGTTCTTTATTTATTAAATGGGTAATTTATTTTTAATAAGTTTCCTGCTGGCACTAGGAGTGATGACATGAAGTAACACTGAAACAAAGAACATAGGTGGGGTTTTTCATGTACCCCTAAGCAATTTAGCTAGCATTTTCAGAATGCAAGCCTTCTTGTCTCCCATTAGCACGCACTGCAACAGTATGATCTCCATTAAGACTGAAAGGTCTGGTTTGATGGTGAAACTAGATTTTCAAAACAGTATTTTTCTAAAACCAAAGCAGTCATATGCCCACTTGTGTGAGCAGATGGAAAGCACATCTGGTTTAGTTCCATCAAAGACCTTATTTTAAAGCAATTAAATATTCCTGTGTAGTATGTATGATGCAAGCAGTGGATTTACATGCAAGTTCACCAAAACTGGGGATTAAAACAAGGAATTAACCAATAGACTGACAATTTCCATTGCTGAAACTGATAGACATAAATTAAGGAAATCATTATTACAGAAAATAAACTTTTTTAATTATTCCCACCACAAAAATACAGCTTTATTATAAATAAATATATCTATATGAGCTTCACTAAATCAGTATAAACTTATGCATTTCTTTCAGCCTAAGTCTTACAACTTCACATGTAAAAACCCAAGCCTCAGTACCAAGCCGGAGTATCATAAAATTCCAGTTTTCAGGGAGGAGCCAGATGGTCACAATTCTCATTCATTCTTTTCTAAGATTATTATTATTCTCCACATACATGAAGTGCTCAGGATCTGGTCCTCATAGAGGGCAATTCTTGTTAATATATGCTGTTTAAATGGCAATTCTTGTGATTATATATTTTTTATAGAACAGAAGTGCTGTAATGTAGCACATAAAACAACTATGTAAATTTGAGGGTGGGAGGTGAAATTTTATTCTCTGTGACACTGAGTGTTTAGAAAACAGGTAATGATACTGCACAAGAAGTAGACAGGCTAGAATGAGAGACTTAAGAAAGCAGGTAAAATCTTGGACCCTTAGTTTTTCATTCAGTCTTGCTTTTTTAAAAACATTATGTGGCATCAAGGATGAGCAATTCTTATTCTCTTATTCTTATTGCAATCTTAATCCTTAAGACTGAAGAGGAATTTAGACATGTTTGCAGCATATTTAGTGGAGCACAGTGTACCTCTTGAAGTAATTAATAACATCACAAGAAATCCTTGCAAAACCACGCCTGCTTCTCATGCTGAATTCACTTTTCCCTCACTACACTTCTGCAAAGAGTATGCTGAGAATTAAATGAGTTTCTGATCACCCAGGGCAAGGTCAGGGACTGTCACTGCTGTCCCAAGCAGAATAATAGAGCTATCAATAACAGTTAGATGAGGGTTAATAAGTGGAAGATAATGAGGGGGAATGGGAGGTCACATTGAAACACACTGCAGACTCCTTGGCTCACAAAGATGTTCTCTGGCAGGACTGGCTCTTATTTCCACCTTGTCCATAGAAAGAATCTATTTTTTACTATGCATTTAAACTGATTCAGTCTTCATCAGATGTTCATTTTCCTGTCAACTTAAGACAAATAAGGGCCAAATCCTGCTGCATAATTGAGTTCCTGCAGCTCAGAAAAAAATCAAAGTGAGACCAGAACTGAGTGAATATTGTAGTACAGAACACAAAATCACAGAAACATTGGGGTTGGAAGGGACCTTTGTAGAACTAGTCCAACCCTCCCTGCCAGGGCAGAATCACCGAGAGCAGGTTACACAGGAACGCATGCAGGTGGGTTTTGAATGTCTTCAGGGAGGGAAATTCCACAACCTCTCTGGGCAGCCTGTTCCAGTGCTCTGCCACCCTCAATGTAAAAAAACTCTTCACATTGAGGTGGAACATTTTGCATTTTACTTTATGTCCATTACTCCTTATCCTGTCTCTGGGCACCACTGAAAAGACTCTGGCACCATCCTCTTGACTCCTGTCTTTTAATATAGATTGCTTTGTCCCAAATCCCATTGGTTAAGGGCAATGACATAAAAATATCTTGATTTTTTTTTTCTTGCAGTGCATTGCACAAAGAGAGATATTCCATCCTCACAGCTCTGCAAAGCCTGAGATTTGAGATGTGCCTTGAAGAGAACATTAGACAAGGTCATGGCAGAGGTTTCACCCTATGGTGCACACATTTGTTTAGCCCAATACCTATCACTTTTTTTTCTCCCTGCATACACAGTTGAATAAAACATTAGATTTAGATTGCGCTTAAGCTCTATATGTTCTCCAAAATGCTGGAGAACAAAAGTGAAAGAAATAAATAAAATAGAAATAAGTGGAAGAAATAAGTAAATTCCTGGGCCTAATGCTCATGAGTCTGGAATATTTTCACCTTTTCTGAGCTCAGCAGCCCAACCCAGTGCAAAAGAAGAATGACCATACCACTACCTTGACATTACCAGCACTCAAGGAACACATGTTCTGCTCTGTGAGAGTACAGATCTGTACATGAGCCAAATGATCTACTCCTCAGATCTGATCCAGTCCTTGGGTCTTGCCAGAAAGACCAATAGCTGCAACCACAGCTGTAACTGGAATTTCTAGATAGGCTGAAATGTTACAATATACTACTTTTAGGTGCTTGCATGAAAACTTTCTGTAAAACAGTTCCTTTAGCTGCCTAATGTTGAAATGGTTAATCTAACAAAAACTACAGGGCAGAATTGAAAAAACTTTAATGGATTCATTGAATCCATGTACCAATTTACCCACAGAATTTCTGTGGACTCTGGCCAAAACCATTTAGTGATAAAATGTGTGGTTTATCCTGTACAATATGTGGTAATTAAGACTGGCTGCTGACTGAGTAGCAGTTCCACTTAATGAGTGTGAAATCCCACACAATAGGTTGCATTAACACAAACCCCTGTGAAAACCTGCAATGCTCTGTAGAGACAACTGTCTCCCAGCTTGCCAGACAGATCCAGACAGTTGCCTTTCCTGCATGACTGGGTGATGAGGGAGGCAAAAGCATTACGGGGCTGTAAGATATGTCACAGTAAGGAAAAGAATGAGAACTGTAATGGTGGATATTCCAACCTCCAGTTACAAAGACTGACTTTTCAACCTCCACATATCTTTTCATCAAGGTTTGGACCTAAAACAAACAAACAAAAAAATTGCATCCTTTAAACCCATCAGCCCTTGATAATAATGTGCTTTAGTACCAGCACAGCATAGTTAGACAGCATTCAAAAGTATATCCACCTGCTGTTCCCTGGTTTAGTTTTATGGCTTTGTCTAGTGCAGCAAACTGTGCCTCTTCATTCGAAACAGTGTGGTCATGCTGAGGTATGGAGTTATTGTTGAGGTTGAATCAGAGAGATACAAATGGAAATGGCTTCAGTATAAAGAAATGCATGTTGTAAAAATGCTGAATTAAGCAAATTGTTATAAAGCTGTTTTTCACCTTGACAATGAAAGAGGCTTTATGAAAACTTGTCCATTTTATGTCCTCTCACTAGGTAGATTAAGACTTAAGTGTATTAATATTTTACCACACTTGACTGCCAGTGAGCAATTCTAATACCTTACATGTCACCATATACCACAGATTCAGCTAAACAGACTTGGACAAGGGCTTCTACCCCCAACACCTCTTCACCACCACCTCTTTTATTCTATCAGTGTCACTGCGAGCATCAGGATTATCTAAGAGCTGCTCTTTGGATTCTTGTTCGTCTGAACCCAGTTTATTGGAGGAGAACAAATCAGTTCTCAGAAAGGAAATATCTTTTTCAGTATGTCCAATGCTCTCCACACACATAATAGTAAAACCTTCAGCACAAAGTTATTTAGGTAGATCAGTCTCAGTGCTGCACTGTTGTTTTCACTCCTCATTACTGCATAAACAGTGAGCTCCCATAGACACACATCCTGAGATTAGCTCAGTTGGTTAGAGCATGGTAATAATAACACCAAGGTAGTAGATTTACCTCTATACAGGCCATTCACTTAAGAGTTGGACTCAGTAATCCTTGTGGGTCACTTCCAATCCAGAATACTCTGTGAAATCTGTGGAGCATATCCTTCATGCTAGTCAATGCAGAGGCAATAGAGGACCAGAAATAAAAAACAAGATTGGCAGTTGATTCATTAGTGGAAAGGAGGAACAAGACTGAAGACATTGGTGAATACAAAGAAAATAGCACTCCCTTCCCCTTACACATGCATATTCACACACAAATCCACAGCTAATGTGCTGCTGCTCTTTGCGTAAGTGCAAATCAGCAGTATCATTGAGAAAGCATTTTAATCAATGTGGGGACAATTTAGTTCCTTTAGAACTACATGTAGTTTAGGAAAACATATATTTCCTGAACTTTCCTGATTCTCTCACATCCTGATAATTGTTCATGAAACTTGCCCAGCCCTCCAACTAAAACCTTACTCTCTCCTGCTTTCATACTATGTGTCATTCCACCCTGGTCTCTTTGGCAGATAAGGGCACAAGTTAGAAGCACCAGCTGCATTTTTCAGGATCTATCTTTGGTAAAATTTCCATACCGATGAAAGATGTAGCTATGTTGCTAACTCTCAATAGCTCACATATTAAAATAAGAGATATTCCACAACTAAACAAATCAGGGAGGGAATTCTACTTTATAACACCATTAGTGGTGCAATGCAGCTGCCAACAAAAATTCATGTCTAAATCTGCACAGATCTGACAACTAATTGGTACACTGCTGAACAGTCTTTTCAAAAGAGAAACTATAAAGCTGCTTCAGATCTTCTTCTTGATGATGCAATATCATGTAACACAGGAGAGAAGACTTCACATATCTATTCTCAGAAGGTTTGAAGCCTAGAATGGATGCAAAAGGCACATTGGATAGTCCACATTAAACTGGTAACTTGATAGACTTAATTTGTGGTCAGTAGGGTATGTTTTATACAGGTATTGCTGGTTTGGGTTTGTTTCTTTTTTAAGGAGAAGGAAAGAATTAAGTTTTATAGTTTTACTTACTGCATAAAGGAATTTCTCATAAAAGCATAATGCGGTATGTGGGCTCACATTACATCTCCTACTTTCTTGAACACATTCTGATTATGTTGCATCACCTTTTTTTTTTTCATGATACCCTTGCAATGTAAAAGTCTCAAGACTACTAATAGACAGCATATAAACAGATGCCTGCACATATAGTCAAATATACAGAGACCAAAAGGTACTCCTACATTGAATATCATGGGGGCTTTTTTAACAGTCTGGTATTTTAGCATTGCCAGAGGATTATAACATTCCCACTCTGATGCCAGGCAGCTCAGGGATTCTCTTCTACTCCCAGCAAAGGTCCCTCTGCAATATGCTTCTCTTCTATTTCACTGTGAAAGTGGATTTCCCTCAAAAAAACTTTCCCAAACATGTGCTCCCTTGCCTCAGTTTGCATGGTTCTAGGACTGTATCGTCTTTGGCCTTACACCAGGCTTATTCAGGCAATCAGTGGACCTTTCAAACAGGCATCTCCTTCTTCTTTACCAAAGTAGTCTGGATGAATTAGAATGACAGCTTGCCTGACCCCAGGGAAATTAAACTGTCGATTCTAATCCTGTAGAGCTGTAAGAGGGCACTTCTCCACCAGCTCTCTCCGTGATGCTGTCTACACAGTTGGAATCTCTTCTCAGGAGAGAGAGAAGAGAGATCAATAATGTCTCTGAAGAAGATGCCGTCACCAGCATGGTAGCATTTAGCCACTGCAGTGAACCACACACTTCTGATTAAGATGCCCAGGCAGGGGATGATTGATTTGTCTGTCTACACAGCACACTAACCACAAGTCAAACTCAACAGCTTCCCTGCCCTGTTGTCCTCCACCTTCCTTACATTCCCCCCCAGCCCTTAGAAAGGATGGAGCCTACTGGTGAACACAGTGCTTAAATCCAGAGATTGGCAGAAGAAGTGCTGATAGGTGATCTCACTCTGTGAACTCAGTGACTGAAGTAATGAAGCGCATGACTACCACTCCTGGAGACACATAAGGAAGAGACTAAAATGGCCTGTTAGATTACACTTAGCCCATCTCCCTGGAGACTACTAGGAAACAGTGTGTTCTTTAAAGTGACTAGAGCAATTCCTCAGGAGACTATTGCAGACCCTAGTAGGCTCCACCGTTGGTACCAATAAGGAATGTATTTTTGTCTCTTTTGATTGGGCTGACTAATGCTTCCAATTAGGAAAATTTAAGGATACAGGTGCAGTAATTTTGGAGCAGTAGTCAATACAAGATTGATTTCCTCCCATCAATCACTCATAGGAACAGCAAACCTGACCCTTCACAGCTGTCTTCCCAGCCCAGCACAGTAGTTTCATTTTTTTTCTCCCTCACCCTCTTTTTCTCATGACAGAAGCAGTTAGCCACAACTTTGTGTCAACACATCATCCTTCTGGGAGACAAAACTGAGTTTTACTGGCATGATCAAAAGTGCCAGAGCATCCTTGCCTCTTAACTTTTTCAAATCTGGTCACATCTTACAGACAGCAAAAAGGAATCGTGGTACTTCACGGTAATAACTTTTATGCCATAAGCAGTCCCCATGCAAACATCCACTGCATCACTTAAAACTAACCAAAGTTCTCAGGAAAGTGCTGAAGTAAAACGTAGGTTACAAGTGTCTATTGTGTTGTCCTTTCTGTTCCTTGACAGCTCAGCATGTGTGTTTCCAAATCTTTCTGCAATATACCCTTCAGATGCAATTTCAGATGCGACTTACTATTAGCCCTATTTTTGGAATTACACTTTTGCATTGATTTGCATCTCTCAGAGACTGTGTATGAGTCCTTCCTACCATACCTGTCAGATTCTTTTCCTTTTTTCCAGGATAACTCTGTGCATGTTTCCACAGGCATCTATGGAAGCGATGGCATCTCTGCAGGCTTCTTTCAAATCATCCTGCCATCTCATATTTAAGAAATGTCTTGGTGCTTTACATGCTTATCAAATCTTGTTCTTCTAGTTTAAGAGAACTAAAAATTATAAACATGGTCTACATACCACCTCTCCTGTTTTTCTTCAACTTCAGTTTTTCCTTACTTGCCTTAGTGGTATCTTTAAAAATACAGAGGTATGAGCTTTTTGACTGTTAGTATCTGGACTTGTTTAAATTCTGTGTTGGCAGTTCTGGCAGATTTCAATAAAAGTCTGATTTATTCCACTTTTTATATCAACAATGTCTGTCTCATGTAAAACCAGGTTAGTGTAGCAATTTACTTGACACCACCTCTTTCCAATTTAGTACATTACTGCTCATTATTACCCCTTCTGTTCTCTGCTCCTTCAGCCACACTTCAGTCCATACTTCCATAGCCCTCTACTCATACATAGAGCTAATTCATATTTGCAATAGACTTCTTCAGCAATTAGGGAAAACAAAAAGGAAAATAATGCCATTGATTTCTGTAAGCCATAATATGAACTAAATTCAGAGGCAGGGGTACATCTCTATACCAGTAATATTGGAATATTAAAAAATAGTCTATAATTATACCCTTGGGAGCTGTCCCATATCTCAACCACCAGGTGGTAATTTTATTCCATTATATGTTCCATTAAGTAGGCGATGGCCTAAATGGTGTGGAAAGATGAATGTGTTTTCAGTTGACTTAGTCTGGAGAAGGACTGAGATTTCCATGGCAGGCAGGAAGAGTGGTTTTTAATCATAGAGAAGAGCTGATGTCTTCACATAAGTGGCATAGTTTTATTTCTTTTATTTTATTTGTGGGCAGTCTAGAGTTCTTCCACAGTCAGAGACAATCCCTAGCTTCTCACCTGGGAACTAGCATTATGAAAAACTTGGCAATCAAAATAGAAGTTCTGACATTACTGAAGTTATAAGGAAATGATCTCTCCTTCAATAGGGGTTTTGATCAAGAGGACATGAAGAGAAAATAACTCTCAAGAAAGTAAACTAAGTCCTTCATCAGACCCTTCTCAAATGAAACTAAAACTTCACTTTTTTTGATTATATGGATTTTAAAATTATTACCTGTTACATGATATTTCCTGACTCTCAACTTTTTCTTTCCAAATACCATATTCTCTGAAGTCTGTCTTCAATCCCAGTGATGTTTGTCTTCATCTTTCTTCCTCAGCAGATCTCCTAGGTCTGGGGTTGAGTAAGAAAGAGGATATATCTTCATTGCAAGGCACATCAAGGAGTGGATTTCTTCCTCTAAATTATTCATAATTGATTTTTTCACAAAGTAACCAATGACATCCATGGCAGCAGTCAACTGTTCTGTACTTCAACATCTCATAACCAGCTCTGCTTTGTGCCCATTTCCAAAAGCTAAAGAACATTACAAACCCAGCAACAAATTTAACTTTGTTCTGAATTCACTAGTGTCTATGAGTTAAGTTGCTTAAAATTACTAATGAGCTGTCTCCTATTTTCTTTATGAAATGTACTATCAATCTACCTCTGATTTTTGAGTGTTTCATATTCAAAACTATATGGCTTTGACATCAAAAAGAGAGATAAGTCATGTTTTATATACATCTATTTACAAATTTTTGCTTTGTATATAAAATATACAGACATTTTAAATCATTGATACTTGAGTTAAAGCCTGTATGCGATCTGTGTTCAGTTACCAGCTTTAAATTCTCCAATAGCCTGGAAGGGAATAATTAATATACCCATTTCATACCAGTATGGAAATTTTGATAAAAATACTCCACACCTACAGATGAAAGGGTACAAAATAACTTGCTTCTTTGCAAATCTTTCTTTTTTCCAACAGGAAAAAGAATATATTGATGTGATGAGGCTATTTTCAAAACTTCAGCAATTATAGATGATTCATTCTGCACTTCCTGAAGTGTTCCTGATCAAGTTTCTCAAGAAGAAAAGTTGTCTAGGAAGCTGTGTTCTGGTAGTGATTACACATTTTCCACTGATGCTGAAATAGTCAGTATTTTGGAGGTAGTAAGTTGTGAGCTTTATGTATTTCCCTTTGCTGCAGTTATGACTTGAGGATTCAGTTATTCCCAACACTGTAGAAAACCAGCTTTGGGAAAAATCTCTTATCCCCTTGTTATATTTCTCCCATATTTGAAGTTTGAAGCCATTGTGCATGATAAACACCTGTGAGCGAAAAAGGAAGTATTCTTCCTACTCCATCATCACAGAAATACTATCACATCAGAACAGATTAGTTTCATTTTGCTTTGGCAAGTTGATCAACAAGCTGAAGCTTTGTTTGACACCTCCAGGGTTTTAACAAAACAAGTGCTGTGCTGGCAGCAGAAAGATCTTGTAAATGTATTTTTCCAGTGGGGCTATCACACAGCACAGACTAAGCATGTCCTTCCCTAGGAGAAGCCCAACAGACTGAGAAGAATACTCACTTCTTCAAGACAACTGCACCTTTTATGAAAAGTAAACCTAAGATGATTAAACTGTATTGGGTTTATATGGCAAGGTTTGGGTAGCAGGGGCTCTGTGAGAAGCACCCAGAAACTGCCCCAATGTTGGACAGAGTTGGGAGATGTGGTGGTTTTAGTTTTGTCTCTGTTTCTCACTATCCTGCTCCATTCTTAATTGGCAATAAAGAAAATTAATCTTCCCCAAGTGTTTTCCAGACAGCATAATGTCAGCTTGGACTATCATTTCAGAAGCTCCATCATCTCTGTCAGAAGGCTCACAAAGTCTCCATAGAGGTTGTTGCTCAGATACAGCCATGACACTCTGGTGACTTAAATTTTGACTAGCTTACTTGTAGAGATGCCTTCACTTGACATGCAGCAACTCCCTGAATAACAAGCAGCATCATGGCTCTAGAAAAGCATGACTTAGTGGTGAACATGGTGAACCATCAGGGACATGGTTTAGTGGTGAACATGATGAACACCTGAACTCCATGGTCTTACAGGTCTTTTCCAACCTTAATGATTCTATGATTCTATGACATGCCAACCTGACAGCCCAGATAGAGCAGGGAGAAACCAAACATGAAATTTCCCCATATTAAATAACCTTTTGTATAAATGAGTGGTGCAGTTGGTCAGTGACAACTGCAAATATTATCCATTACCATTTTCTCATAATCCTTGAAGAACCTACCAGTGCCTCTTACACCTGCTTTGGGCCACAAAGGTTTGCTTGCAGCCACTGTCAGATGTCTTATGAACCAAGACTGATGAAAGCATTTGGCAACCAAGTTAGTAATTGAGAAAACTTGGTCTTGGAATAGTTGCCTAAAACAGTTGTTGCTAGATTCATGAAATATTGTGTCTGTAGCAAGAATTGCATTATAAATCCCTTCAGCTTCAGACAGATGATATTAATTTCTCTGCACCAGTGCCACATCAGTGGAGAACTGCAACTTCCACATTCCAGAGATCTGACACTGACAGCCCTGCAGAAGTGTATATACAGCTGGGTCTCCTGTCCAGTAAATCAAAGAAAGATCAAAGCATATTCACTATTTGGGAGGAGTTTGCCAAAGGGTATATTGCATTTGTCTTGTCTCCTGATCAGATGTGCACTATTCACTTATTAATATAGAAAACCTTAAAGCAGAAGCAAACTTTTCAAGTACTCGGTCACTCTCTGCTTAATGATGCTGTATATGAAATTTTTGGCACTAGTATAGAGAAGAAAATACTTTTTTACTACATGTGAAAATGGTCAACCACCCACCAGACTTTATAGGCAAATTCTAATGCATAAGCCCTGATTTCAAAATGGCTTTGATTTGTAGTGGTATCCTGCTTTTTCCCCAACCTTGTTCTCATTATTCTATTTTACGGAAAGGCTGTGAAAGACTTACACGGGAATACTCTGAGAAATACATAATATTTCAGCCTAAAGTTCAAAAGTGTCTGTTTTGTGGAGTAATTGCTTTACATTTTTGCAAATGAAAGGGTTGTCTTCAGAATGCATTTTGAAAACATATTCTGACCATTTAGTACGAAGACAAGTAACAGTGATGCCACTCATAAATATAAATATAAAATATATTACAGATGTAGAAAATTTACCTGTACTAAATACACATACTAAATACATTTCCTATGTTATATAAACACTCTAGGCTATAGAGAGTTTTTAACAGTCTGGGTCATTTTAAAACCTGTTTCAACAAATCCACTCATGCCTCTGCAATTACCACATTCTTTAAAAAAGTACACTGCTGCAGTCCTGTGTTACTTTTAGACACTTTCAGATATCCTCTACAACAACAGGGAACATGCTAAGAAAATATGGAAAGATTTATATAAGCACTAAAATATGTATATATATATATATATACTAAATATATATATATATTTAGTAATGTCCACCTCTTAGTTGTTATATTTGAGAATTTTAGTATGCAGTTGGCATTTCAGGTGTGTTCCCAGTATTATCTGTGTGTAGCAGAAGATGAGTTCTTCAGTCAGACCAGTGCTTTCACACAAATATTCCCATGCTTCATAAAAGCATCCCCAGCCTTAGGCAGGTCTTAACAACAGAGACTAGATTCTGAAAGTCACAACAAACTAAATTTTGCATGTTATACCCATTAACAAGAGTGCCCTTCATTATCCAGAGGCTAAATGTGTCTGCTGATGCATATTCCTGAAAAGACATTTCTGCCTAAAATGTGTTTCATACAGTACAAGGCTTTCTGACTTACAAGGTAGGTACTAAATTTGTTATGGATGTCTATTTTCTGCTTGTTTTAGATGAAAAGTATTGACTTTCCCTTTATCCACATCACCCTTTTTCAAATGTCAGACACCTCTGAAGCATAAAGAAGCAAGTCATATCTTTCTCAAATTCATTTAAATGTAGTGTTTAGAAAACAACCTTCAACAACACAGCCTGGACCTGCTCTGCTGCAGTTCATATGTTCTCCTCCTTTACTAAAAAAGCCCCTCATTTTCTCTCTTGTGATTGAACACCAGATTTGATTTGGACTGTGCACCCATTTTACTGTTTCAGGTTAAAACAGATAAGCAGAAAATACAGCTAATTTAGCAACAGTCTAATTTACACCCCTTGCCCAAAAGTGTCACTCCTTTTAAGAGAAAGATTTCTATTCCTCAGACTTTTAATGAGGTTTTTACCCATTTTTAGGGACTCCCTGTTTTGAGTACCATTGAAAGAACATTTCCTGTTAAGAATTTACAAGTTATTTCTGAAATAGTTACTATTCAACAATGTGAAAGCAAAGTGCATGTTGCTTTCTCTGTTGGGGGGGGAAAGACTGGATGAGTTTCTTTAGAAGGGGTTTCTTTCTCTTCTCTTCACACAGCTGGACATGTTTTCCTTCAGTAGACACAGGCTTTAAAACAGCCTGCTCTTATCTCTTGATTTTATATCCAGCAGTGGCTCTTTTCAATACATAAACCACTAGCCAGTCTAACAAAAAAACTTTGCTCTGAATCTAAAAGTTTCTGGTATAAAGGCATCTAAATTCATCAGCAATTAGCCACAATGTTTTGGGGAGTATCTTCAAAATATTCTAGAACGAGTTAAGTATATGAGTTTCCTTATAGATGTTTACCCGCATGTTACCCCAGGAAGTTTAAAAAAAAAAAAAGTGCTATACTTTGTGTTTAAATTAATGTTAAATATTTCTTTCTTATTTTTTCCTCCTTGGGACTATGTTCTGGACTACCCACCTACTATTCAGTTGCCCATGATGTAGACTTTCCCAGTTTCAAAACTTTTGCAAGCAGCTTGAGACAAATAATCTACAATAACTCATTTATTTCATGACTGGAAAACAGCCAGCTAATCAAAAGATAAGCCCTCTACAGTATCAATAAAAGGGTATTTATAAAGCAAGTCTTTATAGAGAATTGCCAACTATTATAATAGCCTATTCTGCTTTCAGACCTAACAGTGTTCCCTTGGCATTATTCTGTACTTCTTCCACAGAATAACTTTTACCAAAGTTGGTGGTCCCCATAAATTTTCAGGAAAAGGGGTATTTCCATTGTAAATAAATTTCCAAAAGCCATCAGACTGCAATTTATCTTTTCAGGCTTAAGCCTGTAACCATGAATACCACTGAGCTGATGATTTTTCTGAATATGTTTTTGTTTCTATTGCCTGGTAGTGCTCTTCCTAACAATTGGCACCTGCAGTGGCTCTCCAGCTTTTTTTAAGGTTGTTTCCCTTAAGACCTGCACCATAATCTGAGTCTGAATTGTTCAAAACTGCCAAAATTGATTTTTCCTGACTCAGAATAAGCTCTTTGCTTTATGTACACACCTTTCTGCCTGACATTTACCCATACTTTTTCAGTCCTGCTGATACACACAGCATGATGTGTTGATTTTCTGGGATCTCATTTATGAGCGCCTTTAAATAATCACCCATTGGATGGTTCAGGTCTCCCTTAAGATTCATGAACATCGCATCACCTGTCAAGGTACTGGCAATGATCTTGCATTTCTATAAAAAAGCGCTAAGTGATTATAAGCAGGGTGAAATGGGCTATGAAAATGTTTTCATTACTTGTGTGTAACTGTCTTTGGCGTGCTTCAAAGGCAGGCAAACCATTTAATCACATCTACAATTGTATAATGAACCCTAGTAGTTACTGGGAGGGAGAACATTTACCGGAGTCAATGACAGTCCTAAAAAATAGAAAATACTTATTCTTTGGAAACATTTACTATATGAAGAATTTTAGAACAATTTTGTAATCTGGCACTTAGTAGGGCTCAGTGCTTAAACTGTATTATTAAATTAATTTACCATTCTGACTGTGCAAGTGGAAAGAGGTGCTGCATATGTTAATGCTGTCAGTTCTCAGAATAACGTAGGGAAGGAAATGTGTCATCAAGGTTTTGGGATCTCCAATATAATAATCCCTGATTTTGCTTACAGAAAGGAATGGAGTATCAAAAAAATAGGAATAGCTGTCATAATCAGTTTTAATTTGTAGCACAAAAGGTTATTACTCCATTTTGCAGCTAGTACACAACTGGGCACAAATGGTTGTGACAGCCAAGTCTTTCTTAGAGAAATCCCCAATTCCCCACTTCTGTTCAAGTCATGGTGTTCTGCTTGTGCTCCCAGCAGGTTCTCCTGGCACCTGGCACATTCTCATGTTTTAAGCAAATTGGCCTTTTTCTGTGTCTTGTAATCAAGAAAAGTATTATCCCACATCCTTTTAAAGTTCTCACTCTGCTTTACTGTAAGAGGAAAAACAATAAACAGAGATCATTTCAGATTGAGAGATAATTTTCAGATTGATAATTTCAGATTGAGTGCTTTTTTTAAAGCACTTTCTGAAGTTCTGAATATAACCTTGCAATTATTCATTATGTCTAGGGCTTCAGAAAGCAGTTGAGTCAGTACACACCTCACACTGACAAAGTCATGGAATATAAAATCATAAACTATTGTGAGTTGGAAGAGACCCATCATGATCATTAAATCCAACTCCTGGCTCTACATGCCAAGATTCATATAGTATGCCTGAGAATGTCATCCAAATGCTTCTTGAACTCAGACGGACTTGGTGCTGTAACCACTTCCCTGGGAAGCCTGTTCCAGTGCTCAACCACCTTCTGGGAGAAACTTTTTCCTAATGTCTAACCTAAACCTCCTCTAACTCAGCTCCATGCCATCTCCTCCAGTGCTGTCACTAGTCATGAGAGTGCAGACATTGGTACCTGCCCCTCCACTTCCCCTCATGTGGATACTGAAGACCACAGTGAGATCTTCCTTGTCATCTCTTCTCCTGGCTGAATAGATGAAGTGGCTTCAGCCACTCCTCAGGCCCTTCACCATCCTTGTGGCCCTCCTTTAGACGCTGTCTAATAGCTTAACATCCTTTTTGTACTGTAGTACTCAAAACTGCCCACAATATTGCAGGTGAGGCCGCCCCAGTGCAGAGCAGAGCAGGACAAATCCCCTCCCTTGCCTGGCTGGCAATGCTTTGCCTGATGCCCCCCAGGACATGGTCGGCCCTCCTGACTGGCAGGGCACTGCTGACTCAGATTCAGCTTGCCATCAACCAGGACCACCAGGTCCCTTTCCACAGTGCTGCTTCCCATGCTCTCTTTACCCAGTCTGTACTCAGAAAGAGGGTTTTCCTGCCCCAAGTGCAGAATCCAACACTTGCCCTTGTTAAATTTCATATGGCTGGTGATTGCCGACTTCTTGAATTTGTCAAATCCTTCTGAATACATCCCAGCTCTTGTCCCAAAATGCAGTCTGCTCCATCTCCCCAGTTCTTGCCTCCTCCACCAACACCCATAGTAGGGTCACTCTTCATCTTCAGCCTCAACAAGCTTTTGTTTCCATAAGGAGACAGATCTGCCCTGGGGAGACGACCTCTCTTATCTTTACACTTTTCAGCAGGGTGTCTGCCATTGTTAGCAACGAGGGATGAACTTTCTTGGGAGGTATTTTCAGAGCATTCCCTTGTCAACCTCCCACAGGAATGTGTTATGCTAACATGTCATCTTCAGAGCCTTTCCTACTGTGGGATTTGTTTTTTTTGGTCAACAAACGCCCCTTTGTCACCCTCTCAGACAAGCTCCAAATCTTTTATTTTTTCTGGTAAAGAGTTTACCTCATCAGGTGCTCACCAACAGTACTTACTCTGTTGAAAAGGTGAACTGTGTCAGTTTGAAGCTTCTATACTTGCTGGTGTTTAACACATCTAGTTATATACTTGCCTGAAGTTAGCAATCCACATAGAATTTTCTTGCCTGTTTTCTGTTCTTTGCCCATCCTTGGCATATCTTTCAGAGAAAGCACAAGCTGCACAGTCTGCCTTGCAGACGCTTTACTGCTGTTATGAATAAGGTTCAATGACCTTGATCATGTCCCCTTTTTTCCTTCAAATTCTTATAGTGGTATGTCTCAACAAACATTACAGCAAATATCCTGTATATAACCTTTTATTTAGCAGTACCTGCTGGTGGCTTGGGAATCTTATACTCAGCCCAGAAATACATGCTTAGAAACTGGAAACACTGAAAAACAAAAAAATCTATTTCTCATCATGTTCTCAAGTATCTTAAAAAGAAAAAAGAAAGAACTCAAATGCAACTAAAGTGTGGTTACTTCAGCTCTTGTATATATTTCTTCACAAAATTTGAGATGTTTCCCTTTGTGAGGTCTCATTTTATTTCTTTACAGCTTTTCAGCACCCTGAGTGGAGTCAAGTTTTGCCAGAACTATTATTATTACACTTTTATTACATAACTGAAATAGATTTGCAAGCTGTAAAATGCACAATATAGTTAGAGTTTTTCTTGAATATGTATTGATTAAAACATTTTGAGCTAACTGAGATGAGATAGTAGAGAAAATAAATACATGGAATGTAGTATTAACACACAGGCTATGGACATGCAACCTCTATCATAGATTCTCCTGTAGGATTTCAGAAATTTTCTTTCTACACTTGTCTTAGTTACAGATAGTCCCTGGAATTCCAGAAAAAAATCTATACATTTTGGTTAGTGAGCAAATAAATGTTGGTATGCAGTCATACAAGAGTAATATGATCAATGGCACTGACACTTCAAAGGGACATATTTTTCTGGAGAAAAATGTTGCAAAGTATTAATTGAAGTATTGTTGAGGGCAATCTTACCTTGCCCCAGAGTGGCTAAGAATTTCAGTAACGCACTGTTAGTGAGAAAAGCCTCAAAGCAAGATAGAAGCACTGATGAGTGAAGGTAGGTATATACAATCTTTTCTGTCTGAACACATGTAATTGTAATTGCAAGAGTAGTTATAATCAACATTGCAGTTTTTTGGTTAGCAATGTGAGGGATTTTCATACACAAGAGAATAAATACATATAAGGATTGAGTTTTCCTATTTTGCAGAAGGAAAGTTACTTTAAACCAAAGTGTAGTGCAGTGTGAAAATGTGAAAAGTACCAGAAACACTGTGTGAATGGATGGTGGAGATGACCTCTATTGCTCATCTGCAACCACATTTTACTATGAACCTCATAGATTTTTTTACTTCTTTTTGCTCACAAATGTATTTCACAAAATGTACTATTCTATATTTCTGTGTTACTCTGACATGCAGAAGAATAATTTAGGCTTTCTTCTTCCAGACATGGACAAGAAATGCAATGTTTTTAAAAAGAGAAGCTCACAAATCACAAACTAGCAGAATCTCTAGTAGAAGAAAAAGCCATCATCTATAGCTGTAAACTCAATCTATTTGTGGCAGAAGTACCAAAAGGTGACCACTCCTTGAAAATTAATATTATTAGATAGAATGTTATGAGTCTCCATGTGCTTCAAAGTCACATACAGGGAATCTCTTGTTTTCTTCACATGATATATTACTGAGCTTGTTTGGTTATTTGTTTGTTTATATTTTACACCATTTTGAAACTTCAGGGTCACAATACTACGACCTAAGACACAGCTTTGGCCTGTGTTTTTTGTGTGCCTGTGTATGCATGCGTGTCTTTGCCTGCAGAAGCATCATTACAATAGACAGCCTCTTCGATATTGCACAGAACCCCTCTAGTTGGAGGAGACCTCAGGAGCTCTTCAGTCCAGGCTCCTGATCAAAGCAAGGTTAGCACTGAAATGTTGCTTGGTGTTTGATTCAGTCAGGTTCAAGAAACAATGTGTTTGCTCTCTTCCCTTTTCAGTTTTGCTAAGGCTTCAACTTGGGGTGGCTTCTGAAAACTTGAACTGACATTGTTAGGCATCAAATCCATGCAGATGCACATTCACTACAGTCTAAATGCTACTTGGCTACCTTGTATATTACTTTTTAAATTTTGCTTGATATACTAATACAGGCAGAAACGGAAAACAATTACATAAGGACAAATATTTTTCCCTGCTTTTTTATCATAGAAGTCAATTTAAGTCATTTATTTGTTTCCTTAGCACCTCTGGGTTTGTTTTTTGGGGTTTGGTTTGGTTTGATTTGTTTTTTTAAATAAACGGGGTTTAGATAAGCAGTTTATAATCTCTGTTACAAAGAACTTGTCCTTCATACTGTGTTAAGGATTCAGCAATCTACTCAATTACATTATTTAAAAATCATAGTCTAAGACTTCAGATTCTTCTATGACTTTTAAGAAAGGTCTTTGGCAGGTTTTTTCAAACTAAACAAACAGTCTGTCACAAACTAAGTCATATCCCAGAGCTAAATAATGTTAAGAACAATTTCCAGGTTTTGTTCAGCATAGGAAAACCATAGGTTTTGTTTTAGCTTTTCTTGGTGAAGTGCAAGTCATGCAACCAAAAATCTACTGGTCCAGGGCATTTATCCCACAAACATCAAGACACAGCTAAATATGATATGTGACAAGGGTTTTCTGAAAATATTTCATAGCTAGGAAATGCAAACATTCTATAGCTTTTGAAGTACTTTTGGATTTTGTTCCCTGTCCCAGGTGCAACCAACCTTGTT
The DNA here is from genome assembly GCA_013399695.1 of Formicarius rufipectus. NCBI lineage: Eukaryota > Metazoa > Chordata > Aves > Passeriformes > Formicariidae > Formicarius > Formicarius rufipectus. The sequence goes on along the minus strand of VXAU01002212.1, from coordinate 86,116 downwards.
TTATGAACCTTTGGCAAACGCAGCATTGTTGGGACCTCTCAATCTCTTATATACTGCTATCACTACACACATTATCTGCACTTCACAAGTAGGCCAGGTGCAAAGACACACAGCAATTTCCCTAACAAAGCTACTAAACTGAGACTTGAAACCAGATGTCCCAAGTCCTCTGTTATCTGACTTCCTTTCTCACTGTCATGGTAGGTTCTACAGTTGCACTGCCGCACAAAACCTCACATGCACCACTGGCATCTGAAGATATCAGCCATTCCACTTGGCCTGCTAATCGGGATGTACTCAAGGAATTATTTGGTGCGTGCATTCATCTCTAGCACCTACTTTTTCTGTGCCTCTGTATAGTACACTCCATCTAAGTTCACTGTGGAAAAGTTCTCCATCTTTCCTCTCCTTCCCCTGCTTTTGGTTAGCAAAAACAATTGCTGCAGGTAATCTGACAGCAGATGATTAATGCAGGGGAAAGGCAGCTTGTCTTGCACAGACCTGTAGCTAATAAATCCACTCACGCTTTTCCTCTTGCTTTGACCAATCAGTTTAAAATTCATTATCTTGAGCCACACCATCTCCAAGGGCAGCCTCAGCACAAATTAAAAAGCCATTCATCCTCAACCAAAGAGAGAAAGTCCACTCAATACTCAAAGTCACAGTGTCCACAGTGACCAAAGCACAGAATTGTCTTATCACACCATCAGCACAGGGGGAGTTCATGGGGCCCAAAAACAAAGTCATTGCCCCATCACCATAAACTTTAATTCAAGCCTCAAGGAAACTTCACCAGCAGAAGACATTTAGCACAAACTACAAATGTTCACAAAGTTCTCTGAAATCTTTAAATCCAAATATTGCACTTCTTTCCATGGCATGCATGGGTTTCAGACCTTAAGATAGTAGGTGAAATAAGTGGGGCAGAGTTCCTGTGACTTTGCAATCATTGCTGAACCTTCTCCAGCATTTCTTCCCCCACATCCTATTTAATTGAGACATAGGACTTCCTCTCCCAGCAAATTAATGAAAGATAATACAGTTAGTTTTCCTCAGAGACATGTCATTTGTTAGCAGAAAATTTCAGTGGAACAATGGCTTGCAAGCTCCTGAGGATACAGTTTTCATCTTGTGCCTTGTAACTGTCAGTCACACCTATGGTGTTTTGAAACAAAGGTGCTGCTGGATAGTTCGGCTGGGTGAGCTGTTCATTCAAACCCACATCAAGAGGAGACATACTCATTCCAAGGACTCACAAAGGTCACAGATCTTATGTTAACTCCTGTTGGTCTCTTCTAATTCATAAAACTACTACTGCAAAAGAGCTAATGAATCGGAACCTGTGGTTCATGTCTCCTGCCTCTCTTTATCCAGTAAAAAGCAGGGTCAGCTTCAGGAATTCTTGCTTTTGGGGTCTATGTGAACATGATCAAGTCATGAAATGCATGGAGAAATCAGTTTAGTATTGACTCCTATTAAGTCCTGCTGGACTTGTTCCTAGGATATATAACCGATGTAGATGTCAAAGGGAAGAAAATTCACTTGGAAAGAAAGACGGCATAAGAAGCTGTTTCAATGCCTTGACAAGGCTGGGGAGAGATTAGCTTTCACCACATTCTGTCTGTCTTTAGACAAATGTAGCTGTTCCTCACTTCCCATGGAAACCACCCTGACAGCAGTATCTGAAGGGCTTTGCAACAAGCTTATTGCAAAGCACAGCTGTCTCTGTATCTCTTGATTCCAGTCAAAAGTCCCAATTCTTGCACCTGCTTTCCCATCCCAGTGAGAGTGTTGGGAATCTGATGTGCTGCCATACATTCGAAACATCATTCTGGAGCTCATCTCCCAACCTGCCTCTCTCTCTACTCCCCTAGGCTTTTTTTGAACTGATCTGTTGTCAAGTGCCTTGTTTTATATTTGTCTTGCTTTATCTTGGGGAAGGTAATGTCACTTTCTTTGTCTCTAAAAGGTGTGTGATTTGATCCCACTCTATAAATATTTTAGAATAATAACATTACCAAAGGATGCTTGGACATCTCAACTGTCAGGGAATAAAGGGAAAACATTTTCCACTCTAAATATTAACTGTTAGAGTCTTCTATTTGTAGCACAATAGAAAAACATTATTTTAATTGGTTAGGAAAGCCACCAAGGACACAGTCCTTTGCAAAATGGAAATGAATGAAGCAGCTATGGAAACGACATCTTAATAAGAATAATGAAATTCAAACCCCTACTCTAAGTATGGTGTATAATCCATTATATGGAGATTAAAGGAAATATAAATACCTGAAGGATATAAGATTATTGATCTGATATGAGTAATCTGATTTTGTAACCAGAAAATGTCAGACAACAGGCATCTGGACACTGTAAAGTACAGCTTTTTCATGGAAGGTGAGAATGGAATTATCAGCCTGCACTGTCAAGCAAGGTCTTACTCCATTCTGGGTGTAGCATTTTTGCTGTGGTGTTTTTTTGTGTTTTTTTTTTCTCCTTCCTATTAACCAAGAAAATACTGTCAAGGTCTGAATAAATTTTTAATCTCATCCACTGGATCTGAAACTCAGTGGATGAAGGTTCAATTCCCAGTCCACCCATAGTGTTAACCTCCTTAAAACTCAGTTGCTTGCTCATGTGATAAGCAATAAAGCTTCCCTTTACCACTTACATGTGGAGGAGACACATTTTCATGATCTGCCAAAACATTGTAACAGTTCTGGGTACCAATATACTCAGACAGCTACAAAACCTCATGTGTTTATAGAAAAGTAAATGTCATAGGAAAACGAAGCATCAAGACTGAATTGCAGAGCATGGAAGCGGAGGAAGGGTTGACTCCTGGCAGAGGTTGATACTCCCAGGGTACTCAGCTGAAAAAGCTGTTAGCTTTTCGTACATTGCCTCTTAATCTAGACATTCCCTGTTTTTCATTGCTTTTGAAGTGAGAACAATGAGGATTGACAAGTCTTCTAAATCCTCTCTGTTCAGCTAGGAAGAAATACTTATTGACACGCAAGTCCTGATCCCAAATCTTTGTTCATGAAGTCTAACCATGATGATGACCTATCCTGATATTTATATCATTCCTATTTCTGTTGTGGTCCAGCACCTCATGAACCAGTATCAAGCACGTAGGCAACTCAACACAAAGGTAGTACAGGCAGCTTAGAATTCAAATGGTTGCAAAAGTTAGAGATTGTTTATCTACCTTTACAAAGCCTCCAGCGCCTCCCTAATGCACCAGAAAATATGCAACAGAGCAGAAACCCAGATGTTTAGACACTAGGCAGATATTCCTGAATTCACTCAAATCATCCAGCAGCTCCAACAGTGGATGACAGCATGGGCATTTTGCAGCAAAGCATATTTCAATTATGCTCATGATTGAAGGACACACCATGGTCAGTGCAGCTAAGTTAAAGGGAAAATAAAATGATGGTCCTACTATGCATCTACTCTAGACAGCTTCAACCTCAACCAGTCATGCTGGTGGGAGCTGTAGCACACATACCAACAGTGTGTCTGAAGTGCAGACAGTCATTAAGCATATCTCAGGAAAAAAATCCCAGCCTTAGCACGGGCCCAAATACACACATAGCTTCATTACAGAGGGCACATTTTCCGTTTGACCACTTTATATCTTATGACATCAGATTGTGGCAGATTTCTGTCTTGTCTGAGGGTTGTAGCATGTCAGTCAAAGGCTACTGATTAGAAAGATCCTTAATCATGAGCACAGCAAAAGAGAAGAGAGCAGTTGGGATAATTCACTGGAATTGGATACCAGTTTAAGTGATACCCTTCAAATAAATACAGGTTGGGAGTACTTAGCTAAAAGTAATGTCATAATCTGCAATATTCATTAATGGTAAAACCTAAAATCCAGTCTTACTCCCTTATTCAGCAGTAGCTAAAGCCTTTGATCTCCAAGGCTACTCTTCTTTATTCATAACACCCTTACCACCAGACTTCTTACCATAAAAGAATGAATGAACTATTTGGACTTATTTGGGAGGCAACCTTGCACCAAGATACACAAGTTACTCTAAAAAGAGAAGAAAAGGACTATTTTATTTTCTTGAAGTCTTTCTAACTTTAGTCCAAGCCTCAACTCTTGTGCAATATTACTGCACAATGACTGGAGAAGTGCTTAACATTCTAGGAAGGAACAGTCTGCTAAAGTGTGATCTGCATTTATGCGGTGCATTTTAGGCTGTCCCCACTTAAGCCATGTGCACTTCATACAGATTTCATTATTGTCAGAGCCATTACATTTATTCAGCAGCTAATGGGAAATATTAAGTGTACTGGAATAAATACGGCTAAGTGGAAGAGGCCTCAATGTTTGGCTTTCAGTAGTCTGTCTTGTCAAGCCGTCACTTTTCACGTGTTATAGTCTATACATATTAGAAAGAACAAGCTGCAGGGAGGAAAGGCATGACTAGGAGGACACCAGGACACTACTCCAGGGTAGCTACAGGTTACTCCTAGTTGTCTGTGCCAGCAGTAGCAGCAGTCCTTTTCAACTCTTCAATGTGGAAAGTGTAACTCTGCAGTAGCTCACAGGCAACTAACCTGAAAATTGCCACAGCTTGGAAGATCCTTTTGTGTTCTAGAGATTAAGGAGAAAAAGGGAAATTGGGAGTTCTATTCTTGTCTCTGTCACTTGGTTATGCTGTGTGACCTTCAGGGATTTTTTTTTCCAGTTACCTACACCACCACATCATTTTTTCTGCCTTCTCTATTTAGACTGTTGCTACGCAAATCAGATGCTACATCTCTTGCATATTTGAAAGCTTCCTAATGTAGTAGAGATCCTTTCTGGGTAGCTAAATATCAGAAAACATGTAGTAGGAATAGTCCTGGTTTTCATAGCTTTTTAGGCATAACCTGATTGAGCACCATGTACCAGGTGCAGTCTCAGTAGAGCTACTTTCCAGCTCCAGTCCTCGCTGCTCCAAAATTTACTTTGCTGCTATACTACCCTTGTATTTAATTAAGATAATCTCAAGGAAGTGAGGCACTGGGAAGAATTAAAGACTTCAGAAAATATTATTTCCTTCAGAAGAAAAAGATTCCCTAGTGAATTCAACTTTGTCTCGTTTAAATGTCATAGTATTTTATTCTCATCCCCCTCTCCCAGCTCTCAGCTTTCAAATACTGCAAACTGTTTGAATGAGCTGCACATGTTGGCACATAACTATGTTGGATCTGTTTTTACATCTTTGGCTCATTCACATGAATGTTTTTTCTATCATAGCTCTATCTAATACTTCTAGGGTATCAGAGGCAAACAATGGGCCCACTTAAAACACCCCAACTACCCAGCAGAAAAGACCAGAGAAGCCGGCATGTCACCTTAGAATTCCAGTCTTTTACCACGCAGTATAACAGATAATGAAAAGAATTAAAACTCAACTTTTGGGTTTCTTTTTGTCATCCCAAATTCTTAGTGCAAATAACCAGACCAGTGATCTAGCTGCTTGGAGTACTTCCAGACTTATCCCATTATTTCTACTATTAAGCAAATATGGTTTATAACCAGCCATTCTCTAGGCTGCTGAGGCCCATCTTGCTTGCAGATTGTTGTCTACATCAATTCAATGGTGCCATGAATCTGGCACCAGCATCTCAGTCCCTTGAACCATCTGTTTCTGCAGAACATGTTACATGCTGGAATGTGCCACTTTTCAATAATGTGTCCATGACAGGGAGAATTGATACTGCTTTGACATGTTTTGACAACAGACGAACAGTTATTCCATAAGATTTTCCTCCAAGCAGCCCTAACCACTGAAATTCCCCTCAACAACCAAAATGGCTCCTTCAGCATCTGCTGTTTAATATCAGTGTTACCCACCCTATTTTACATTTTGTTGGCCTCAATCATAACAAACTTCTCAATTCCTACTCCATTTTTATTTAATCTTATCTCAATGAGGGGAGGAAGTCAGGAACTTATACAGGCATGGACATAAAAATTCTCACCAGTAACTTTCATAATGGCACTAATGCTTTCCTCCTGTTGGAAATCCATTGAGAAATATTACTCTCAACTTAGCTGAACCTGACATTTAACCATGAGTTTACTTCAATATGTTTCTTCTTGTTTCTGGTCATGCATTTATCTTGAGGATATTCCATTTAAAAATGGCATTCAATATATTCCTACAAACGTTGTTTCATCTACAAGCTCTTTCCATTTTTTTCATATATATAAATTAGATATCAAAGAAGATTGACTGTGAGACCAACTTCGGAGGAAATTTGCAAATTATCTACATCCAATGTAATGGTTCTTCTCCAGTTCAAATTCTGTTGACATCATAAGACAAACAAAAACCAAACAACCAACCAACCCACTGGTACAAAAGTAAAAAATAATCTAGCATAGGACAGCATGAAAGATTTGATCCCATTTCCCACTTCCTAAATGTATTTAATTATGCTCTGAAATAATATTTTTACTAATAGTCTATCTACTCATATAGAATTTCTCCTTTTGTAATTGTATTACTTTTTGTCTTTTCTGGTGTTTGATTTGAATCAAAGACTACAAGCCTCCAGTATATATTACTACAGTCTCCCAAATGAAATATTTCATGCTCTTGAGTTTTGGGATTAACTCACTATAATATTTTCTACTTTCATTTATTCATCCTTCTGAGTTTTTGTCTATATCCTTAATTTCAAAAACTCCATCACCATTTCCTCAAGAAAATGGCTGCAAAGAATTCTGTTTGCTTTAAGGAGTATCCAAATTACTATCTCAGTCGCATTCTCAGTGAAGAATGATTCAAGTTTTCTATTTTCTCATTTTCTCTAAATGTTTCAGGAACTTGTTGCTTTCCTGTGCAAGACCTAGCTCAGCTTGACTTCTTCCATTGTCCTTTTGTCCTGCACTTACCAGTTTTGCTGATTCGTGGTGTTTACACTTATTTTCAGCTAAGTTTCACTGGTTTGCTTGAATACACTTCAAATTCACATTTATCTATTTTCTCTTCACTTTTTCCCATCCTAATCTGTTCTTGTTACTTGAGAATTAAATCCAAAATTCAGTTCTAAAATACACCACAGAATAGTTGCACTGATGACCATTTTAGTTGACAGCCAGGTCTAAGCCCTCTTTTTTATGCCTGACAATCAGAACCACTATTGCTTACAGTACAAAGGCAAATTCACTAGTCATCTAGAGAGATCCCTGTTTTGTGTAGGGGAAGAGATTGCCTAAAACAAAGAGATTATTTTTTCTATTTCAGCAATGAATGTAGCCCAGTGTGCCTGTGCAGATCTCAAAGATTTCCTCAATACAGTTCTTGCCATCTAGGCAGATTCTCTATCTTCCATCTTCTTTCCAGATTCAGCTATTCCTATGTCACTCTCATTTATATTTGTACCTATCATTTTCTAAAGGGTGCTCCTGGGACATAGCAATGTAGTCAAGTTTGTATTATGCATCTGTAAACAAACCCCAGATAGTCCAAGGAAGATTCCAGGCTTTTTGTGGCTTTTAAAATGTTTTTTAACCTTCTTCCTCCCTTGCAATGCTAAACAGCAAGAAAACTCAAGACTAGGGTCTGCCATCTTTTTATGTAAATGAAGAATTTTGTGAAACTCCGTTACACACAGAGGAACGTCTCAGGATCGTTGGAGGGCTAATTCCATTCTTTGCACTCATGATGATCAGTACAACCTTCACAGATATTACTTTTACTTCCCACCAACTTCTTCTTCAAAGTGGGTTTTAATAGGGATTTTAACTTGTAAGAGATAGCCCAGATAACGAAAATGTGTGGCTAATTATGATGGAAGTCCAACCACTGTGCTAAGGGTAATGCAGTGGGATTTGCTGGTTCCTCTGCCTTAAGGAACACTTTAGATTCCTTTTAATTTTTAATATTACTTTCAAATCCCCTTCAAAGTGTTTCTAATAATCTGGAAACTTTTAACCGCCACCTGCATGCTTCACCCATTGGCAGTAGACTACAGATACACATTTCCAAGTGCTAGCTGTTGTGAGCAGGGTCAGAATCTTACACTGGGCTTACACCGTAAGCTTGTGAATGAGAAGCAGTATACCCTTACTTAGCGGTAGCAGCTAAGAACCATAATTTCTTTTAAGTATAAAACCAATATTCATGTTCAAAGACTAAACAAACCCAGGCTCCTGCCAACCTTTGGAACTATCAAATGCAATGCAGAGCTACTCTTGTTGAGGAATACTTTTAGTGTAGACAGTTGTTTTGCATATTAGTGAAGTCTTTAGTCTCACTGTTTCTCTCTGAACACACACAACTCTACAGATTAATGAGCGTTTCTAAAGCTTAATGAGAGACTGAAGGTAATGTATGCATTTTCTTTTATATGTATGCAACCTCTAAACAACTGACTGGGTCACACAGCCTCAAAAAAAGTAATTTGTCAAGGAGAGATAATTTTTTATGGCAAAATCATCCACAAAAATCTATGATTGTATGAGACAACTGATCCAAGACCCACTGCCTGGAGGCCAAGAACTACTCTGCTTCAAGGAGCTGTCTTTATAAGATAGTTGTAGAGGGGGAGCTCATGGCAAGAGAATTAGCTTGACAAATCAGGGATAACCCTGCCTCTCTGGAGTCAGAAAGCACTCCGAGTCCAACAAGAGGGCTCTAAGTCACAAAGTTACACTTATTTTTCTGTTTGTTAAATAATTTCTGTTTTGTTTGGTAGGTAAAACACTGGCAGTGTCTTGACTTCTGCTCCCAGCTAGTATCTCTGACTCTCTGCATGGAGCTGTGCATATGCCTGACTTGTGTAGCTGTTAATCATAGAACAGAGAATGGTTAGGGTTGGAAGGGGCCATGAAGCTCATCTACTTCCAACTTCCTCCAATCAGCAGGTTGTTTTCTGGAAGCAAGCATTTTAAATGACAGAAGAGCAAAAAAAGCAGCATTGCTCCTCTGAGCTCCTCACCCAGTGGAGTTTGCCTAGACGTCAACCAGGCCTGGAGCCTGGAACTGTGCCTGAATGGTGTCCTGGAGAACATCATTTGACAAGTTCAGTGACTAAATTCCTTGCCTCTGTGGTTACCTGAGAGGGCACAATGACCATACTTCAGAACCTGGTATTTGCTTGCAAGATTACAGAAAGGCCGTCCTTTTGTTCTGTGGGATCCTGCTTCATCATATAAATAAAAAAAATTTCTGGTCCTCTTCATTATAAGGCATGGTAATGAGCTATAGCACTTAAAAATAAGGACAGGATTCAAAAGGGAACAAAACAGTTCCTCCGAGTTTCTCTGCTCTAATACAGAAGAGCAGCTTCAGAATAAGTAACCAAATAAGTCATTTGAGCATACCTTGGTTTGTAAGCACATATGCAGGGAGGAAAGTTTTAGAAAAACCAAGAATGAACTCGAGTGCTGTATTTTGCAGGGAAATGTGAGCCTCTCAAATTCTTCTGTGCTTATGGTTTGAGGAGTTCATGTCCAAGACTTCTATCCATCACCCACGTGTGGAAATGTAAGAGCAAAGAAAATGAAAAATCCTTCTGGATAACCAATATAGAATATGTGGGTGATCTGAAGGGAAAATCAGAACCAGAAATGTGCCGGGGGGAAAAAATAAATAAAAAAATATATATTTAAAATGCCAGCCTCCTGTGAGCCCATCTGCTTCCTATCCCACATTTCACGGCTCTACATTCCCACAGTGGACCTCTGCTGCCATCTACTGACACCCACACTGCAAAGGGCTGAGCATCCCTCCTGCTGCCTGGTGATGGGAATGGAGGCCAGGGAGGAGGGCAGATCATGAAAGATTTTGCGTCTATAAAGGAAAAAGAAAAAACAGCCTCCAAGAAGAGAAAGTATCACAGCCAAGACTAAAAACTAAAGTACAGTTTTGTTCATTAACAATATAATGCAAAAAAAATCCATGTTCTGAGGAGGGAAACCTAAAAGGAAAATCTTTTGCTTCCAAAAGGGAAGGGAAAGCCACATCTGGATCCACACTTCGGTCATGTAGTAACCTAAACCTGTTCTCAAGGTTCTAAAGGTTATTAGTTTAAATGATATGGCTGACAGCCTGTGTTCAGCTCTTTTAGATGATGAAATTACTTGCACAGCAGGAAAGCTAACGAAGCACAAAAAGCCTGGGGGAAAGTCCAATTTCCTAATTCAGTTGTCTGTGTTCCTCTTGTTCTAGGAACAGAGGTCTTCAGATGCTGGTGATAGAAATCCTACATCTGACCTCCGTTTAAAATTCATGTCAACAAAGTCTCAGAGAACAGATAAACCTATAATTATTGCAGGTATTTCCAAAGTAAATCTGGAAGGAAAACATGCTTTTATACTGCATATTGAAAGACAAACTATGGATATAACAGGAAAAAATTTCAGAAGTAGAACTATATTATGCCTTACTATCCAGCAAGAGATATGCTGGGTTTCATAACCTCTGAATTTCATAGCACTCCATTGCAGGTGGCAGCAAAGATCAGAGCCAGACCTTCCTGATCTTAGATCATATTTCTTTTCTGTTAGTGTTATATAGCAGTTATCATCAGCAGTACCAATCTACACAATGGTTGCAGAGAACTGAGAAGCAAAATAAATTAGCCTTTCCCTTTCTCTGTGCAACTCTTGTTAGACTGTTCTCCATGTCGAAGTCAACTGGGTTTAGTAGCCTCTAACTTGACTTTATTATGCAACCTGAAATGCACAGTGGACTAAGTCTGATTTAACTAAACACTGTGATAAATTCAGGGGTTTAATCTTTATACCATTGATCTTTGAGAGCTACACTACACCATGTGAACCCTTTCTACATGGATTAAAATGCAAGCCAATCTGTATGGTTAACAGATTTCTGGTAGCATGTCTTCATCAGAATGTCGTATCTAAGCATGTCATCATCTTTATTCTACACAAAAATCTGTGACATAAAGAAGCACTAAAATAAAGGTTTTAATAGCAATGTTGCTGTGCCCTAACAGTGAGACTGAAGTAAAAATGCTGTCCATGTTGACATAATATTGAAGTATTCCCCTCTGTCTTTTATTAGGGATACTTTTTCTGTATGGTGAAAATGACACATGTGCAATTCCAGATGCTCAATAATGAACAAAAATAGTATGTGGCAATGAGACAATAAACAAAGATGAATAATTCATCCAATTAAAGTTGCCAGTAGAATTAGGCAGCTACTATAAATTATCCCAAATCATAACGATGAGTATTCACTGTACAATATATGTTACAGAGAACCTTTTGCAAATGTCACTAAATGCTCTCCATCACCACAGAAGTATCTACATAGTATTAATTTTCTGCAGTTGCAGTTTTTGCCTTTGCTTGCACCTGAGAGCTGAAACAAGTGTTCACCTCTGGAAAATAAAAATAAAAACAAACACACAAACAAACAAAAACAAGGGAGGGAGAGAAAGAGAAATAAAAACTATTTGTTTCTTTTTAGAATCTGGCAAATACAATTGTAGGGAAAAAAATGTAATTTTTGCTTGCATGATGCACACTGTCACCCCATGCATAACCACTAGACCATCACACCTGTCATGAGAAGTGAAACAAATCAAGGGCCATTGAACATTGAACTTTAAGAGAAAATCAGCAGAGGTCTCACAGGTGTTTTTTGAACCATGAACCACAGGAAAATTGAGAGGGATAAGAACTCCTTGGTTTTCTTGTTCAAGCCATGGTGAAAAAAAATACGGATTATAATCAAAGCATTCAGGGCATCAGCAGAGTCAGATTTTTCAAAAGGGATTTTTTCTGGTATTTTATTTAGCAGCTTATGTTGTTTTGACATAAAGCTGGATGCTCTTCTAAAAGAAAGTGTGAAGAAGAGGTAGACTAATGTGGACAGCACAGATGCACTTCTGACTCTCCCCTCACATCCAGTTTTGACTTTTTTAAAGCCATTTTAATACAATTTGGTTTCAGAAATAAGGAATTTATGAATTCATAAATTCAATAAAGGTCACACTCTTCCAGGTTGCTAGAATTTTGATTTTAAGGTGCACTCTGCTGCTATATTCCAGTCACTTACAATGTTTCACAGTTACACCTTTCTTAAAAGTAAATGGCTATCCCCAATATATTAATTCTTACCTACTACCATTTTCTGTTGCTCTTTCACTTTATGATGGGCTCTTCATCTTATGCTATTGCTTACAACTGCTGTGTTCAGTGAAGCTTCTGCTGTGTTTCTCTCCAGAAATTGGTATAATTCATTGATGACTATAATGATCCTTTTACACATACTATAAATCAATATTGCTGACTTTCAGACAGTCAGTAAAAACTGCCAGAACTGAATGTTGACAAGGAAAGATGCACGGTATATTTAAGCACATGTCAAAAATAGGCAAAAAAAAAAGTGAAATAGCCCACTTAGACCTAATAAATTTTGTGGCTTCCTCAGTGTTGCAAATGACCCTTAGACCTGTGTGATGACTTTACTCTGCTGGAGAACTGATGGGGCCATAACCTGTTTTCTTCTCAGCACCTATGTGAACTTCAGTTTTTTTCTAAATATCATTCTGTAGTTCTTGGATTTTGAGAGGTATTGAAAGTCTTGCTCCTAAAGTTTCCTGTTTATAAAAACCAGTTATAATTTATCAGTCAGAGGTTGCCTCTAATCTGTCACAGCCATGAGAGAGATGAGGGAATGGAAACAAATGAACAGAACTTTTCACCTTACTTTCAGAACTCCCAGTAACTGAGATGCACTCTAGATAGACCATCTCCATAGGGTAAAATGCATAAAAACCAAAAACCTTTAAAACTTGTTCCCTAGCTCTAACCTAATTATGGATTCAGATGAAGAAGTATTCATTGTGTCAACTATGAGGAATATTTCCAGGAGTATTCTCAGACTTCTTTTGAGAATTCCAGTTCTGTTACTTATCAAATTTATTCATCCTGGGAGGTGTATTGGTGCACAAATACTTGTTCCAAAAAATAATCCCTGACTCCTTGAGCTAAAAGAGGACTCTGACAGGTTCTCTTGTATCTCCTTAGGTTTGCAACAGCTCCCAGTTCATTGATTCTAACTGGACTCTCATCAGTAGAGATAAACATGTACCAGGACTTTGCAGGTCCAGATCTTTACCAATCATCTTTATTTTCTCATGGCAATTAACATGTCTCAGACATTCTGACATATTAGGTTAAAAAGCAGGTCACAGTTCTAACATTAAAGACATAAAACAGTCAACATCTAAACCCCAACCATGAAAAATTTCAGTGACCTCTTTTTTGGCAGACCTTTCCCTCACCTTCAGGTACCTTCCAAGAGTTGGATGCAAGTGAATAACACTTTCTCTAGGTCACATTTATGAAGGCATTTTGTTATGATTCCTTGAAGCAGACATTGGGAGCTTATCTTATTTGACCAATACTGCAGACAAGAAAAATTCTGAAAAGATGGCACCACCTTAATACAGTTGTCCAATATAACTGGTATTTCATGCAACCATTCTCAAATTGAGCGCTAATTTGTAGAGAGTGCTAAACTTCAAAGAAAGCTTTGAATTCTGAGGAAATTCCACTGTCACCCTATTTAAACTGGTTAAGCAGTCTTACTCTTTAGAGTTAGTCTAAAATTACTACAATGTAATAGGGAGCAGAATGCATTGCCTTGCTGTAAAGGCTGTAAATGATTGTAAAGGCAGGTAAATTATAATACATAATGTACTTCGTTTTCCAACATATCCCTCAAAAAAACCCACAGTCAAATAAATGGAAATTGGATATGACAACATAAATAATATACCATCTCAACTTGTAAATTTCTTCCTGTTGTCAAATCAATAAAACTACTAAATAATTTTGAAAACAGTGGCATTGTCATGTTGAAGCCTTAAAATTGTCTGTTGTGTATATGAAGCTGTATGTTTACTTTAGGGAAAATATTGTTAAGGTTTATACAAGGAAAGGAAAAAGGGTGCTTATTCAGTGCAGTGGCCCCCAAAGTCTCTCTTCCAGTAAGACTAATAAAGACTTCCTTCTGACTGCTTTTATGTCTGTGATCATATTTACTAACTCAAATAGCAGTAATACAATACTATCTACTTGAGCAACAGATAAGAAAGTAGAAAAGGACAGCTTCTGACAGCTCAGGATCAAATCCAGACATCTTTCTCATAAACAAAATAGCCACTAGGGTTAAAGTAAGGTCTGAGTAAACCTCAGATCCTTCTTTGTTTGGCCCTGTCTGAAATGCCTCAAAAAAAGTACATTATAAGCCTTATGATTTATTTTGAGACTGACCATTCTTTAAATGTAGTATTTAAACGTCTATGCTACACTAATACATACTGATGGGAGAAACTCACATTTCTGTCCAAGTCTTGTGTTACAGCTTCCATAGTTGGATGTGATACTCATGAAGCTGAGTGGCTGAAAAACAAAAAACAAAACAAAACAAAACAAAACAAACAAACAAAAAAAAATAAAACCAGTTTTATCACAAAACTTTTCAGAAGATTTTCCTTTTCTCTGGAACATGTCACTGGTCTCCCTCAGATCTTTTTAATGGAAGTGGAAAAAACCACCCTGCGCATGAGGCGCTCTGTTTGCTTGTAGCATGATGGCTTCTAGCTTAGAAAACACCTGTTGAATATACTATTCACAATCATTAATCACACCCTGAGTCTATGTTTTGAAAAACAGGAAGGGAGAAAAGGAAGATGGTCAGATAGCACCAAATCCATGACCTTTCCTCATTTTGTTAGAAAAGTAGTTTGAGCGGCAAAGAACCACTGAAGCTCATCGGCTTCAGCAGTCATTGTGTGGTGGGGATGACTCTGGTGTTCTAAAGGACGTGCAAGACAGACATCCTTCTGCAGCACATCTATCAGTTGTTTTAGGGTGGCACCATGAAGTGTTAATCCAACCATATTCACTTCATTTAAAATTATTTTCCTTCCATGTTACAGTACATAATATAAAGATGATATTTTTAATATTTTCCTTCATCCATGATACAGTTTCTAATTAGACAATTGCAATTATATATGTAGGTGTAAAAAGTGGACTACACATTATGAAAACATCTGCATTTATCACAGTCAAGTATATGGCTTTACGGCAAGATTATCTCTACAGGGCACAGGAAGATATCACAGAGGAACAGGACAGAAACCTCACATAAATACCTTATTTACAGAATGAAAATATGATGACTTTTTTTAACTGCCTGACAGAAAAACATGAAAATTGTCAAATCTTTTTCCAGCTTCTTAAATGTCCTGCTTCTGCCACTGATTCTGTCACCTGTCATTCCAAATGAGGTTTGCACACACAAGACATTTGTCTCAAGCCTAAAGGTCTTGGTGAAAGGCTGAAATCTAAAATTGTCTAAGGTTCTCAGAAGGCTTGGAGAGCATGTCACAGCAGGAGACCAACAGGACGTGCAGTATTGAGTAATTGACTCATCACTTTGTTCCTCAACCTGCATTTCAGACTGTGGTTGTTTGGTTTAGAACTTGAGGAAAATGTTTCAAGAACTTTTCACATACAAAAAAAAACCCCAACAGTGACATGGATGGTACCTATGAAAACTTCTAATGATTTTACTCCTACTATAAATATTCTATACTCATATATTGAGAAGCTATTGACTTCAGTGATGACCTGCCACAGTCATTTTCAGCATGTAATCACTTGGGTGTAAACAGAAAAAGAAAAAAAAATCTCTGCTTTGAATTTCTCAGTATATTTCCCTATAAACTTTCAGATAACTTCTTGCACAGAAATGTTAGACAAATTGAAATTTAGGACAAGAAGAAATATGTGCATCAAGCACTAAAGAGTACTGTTTTTACTGGATATATGCTTTTCCCAGGGATACTGTTCCACAGTCATGTATTCAACTCAAGACAGATACAGATCCCTATACCAGCTCTTCACTGGCTCATCCCTTGTTTCTCACTTGACCTGTTTCAATCTCTTTCAGTTGGTGTAAATAGTAGGAGAGCCTTTATTCCTTGAAGATATATTTAGGTGGGCCTCATCCTAGTGTTTTCCAGTGAAAAGTAAAGCAATTAAAGTTGTGTTGGAGACCTATATTTTGTGCTCCCCCACTGCAGACATAAAAGCCCAGAAAAGCAATTTTATTTTTTTTTAAAGTGACTGAAAGTTTATTTGGTTTGAGATCAAATTTATAATTTTCCCTTTTGCTAGTGCTTCACAGCCAGCTGCAACACTTGCCAATCCAGTTGGTATTTGCTCTTTCTCACCTCATCACCCCAATAAGCAATGCAGTTTGATCTTCAAACTAACCTGAGGCAGTGAGGATTCACCCCATACTACTGTATCTGTGCTTAGGTTACAAGAAAAGAAAGAACATAAGTTTTATACTAATCAGCAACTATGACTTGAAGAAACTGACAATAGATAAGTCATAGAGGGAATTGCTTTATAGTGACTTTATATAAGTGACTTTATAGTCACTTTTATGATTATTATGGTACTTAAAATACACCTAGATTGTTTTGTTTAATGCTAAAAATTGCCATGAGAAACCTGTTTCTCTGGAAGTCAAGGGTCAGTAAGGTTTACATAAAAAATGAATAGGCAAATTGTAACAGGTAAAGTGGACCTGGCGGATAATCAACGTGCATTTAAACTGATAATTTATAGCATTAAAATTAGTATCATAAGTGAAGTTTAGTTTCTTAATGCATAAATGGACATGCATGTGTACTTGCACAAGTGTATATAATATGCACGCAGACATGCAGAGACACAAGGTTGCAACTAATTTTCCAAGCTGTGAGACAAATGCACAGGCAGATTTGCCTCATCGTCAGCCTCTACACAAAGAGGACTGCTTTTCATCTCATGTAAATTCACTGAAGACAGGGGAATTACACCAGAGAGACATTTGACCCAGAATGTCAACAGTTTTGAGAAAGAAGGGCTTTTATTTATTATGCAATTATTCACACACAGGGACTTGCTTTCTCTTTTAAGAGGATGTGTCATACAGTTTGATGTCTGCTGCTTCTGTTTCAGAAACTGCTTTCCCAGTTCAGGTGATGGCAGAACAAGCAGTGTCAGGGACATACATATTTGATTTGTCTGTGTTTGCAGAAGGAATATAAAGTTTGCAAGCCAGCCATGCTAAGATATGTTGCATATCCTAGGACAATGGAGAAGATGGGATTTCTCCTGCCTGGGTGAAAAAAGATTGAGATGGATTGTGATATATCTTCCCTGCATCTGTTTCCTGCTATTTTTTAGATCTCATCCCTTCCTTTTCCCTCCTTTGACAATAGTTCAGTTAATTTGGCTACCAGTGGCACAACTTCCCTCTAATGCGTGTCTAAAATTCAGTAAAATTGGACCAAGGTGTTCATTGTGGCACCAAGGCAAGTAGTCCAGGCTGACTTGTGTACTCTGCAGTACTTCCCTCAAGGTTTCCTTTCAGCTGTATATGACTTCTTCATAGTATTTATTCTTTATAATTTATATATAATTATAATTGTTTTGTGAATTCCTTTCAGTTAAGAAACAAAGACCAAACACACACTTCCACAGTGGAGGTGGTTGGGTAGAAGAAATGCTTTAGTTTCTTCTTTGGCCCTCATTTATTTAACAACATGCACACACTGATTTTAACTACCCGACATTCCTACAATCTCAGGTAGCTTTCTGGAACAGGTTTACTAGATATCCCCATAATTTCTTGTGTCCCTGCCACCAGCCAGTGGTTACTGGAGCCCTACAACTAGATTTTCTTTGTTCAAAAATATAAGTAATTCCACAGAAAATAACCAGTGCCTCTCTTTCTGCCTTCTAACCAAGTTTATTACCTTGCTCATACACCTAAATCCAAGTTTGCCCCACCTAATCCTACACATTCAACCCAGTGTACAAATCATCCTCAGCTTCCCCTGTTTTTAAACACAAGAGAAGGGGAGATTCCTTTAAGCCAAGTCATGTCAGAACTGCATTATTTATGGTAGGTGTCTGCATTTTACTTCTAAAAATATAGATGTCAAAGCAATCTTATTTGAGCATAATATTTGATAAATAAAACTCAGAGAAAAGGCAAACCTTAGCAGAAAAAAACAGACTCCTGCCATTTCTCTAATGAAGGCAGATACTCAGTGAACCCAGCTCCTTCCATCAGCAATTCCTTTCCCCAGGACCAAAATCCAGACCCCATATAAAGTTCTGAAGCAAATTATTCCTGTATCTCTTGGCAGGTGGTTTCTATAGGAACAACCTCAGGATCCCTGTCATCACTCAGCATATTTATTACTCACCTTATGTATCAGACATTTAGAGGTAAACACTAATGCCAAAATCTCAAGAAGCTTCCAACAAATACAACTTCAGAGATCAAATACCCAGTAGGTGTAAATCCCCGATAAAAACTCAGTGTCCCAATAGATACATCACTTGCCTGCTGTCTTTCAAAGAATGCAGTTATTTAACAAAGGGGAAAATGCAGGACATATGCAGGCCACAAACATATAAACAAAAGATTCACTGTCTTGATATCTCATAGGACTATTATTGTGCCTCTCATGCACAGTCACTAACCAAAGTGCATGCTCTTTAGACTACAGTGATTGCCAGTATAGAGAGTTGGCATGGGGACTATCCAAAATGAAAGGATTAAGACAGTCACTGACGTCCTGGTGACAAAGTTGTTGATTTCCTTGTCAGGACTCAAGAAAAAGCAGCACAAGATAGTCTCTAGGAAAATATAATCCAATCTTCCCTCTAAAAAAAAGGTTATGTTTCCTTGGAGTTTAATCAGTATCTTAGAAATTGCATTCTTATTTACAGACCAGTAAATTTATAGTTAGTGTGTTAAGAAACTATGTCTTCACCTTGTAAGCTGAAAAACAACAAAAGATGATTACAAAATGGACAGTCAGTATATCAGAACATATAGGGATGCTTCTGATTTTCCTGCTCATGTGCCAAAAAAAGGGCTTTTATTATTTTATGTGATAAAAATCTTAAATATCAGTAACTCTTCATCCTCCAGCTCAGGGACAGTATTGTGCCAATCATGTGATGAGCTTAGGAAAAAATTGCTTAGAGAAGCATTGTGATGAAGAGATTTATTCTCCAGGAGTGCCTTTGGAATATATATCACAGAAATTATTGGTCTATATTGTCAATTAGAAACTTCCAACACAGTATCTTATATTGTCCTTTAACCAATCTAACCACACTGTCACATAACAATCATTGTGGTCACCAGTAAAACGAATACAAAGAAGACAACTGCATTAAAAAAATAAGTTATCATTGCATAGAAACTGGATGAATACAGTGGCAACGCCTTAAATGCACTGTCCATATGGAGCATTTTATGTCTGATTCTACAGCATTTGTCTGTACCAGTCATATAAAAGAAAACCCGGCTCCCACTCCAAAAACGCAGATATTCGCTATGACCAAATTCATTTAAAATGCACCCCATAATTAAGGATTTTTTTAAAAGATAGATTTTGTCCAATGTATTATTAAAGCATAATGGGGTCCCCTAGGTCCTAATTATGAAACTGATGAAAAAATGTTTGAGTTTTAAAATCTGCAGTAGGGAGTTCTGCTCTCAGCTGCCTTGAATTAGCATGTTGATGGCACCACAGCTCTAGCTAGAAGGAAAGGCAGAGACGCAGCACACATTTTGCCAGGCAACCACAGTGCTTTCTGAGTGCTCCTGCCTCAATCCAAGGAAATAATTACTTACACAGTGTCCTGGTTATAGTAGCCATGACCAGTTTGTCATTGTGTGGGTGTGTATTCCAAACCCTCTATGTCATTTTTCTCATGAACTGCTCACAGTGGCCCATTTGCAGCAGCTGCCCAGGGCACACCCAGCCCCTCAGGCTATAAGATGGGTGTTTAGGAACTTCTGTGAGATAAGGAAGTTTTTCTGTTTTCAAATCAATGACTCAGGTGTGATAACTCCCCTTTGGGGAGCCATTAGTACCTTCACACACACCTGAGGGGTCATGTCTGCTAATGGGCCATCAAGGATGCCAAAAATATGCCATTATTCACCTCACAGAGTAAATCATCCATTGTGAAACTCCCCACCCTGGGAGAGGGACTGGGCATTCCCATCTGAGCCCAAGCAGATATAAACTAAGGGGTTTAGGACGGGGGGCACCACTGGTGGGATCCAGAGGAGGACCAGAGCCTCAACAGGACAGTGACTCCTACTCTCAACCAGACTGACCATCATCCTCACCAGCAGGTTTCTTCTTTTGTTTTAGTTTGAACTTGGGGAGCCTCGTGTTGCTCAGCACAGGGGTGGGTAAGCTCCATTCTGTTTGTGCCCCACGGTGCTGGGCTACACATCTGTTTTTTGTGGGTTGAATGCATTTTCCTTCTGTATCAGTCTATTTATTATGATCTTTTAAATTGTTATTCTGACTTGCAACCTCATTCTGACTTGGGTTCATTTTTCCTCCTGGTTTACCTTTAAACCAGCACACACAGCCAGGTCTGACCAGTAATAAAAAACTTACAGAAAGAGATTATTTGTTGGCAGTGGTACTTCGGAGAGAAGGTGGTGTGATTATAACAACATGACAAAGAACAAGTGTTACTCTAAAACAAAACCCAGAGATTTTTTGGGTTGTATGTGAAAGGGCATTAGTCAATGACCCTGCCCCATAACAGAGCTGTGGCCTCAGTTTCAACAGTGAAACAGTGAAGTTCTGGCACAAACCCAGAAAGTTGCTTTAGAAAGACCCTTGAAATATGGGTTAACCTTTGTCCTCTTTGAAAATTTAGGATAACTGGACACAATTGTTTCAAACTGAAATCCAAAAAAGGTGGTTTCGGTTGGATAGTTTTTTGTTTTGTTTTGTTTTCTCAGAGATTTTAAACACTAAGCTGATGCTGGTATAATGCCTAAACCCATATTCATCCTGGAAGTCAGTTACCAGACCACTCAGGCAGTTACTGCACCCTACAATACTTTGTCAGGACTGTGTACCCCATCAATTGGAACAGGGGGGAATTTCCCAGTGCAGGTGCCTGCCCTGACATTCTGCTTGTCTCTCCACAATCTAACACAGCCAGAACCAAAGGAGAAACTTGCAAGGCACCTTTATGGCAGCTATGAAGCAAATCGCTTAAATGAGGTGCTCAAGAGACACTGTGTGAATTTCAGTCTTGGTGAGATAAGAAAAAGGAAAGCACCAGGAGGAATGGTTTTAATGGGCTATCAGAAGAGCACAGAATTGATAAACTGGTGAAACAAGAGAATATGCACACTGATGACTATTACTTGAAAAGAGGATGAAAGTGACTCGTGTTTTGATAATTAATAACAACACTTTTGCTTTAGGTAGACCATTTGGCAGGAGGCATTGAAGGGTTTGTGCATCATCAGGGATTACTTTGGTGGAGAAGGTTTAAGCAATAACACAATTGTACCCAGATCTCTGATAGAGGTGTGGGGAAAATAATTGGGATTATGGGGTTTTTAGTATCTTGTTTCATTGCTAATAAAAAACAAAAATAGCACTGAAGGATCACCTTGGCATTGTCTTTAACCTGGATAACTATGCAGTCTTTAAGGTCATGAAGGCAGTCACTGTAGAAACATGTACAGGGATTTTTCCTGCTTTTAGCTGAAGGACTCCCTTTTCTCTGTAGCTTCTCAAGTTACAACAGCTCACATTCACCTGTACAGTTTTCTTGCAGAAAGGTTTTCAGGTTTTAAAATGGCTCCTCTCCCAAAAAGGATGTGTTAAGTAAAGGAATAGAAACACAAAGCCAAGAAAGTCATGGTTATAGCTCCCATGGCACCTGTAACTCAGCTGTCCCCAGTATTTGCAGTAGTTCATAACATTGAATTTGCTGCTAAATTTATGCCTGTATGTACAGTATAGTGAGTTTGATCAGTCAGCGTGTAGCCTGGTAAATACTATGGGTCAGTTTTTGTTTTTTTTTTTACTTTGTCTCTTGACACTATTCTGGTCTGCACCACAACTTATGTCATAGGTTCTGGACTAGATTTCCCTTCAGTTTCTACCCTGAGGAACTAACCAGTGCCACAGCTAAGTCAGTACTTCTCACCTGCTGCTTCTTTTGAGAAATGATCTATCCAGTTCCAAAAACAGGGCATGCCTGTGCTGAGAACTGACAATGTGTCTTTGTGAAACACTTTGCTCAGCCTGTATAACTACTAAATACCACACTGCATGTGGGCTGAACCAAAGCTGCTTTCTGGAGAAGGCTCCTTATGAATCCTGAGGTTTGTAGATGCATATTCAACAGTTTTCAGAGACTACCTAAGTGTTGTGCACATCAACACTTTCACTGGAAGTGTCACCTGAAAATGTCAAGTGATGCCTACAGCTTAAATCCAGACTCTGAAAGTCTCTGTGTATGTGAGCTGCATGGAAGGGAAACAAGTGAATAAGTTCCTTTATTCTTTAACATCCTGCCCTCAAAGGGCATCCAGAGACCTTATGCCTTGTACCTTTGAGTGTAGAGATTAAAAAAAAAAAAAGATGCAGTATTGCCTGCTATGCTGCAGAAGGCAAAAGTAGCCCAAGAGATCCTTCACACAGTAGTGACTGTTCAGGAAGAGCCAACATGAAGAAAAGCAATTCTTTGTGGAAATCTCTGAAGCATTGATACCTTCTATAATTGGATTATTCTGAAGAAGATGCACAGAAACAAAACAGTCATTCTGATCAGACAAAAGGTTAGTCTAACTCAATATTATGTCTCTGAGGATACCATAAATGCAAAGAAAAAAGTATAAAAACAGGTGAGCACATAACAATACTTTTCTAAATACTCTCTCATGATTCAGATATTGTAGCTTTGAAACTGTGCCTTTAAAGTATGCACTTCATCCCTCAAGAGAAAGTTAGGTCACAAAAACAGAATTAAAAGAAAGCAGTTGCTAACAGTGAATGCACATATTGCCACAGCAACAGTAGTTGAGCTCTTGAGTCTATGCACAGTGGAATTGCTGTTTTGAAGCAGGAGAAGAGGATATGCTCTCATGCTAACCTTGTAATGCTGCTCATGGTTAGGAAGGCCTACAGCAGCTATTGACTATTTCCTTTAGACCTATGAACTGACCTAAATTCATAAACTTTTTATAGATCAACCACTAATGTGAGGCAACAAATAGTTTTCTTCTCAAATGCCTATGGCTTAAGTGTAGTTACCTTTGTTGCATTGAAAACTAAGACCCTTCTAACTTCTTAAATACCTACGGTCACTGAAGTTGGTTTAAAAAAAAAAAAAAAAAAAAGGAAAGACATAATTTCAGAAGACTGTGTTACAATAATTTTGTATTTATGATGCAAATCAAGTAGCTGCCTTAAAAATTCCAGTGAATATATATATATATTTTTAGGAAATGGCAAAACAAAATGATGACTTAACAACCTTTGCTGTCAGTTCTTTTGAGGTTTGTAGATGTCAAGAATTCAGGTTTAATAATAGGATTTCCACTAAGATAATTATATGGAGAACAGAGGAATACACACAGTTATACAATTAAATAAGGACAACGATCAATGCCCTTTTATTTTAGAAATGTTGTGCAAGATCCAAAAGGGGATATAAATACAGATCAATGGGGAAGAAGAAAAAGAAATCAGAGTTTATTCAATCAGCTCTTTACAGTTGCTTAAAAACAGTTTTGCAAAAATATCCATGGAATGAATTGCTGACATTTTTCTCTATGTTGCAACCCTCAACGTTATATTTCATTTATCCTAAATAGACTGTAATATCTGGAGTGCAAGATGGCATATCTAGTGGCAGTTGGGTTATCAAAGAATTAGGACTCTAGTTAGTGATATTTCTAGACCCTGGAAAAGTGCTTTGCACAAGTCTTGCCTACTCTAATAGTTAGCACCAAGGGATATTATTACTAATTTATCATCCTAAAGCTGATAGTGCTTGAGAGTTCACATTGACATCCATGACCCCCGAACCATTGTGCCGAGATGCTGCGAGCATACTGACTCAAAGGGACAGTGTCTCACATTGTGAGGGACTGGACTGTTAATGGCTCAAACAATTAGCAGGGTGCTCTGCTGACAATTTGCAAAGAGAGTGCACAACCACCACTGGAGGCTACAATCTGGACATTGAACAAGATAAGGGAAGAGGCTGATAAGAGGCAAATCCTGTGAGGTGGGATAGTGCTTTTTATCAAGTTGAAGTCCTAACACAAATGGCTAGGCTGTGAAAACTCCCCTCTAGGAAAGTACTGGGATATTCACAGGTAGTCTGAAGGCATTAATCCCTGTTGATGTGCTGTAATTTACTCAACTATGCTGACATAAGAGGCAGTTGTAATGTCTTAGACCGTCAAAGATTCCCAAAGTGTCCTGTGACTCACAGTATTACATCATCAAGTGTAAAACTCCTTGCCCCAGGGGAGGTACCTGCACATTCCCACCAAGCCTGAGCATAATATTAACCTAGTGGATGTTTTGTTTTGTGGGTTTCTTCCCCTACTCCTGATGAATCATGACCAACCATCATTTTGACCAATGCACATCGAAACTGCAGAATTAGGTCTCATTGCTGGATCCAAGGGTGGTGATTATGAACCTTTCTCCATTTTTTTTTTTCTTTCTCTGTCTTTCTTCTCCTAACATCTTAAAGTTTGCCAAGGTAAGTGTGTGAAGTGCCTTTCTTTGGATGTTCTCTTAAAATTTGAAAAGTACCTTATTCTACCTTAATATTCTAAAGTTTGCAAGTAAAAATTCTTTAATGAACCTTCTGAGAATTTTGTTGTTTCTCCCACACACTGCCCAGTATAATTCAAAGAACCTTTCCCTAAAGTCACTGAGTGGATCGAGGCATAACACACATCCTGCTACACTCCTGTGCTAATCCACCAGGCACTGTACAGGCAGGCCTGCAAACCTGACAGAAAGTAAAATCAGTATAACGTCCTCCTGATGTCTGAAATTACTGGAAGCTGAAGAATTACATTAAAAGAACTTTCCTGGGCTGATTTCTAAACAGCCTTATGGTGGGTCTTGTGGGGTCCTGTAAAATTCACTGAGGAGAGCTCCAGAAAAGGCAATCTCTCTGTGTGAAAGCGGGTGTAGAGGAAGAATATGAGAGAATCATTCAAGGTGATCTGGGGCCACTAAAGTCCTTTCTTGGAAATGGTGGGTGTGTGTGTGTGTATCAATTTGCTATTGCAGTTCATTTCCATCACAAAAGCACTGTTTATCTTGCAAGCCTACCCTGGGGAAGAGCAAACAACTCTAGCCTGTATTTTAACTAGGTTTCTGAAGACTGAGTCCAGAGAAGCAGTCAGGTAATTAACAGGACTCAGCTAGAAAGCCCTGTATCTTGTATCACTTGTATCCATGTCTCACTGCAGATGTGCTCCCAGGACACGGAAAGACAGAAATCAGAAAATGAACATATCACTGCTCTGTATGTTTCTTCCTCACAATCTGTCTTTTACCAGATCCCCTATACACCATGTCATACACTGCTTCCTAGAAAACTACAAACTCTTAACACTGAGTAGGAACTACATTTTGGTTCTGTGTTTGCATCTAACACAAGGGAGTATTAGTACTCTACACTTAACAACAGCATATTTGTTTCTCAGGCCACTGCTCTGAGCTGCTCTAACTTTATTTTTGCTAGCCAATTCTGTTGCCGTCTGTACTCTGCCTAAGATGCATGTTTGCTGTGAGCCAAATTACCTGATATGGGAAGAATCTGGTCCCTGCTCAGATGCAATGAATTGGCAGTTACTGTCAAGTTATTCAAAATTTTGCAATGGCAGCACTGCTGCAAGCAGGTTGTTTTATTAGTTCCCAATTTATATTAATTCCATATGCTGCTGTGTATTAATAACTTTCTTCTCTCTTGCCTTTAGAAATAAAAAATGTGATTTATCAGCAGCCTCTTTATCCTGCTGGCATATAATTGCACGTGGGCTAATTGTTAAAGTTCTGAGGGAGCTCTACTAAGGGATCAATCCTTTTACTGCTGCAGTAATGAGCTTCTGATGGTTGGCTAGCTAAATCTCCTGGCCTTCACAGGGAGGCAAGCTTTAGCCATCCCCCTTCTGTCTGCCCATTAATCATTCATCTCCCATAGCAGTATATCAAAGACAACAGAACTGCACTATTGCAAATAGGGAGCAAAACCCAAGACTTATTGCATCCTATTATCTCCACTAATATATAAATACAATAACACTGCAGATAATTCCCTTACATAATTTGAAAATAAGCCTTGGATGGCCCTTGGCCATGGTAAAGATATATTAGGTTTGTCTCCTTTAGGTCAATATTTCTCATCCTGGCCAGCATAATAGTGACCCACAGCCATTAGCAACTGACAACATGTTTAAAACCTCACACTCCAGGGAAGCTGCCTGGCATCACTGACAGCTGTAACTCTCATAGTTTGTCACTGGAGAGCAACAGCATGTTCCTTTTGCAGGCCAGAGTGCAAACCTGCTGATTCAATTGCACTCCCAAGCCTGGGTCAACTAGATGAAATTTAGTGATGAAAAAAATGTTTATTTTGTGTGAAGAAAAGTCTCAAGAAAGAAGGGAGGAGTTGAAACTGGTCTGTTAAGGTAATAGAGCTTCATGCCCATTACCTGTGTCGCTTGGGATAGAACAAGAATAGACTTGTCCAATATTATCAGTCCAGTTTACATTATCAAAACAGTGACCTGAAGGACCAGCTACACCTACTTCTTTGAGAATTTATTTAATATTACTAGGAAGACTTAGGGTTAGCTAAAAGGTTTTATCACAGCTATTGAACCTTCCACTAAAGCTATGACACATGACTCCAATTTAAACAGGCAGATGTTGTAACAAACATGGTTCTCATAGCAGTATAAAGTCTCATGTTTGGCTCCAAGGCAGCCACCTGCCTAGGCAGCTAAGGATCCAACTCCCTACTGTAAGTCCATGACTTGTGAAAAAAACACTCCAGCCTGAGGCATATGACTCAAGTTCCTTGCCATGTTTGATGAAAATATCATCCTTGACAAGACCAATAGTCTTTTTTTTTTTTTTTCCCCATTTTCCTGGACATTATAGACCTCATTTTCTGGAGAGTACCTTTAACTCTAGCCAGCAAACAAGCCCCACACAGCTGCTTATTCACTCCCCCACCAGCAGGATCAGGGAGAGAATCAGAAGTGTAAAAGCCAGAAAATTTGTGGGTTGAGATAAAAACAGTTTAATAGGGAAAGCAAAAGCCATGCACAAAAACAAAGCAAAACAAGGGATTAATTCACTGATTCCCATGGGCAGGCAAGTGCTCAGCCATCTCCAAGACAGCAGGGTTTCATCACGTTTAACAGTTACTTGGGAAGACAAATGCCACGATTCCAAACTTCCCCCCCTCTCCTCCTTCTCCCCCCAGTGAGCATGATGTCATATGGCATAGAATATCCCTTTGGTCAACTGGAGTCACTTGTCTTGGCTGTGTCTTCTCCCAGCTTCCCATGCACCTTCAGTGTCTTTGTTGGTGGGGTGGTACAAGAAGCGGAAAAGGCCTTGGATGTATATAAGCCCTGCTCAGAAATAACAAGAACATCTCTATATTATCAAAACTGTGTTCAGCACAAATCCAAAACACAGTCCCGTAATAGCCACTGTGAACAAAATTAACTCTACCTCGGCGAAAACCCGCACAGTACTTTTTCTCAGTTCCCAACAGCAGAACAGTGTAAAAGGCTTCACATACTGCCAAGGGGATTTGTAGATCCATGGAGAGTGATCAAACATGCTGCTTTATTCCAGCTTCTGGGTAGGGCAGGAAATACAGCAGATGGACATGCACTGCTGACAAACCAACAACCACACTTCACAGTTGCACACTCTGTCCTAAGCGAAGTGCTCTGTATAGTACACCCAGGATGTCACCTAGCTATTGAATGATCCTGCTTCCTCACTGATCCATTGACTATGAGGTGAGGATTCTGCAAGTCAGCTCCTTTTTAGGCAGTGTATTTACTTTGTATTTAAAGGAACCGTACACTATCTTGCATGCAACAGCAGCACTGGATAGGTGGGAGGTTACATACAATGCTTTGATGTTCTGTCATAAAAAACACAGGCCAAGCTAAATAACACTAGTCTTACTGCATGTAAAGTAAATTATACTTTCACATCTTGTGTCAGATATAGTTTCTATCAAGTACAAAGATTTGCATGATAGTAACTGATGAGTGCAGTGTGTTTGAGGATGTGGTGTTGAGGCAAGGAAACGGCAGTCTGGCTGTTCAATAAGCAGAAGCCATATCTTATGTCCTGGCAGTTACACCATTATCTGACATGCAACTCACACATCATAGATTCATACAGTGGTTTGAAATGGAAGGAAACTTAAAGATCACCTGATTCCAACCTCCCTGACATGGGCAGAGACACCTTTCACTAGATCAGGTTGCTTAAAGCCCCATCCAACCTGGCCTTGAACACTTCCAGGGATGGGGCATCCACAGCTTCTCTGGGCAACCTGCTTCAGTGCCTCATCACCTTCCCAGTAAAGGATTGCCCCTAATGTCTAATTTAAACCTAATCTGTTTCAGTTTCAAGACATTCACCCTTGTCCTGTCACTAAATGCCCTTGTAAAAATTCCCTCTCCAGCTTTCTTGTAAGCTCCCTTTAGGTACTGGAAGGCTGCTGGACGGTCTCCCTGGAGCCTTTTCTTTGGCTGACACGTAGCTATTCTTCAAAGAGAAGAACACAAAAAAGATATTTACAGCCTGCTTTTTCAGAATAAAATCTCTTCATTGAATGCAAAGAGTGTTCTAAATACTGCTGAATAGGAAAGAATATGAAAAAAACCACAGTGATTTCAAAAATCAAATGGTTCCTTATTAGAAGAGCTACATTTAGAGAAGCTAAAACTGCAGTTCAATATCCAGTCTTCTGTGCTCAAATTGACTTCTTGGTGCCACCTCCACACATTTTCTCTTGCCGCTCACACCTTGCCACTATCCTCCTCCTCAGCCCCCAAATTCTAAAGAGCTTCAAACAGCCAAGAAGCTAACACAGGAGAAGGCAGTTAGCACTTGTGAAAACCTTTCTGAGCATCACATCCTGTATATCCCTCACTGCCCGTGAACAGCTATTCTCATCCCAGTCCCTGGAATTCTTTCTCAGACAGGGAGGGATGCAAAAAGATCTCCTGCCTGGAGCCCCTTAAGAAATGTAAAGACAAGGTGTTGTCAGGACACCAATGGCACTGCAGTCCAGTCTGCTGACTTCAATGTCTCTTTTTGGGATGAGAAAGTACAAAAGCAACCCTTAGTATCCTAAGATGATACAGGAACTTAATGATCTGTCTCTTAATGAAACAAAGACCCCAAAAGACAATTCTAAAATTATGCATTTACTTCTAGTTTCTATATCCAGAATTTAAATTTCTTTGGTACTTGACAAAGTATTTTATTTTACTTTTGGTGTGCGAAGGATGATAGGGAAAGAAAAACAGAAAAATGTATTTTATTTTGTTTTCATTGCCTGACCTGAGCAGCAGTAAACAAAAACATCTGCCAGTGGTACTGCTTTGAACATCAGATTGCTGCTCTAGTGTGTGCTCTTTACCTATTGCAGCAATCTGCTGTTTTTCCTGAAAAATGGCCACAGTGCCTACACTCGACTCTGGACTCATTGCTCTTGTAATGAGGAGTCAGTCTGTCAAGGCAATACATGGCCTGTGTGCCTGGGCATTGTAATCCAGGATGGCTGGAGCACATGAGGCAGATAAGAACTCCTAGACACGTGCTGTTTTCCCCAGTGGAAATATGGACAGTATTAAGGACACAGAAGCTGAGAAATGTATCTTCGTGT
This sequence comes from Formicarius rufipectus, assembly GCA_013399695.1. Lineage (NCBI taxonomy): Eukaryota > Metazoa > Chordata > Aves > Passeriformes > Formicariidae > Formicarius > Formicarius rufipectus. Next base: position 56,286 of record VXAU01002212.1, on the reverse strand, counting down.
ATAACACATATGTTTGGGCTCTTATGCTTTTCCTTGCACTTCTGGAAGAAGACACACTCAGCACTTAATGACATGTACCCTGGGGTTTTTAAATAGAAACCCAACCATTCAGAAACTACACTGAGGGGGACCAAGGGTTGAATTCCCAGTATTTTTTCTTATTATCCAGTCACAAAAAGAAAACCAAGAATATTTGTTTAAACACAAATATAAGACTTTGGCATTGTGATAGACAAAACTAGCAAATATTTTTTCCCTTTATCATTCAAATTACAAGAACTGGCAAAATGCAAAATTTTTATTTTTATATGTTGAAAGATCAGTAGTAAGAAAAAACTTTTTTGCAATGACAAATCAATTTAATATTGTAAGATAAACACTGACAGAACCATCTGAAAGATTATTTCATAAAAAGATTCTTCTGTTCTTATTTACATGTTTTTTTAATCTGCATAGTTTAGCTCTTGGCTTCACATCTTCTGTCAGAAGACAAGCATAGAATCCACCATCCTCAATAATGGGACATACACTGCTAATGAACCATAATTTATAAATGGCCACAAAGTTAACCTACTCAGAATTATCCTTGACCCAATTCTGTACTGTATTCTGCCCTTGTTGTTTGCTCCAGTGCAACAAACACAGAAAATAAACCTACACCAGGTGTGAACCAACACCAGTGTTCTGCAATATTATTGTTAGCAATAGTATAAAACATAGAATTGTGCTCCAGCTTTCTAATTTGGTGGCATTTTGTGACCAGTTTGTCTGAAGCTAAGAAGCTACAAGAAAGGCAGCAGCCAGTCAAAGCCCTTTCATCTCAAGGCAGTCTGCCTTTGGCCATCAGACATACTGATGGATAGCTGGAACATCTCTTCAGGGAGTCAGAGCGATAGCCCACTAAGACCAGGTGCTATGCCTAAAATGGGAAGAACTCCCCTGCCAGCCCTGAGCTATGGAGAGCAGTCAGTCTAAAGGCAATTAAATACTTTCCCAGTGGAAGTTGAGGGCTGAATAATTGAGTCCTGTTCCATCAGACTTTGTTTCTTAAGCCTGTTACTTATTGTACAGTACATTGGAAGTCATCAGGATAAAGAAGCTTTCTGAGTCAGGACATGGGAACAGCTGGACACCAAGTGTAAAATGCTGCAGTTTAGAAAATATCCAAGGCCTTATTTGATCTATTAAATTAAAGACTCATGCTCACTTTCACAGAACTTGCTACCCATCACTTTAGGACAACTATACCCGCCACCCCAATTTCACATAGGTAGAGGTGTATCTTAAAACAATGAGCAATTAAGAGAGTTGGCAAGCAGTGAATCAGAAGAAAAATTAATCCCATCAATCATCTTTCAATATCCACTGCAACATTAAATAGAATTCTCATCTCCATACTATGACACAGTTCAGAAACTGAACTAGTATTGTTATTACCTGAAATAAAACCCAATCTACAGTATCACAAACCTCCTTTGAAATTCAGTAAATACATCTCCCATTAAATCAGTTTCATTATTTAAACAACATCATGCAATAAAAATACCTCAGGATTAAACTTGTCATTTAAGTAATTTATCTGTAAGTCATGAGGAAAATGGTCTCACATTTCACTTCCAGATTAAAATACCATTGCACATCTTGGCATGATTTGCATTCTATACTTGAGAGGAGTTTGGTCCTCATATATAAAGGATCCATTTCGGACTAGGAAAAAGCATCCTTATATGGAAGATGCTCTGCATTAGCATTGATTCTTCCGTCACTTATAGGCACAACTCTGTTGAAACACCTACTGAGAGAACCTAACACAGGTAGTACAGACCTGTCATCACCAAGAACTCATGTAACAGGAAAGGTATAGGTCAGAAAGAAGATGGTATTGGGCTCATAGGCCTGAAGATGATGCATGTGAAAGAATTTTTCTCGCTTTTCTAGTAGAAGAACCAGTGAAATCAAAGGGTTGCAGGTGCAAAAGAAACTGTAGATTTCTCCTCACATAGTTAAGCTGTTGAGCTCACAGTCACAGGACATGGCAACTGCCATGTGTTTACAGGGATTCAAAACACGATTAATTGGACTGAATCCCAGAATAAAAATCTATCATGATTTAGTAAGTACAAAGATACTACTTCCAGATGATGAAGTCTTTGAGCCACATATTGTTAGATGCTGGAAGAGTGCACCAGGGAGTTTTTACTACAGGCTTAACCCAGTTCTTATAGTCACCCCAGGCACCCAGATCTGGCCTGTACAGGCATTTTACATTCATAATCAAGTACTAAAGGGATAAACACCATGTAAAAACTCAGGTCAACAGACTGAAAAAAAAAAATAGTGTTGGATAGGAATAAGGCAAATTACTACAGCTTTGTGCTATGAACATGTCTTTAGGGATTGTGTATAAATGGTTACATAATAAGCCAAATTCTCTCTGAACATTTCTCTTGCTCAGTTTTCAGGAGCATTATATTCATTTGAATATCCAGAATATTAGTTTTAAAACATGGGTCAAGTATGTGCTAACTATTTCAATGTTCTACAGAGGAAGAGCAGAAATTTTTTACAGGCAATAGAAGAAAGAGTTGTCCAAGTCTAATATTTCTTTGTCCAGAAAAGGCTGAACAGACTCCTGGTTTTCTTGCACTTAGAATCACCCAACTTCTCTCTGTGCCAACCTAATGTTATTACTGAGACAAGAGTAATCAAGTCGCTGAATTGGACTTATACCCATAATTTTGCTCCTTCCATTTTTCCAAGGATGGGAAAACAACTCTGTACAAATTACAAAGGAAAGCACAGGATCGGTTCAATAAGCAAGTGAGCTTTCACACACAGTTAATTGTGTCAAGGTTTTATGAAGATGATGCATACCAAATGTTTTAAAACATCATGATTTTTTACATATTTCTCTTCACAAGTCTTCTAACCCTAGCAGAACAAATATTCTGTCTGGACCACCTATTAAAACATGATGTAGGCAGTTATAATGGAAAAAAAAAAAACCAACAAAGTGTGGTGGAAAATCCACAGCCCTCTGCTGCAGACACTGAAAATGTAGACACCATGTCAAGGGAGTATGATTGGAAAACATAAAGGGTCAACCTGAATCATGAGATGTAATACGTCTATGTACTACCACAGGACTGCATCTCTCCTGGCAATGATGTGCAAAGGCTCACACAATGTCAATGGCTGAGTCACTGTATCCACCTCTTACCTTGCAGGAAGAGCCTGGATTTAGGGGAACAGAGGAACAGATATACACATCTTTTCAGAACAAGGTGACAATAAACAGACTAATGTAACTGAAAGACACAGATATGGAAATGGGATTTTAATACTTGTCTCCCTGTTTAGCTGGAGTGAATAAAATAGGCAAATGAATGGCAGGACCTTAAGACGTTACTAATGTTCTTCCTGCCAGTAGAATATTGAATTGCATGCATGCTGCTCTGAATACTTACTCCTTCAACAAAGGGGAATGAAGGGTGCTTTAGAGTGAAGAGTTTAGGACTGAGAGCCTCAGACATATTTAATTTTTTGCCTTAGATATTTTCAGACACTCTCTACCCTTGAATGCATGTTCTCTACCTATTTCAGTGCTCTTTGCATTAGGAAAGAAAAACATGCATGGGCATGCACAGAAAAAGATAACTGTAAAGGGGAAAATAATTTCTGAAGCCAGAGTGGTTTACTGAAAAGAGAGGGAAAAAAAACATGAGTTCATGGAAAAAGAGAAGTCATAAGGGTGAACATAGCATGAGGACACTGACCCACTTATGCTAATATTTTGCTTTAATTCTCCCCTAGTTAATTCTAAATTACTGAAAGGAAATAGAATTTTAATAGCCAAGGTAAGTCTGCTAGAATAGCATATTTAATGAACCCAGAAGAAGAGAGGANTCATCAGATATGGCACTGCAGACTGTCACTGAACAGTACTCTCAGTTCCTGACCCCAGGTGTGCCATTTTTACTCAGTAACAGGATAGAAGACAAAACTGTTTACTTCAACCTTTAAATTCCACTGAAAAATTAATTAATTAATTTTATTCTATATCTCAGGCACATCCATCACTTCTAGGAAAGACATCCATTGTCACCAACAGATCCTATTTATTGGTGTAGAATTTGTAGGTGCTTATCTTCAGCACTAAATCTAGGATTTGGGAAATTATACTGCCACTGATCACCAACAGAACCTCTGGTTCTCTCTTAGTCTTGGACTTTACACATATTTCTACCCCCTCTCAGCAAGCTATATGTTGATGCAGCACTGCATTGCACTCAGCTTTCATTGATAAAAGTGTGAGGTCATAGTTCAACCACAGACAGGGCACTAAAACAGAAGTTAAAGTAATGGATTCCAAAAGGTAGAAAATGGTAAAGCACACTGCAAAAGCAGCAAGTGCTGAAATATCTTGGCAAAATGCCATATTAGTGGGGAAAAAAATTATGAAGTTAACAGTCTTTCCTACTGAAAGAAATGGGTTGATTTTCATCTCTCCAACCTGTTTCAGGCTTTCTGCAGAATCAGATCTGAAGATGGAGTAAATGGATTTTTTCTTTGCTCACTTGAAAATGTACAATTAATTACTAATATAAACACAACTGCATTAAGAAATTCTGATACTAAAATATATGGATATATGACAGAAAATAAATTCTGTAGCTAGACAACACAAGGCCATTATGATAAAATAATTTACTCTTTAAGCGACCCTGTGTCAGATCTTACTTTTTCAGACGGGTAACTATCACAGAATGCTTAAAGAACAATGTTCCAGCTATTTCCCTATGAGGCCTCCTCTTTTCAATTTAAAACCTGCATTCCAGTTTTGCCCTCTCTAATAGAAAAGCCCTTGTTGTAACCCTTTAGGGCATTACATGCCAGGCTGGGGTCTGCTTCCACTTATGGACTCTTTTAAAGATAAACAGATAGAGCTTAGCAGGTCAGCAGAGTAGGCTGGTGAGGAGTAGAAGGCACTGTTATCCATGTCAAAGTGCACCTTTCTTGGCTCAATCCAACAGAAACCTTCTGTACTGGGGAAAAGTGTGCAGGTCAGGGACTACCAGTGTCACCACAAGGTTTCATCCTGCATTTGTTCACTAATAAGGCACAGAATCATACACAGAGGGACTAGAACCATACCTGGAGTTTATATTGCTTTCCTCACAAATACTGAATTTATGACAAATATACAGGGAAGAGATAGAGAAACATACCTGTGAACAGTATGAAGGCAGTCTCCATAGGAAATAGAAACTATGTATATTTCTAAACATAAAACAGTTTCCCTTTACACTTAGTTCAATACTTAAAATTCCAGCCATTTTAGTTGAATGACTGGCTTTTACATTTGGGCTCTAGAAAAACTGCTTAGCAAGGATAGTCATGAATGTACTTTCAAATCAGCAGAAACAAATAGATTTAATGAGTGATTTTCATAGGGAAAGATGGAAATAATCTGTTTTAAGGTAAGGTGGTTCCTGTACCTACTCCAGCATGTGGCCCCGGGGCAACATCAGCAATACATGTCAATTGCCTGAGAAGAGGTTTGCTGTGATGTGCAGCACAGATAAATGGCTGGTTTCAGAACTCATCTAGAGGTGGCACCACCTCCCATCTTTGGTCTGTCAGTGCACTTCATCAAAGGCCTGCAATGAGAAAGGTTCATAGTCTAAAAAGGGAATTGTCATTTTTCAGCCAAAATCTAACAGCATTTGGCAGACCCGAAGTGTTTGACCATTGCAGTGTGTTGTCAATGCACGCACTGAGAAGGGCTTTAAGGAGCAAAATGAGACTATTGCTTGTAGGCCTCCCTGCAGGGGTCACATATGACCATATCCCACGTGGGCTAGTTCTGGTAGAGGCCTAGTTCTGTGTGGCACTTCTGGCAATGGCCACAGTGACAGACATGAACAGAGAGGCATTTGACCTTAATAATTGTGCAGATAAATAGAGAAAGGAAACTGAGACACTGATTCAATTTCTCCCACGTACACTCTCTTTCGCACATCCAGGAAAGCGCCCCAAAGCCCGAAGTTCACAGCTGAATCCAAGATGTTTAGTGTTGCACCAACACATGCAACTAGCACAGGGCAGCCTATTACCAGTGCTATTTGATAATGAACTACTTAATGGTTTGATAAACAACTTTCAAATATTGCTCTTCTAATTTCCTCTTTTCACTAGTGTTTATTTATTTTATTCTACTCCTCCTTCCTCCTCTTGTCAGGCAAACAGAAGTAGGAGAGCTCTAATTAGCTGAGGATATTGCTTTATAAAAACTTTGCTAATGACTTACTCCTGCCTAGAAGCCCTGGGGCGTCAGCTTCTCATGTGTCAACAGCTTCCTGTGAAGCCTCATCATTTTCTCAATAAAGTTTGATTCATACCAGAAAATTTCCTCATCATTTTGTATGTGAACTTTGATACATACTATGAAATTAATGACTGATTTATTGAGCTTAATGTATGAAAAGAAGGCAGCTCAGAGCTAGCTGAAGAGATCAATTTGTTTATGTATCAGCTTATGTATTTGTCAAGAAAAGGCTACACAACTTTATCACATGAAAAGTTTTCCAGCTAAGTCTTTGACTTTAAATGTATCTCCTGTTTTTTGTCAGTTCAGTTACTCTTAGCCTGATCAGTTCTTAACTCTCTCAGCTTTAGGGCAGGTTTTTCCAAAACGGTGTCAAAGAAATGTGATAAACCTCACTTTGCTAGGTCTTCTGTTGAAAGCATTGTCAACATGGTGCTATGGAACACAGAAGCTGACCTGGATTGAATTAAGTCCTTTAGTTACATTTATCTCATCATCTCCTCTACATTTATGACTTAGCTCATTATCTCAAGAGGTATTTTTCTATATTTGTTCTAAATAATGCTACTATGACTTTGCAGATTTCATCAGAGCAAGACAAGATTTTGTCAACAGCATCAAGAAGGTGTGTTTCTGGGCAACAGCTTTGCCTGTGAAAGTTTCTCTGAAGTCACATGAAAGAGACTCAACTAAAATTATCAAAGAATCTAAAATATTGGAAAGGATTCTATTCCTCAGAATAACTTACACTTTGCAGAGTAATTGTAGAGGATATGGCATCCACACTCAGTGTGATCTGGTTGGTAGAAGGTGGCAGGACAGAACAAACACTCACAACCCCAGAAAGCTGCCAGAAAACAGGCAAAAATCTTTACATGATAGCAGCCATATGAGAAACATTTGTATTTTAAATCAGGTTGTGTTTCCCTTGTCAAAGCCAGAACAGGGAAAGGATTCCTATCCCAAGTGTATAATACCAGAAAACTGTAACTGTTCCTACCAACCAGAAGATCAGGCAAAGGTTCTTGTAAGGTCAAAATCAAACCAAACACTAGCATTCAGCTTGTCTTTGAGTAAAGGATGACAAGCAGGAAATCTGGTTCGATACTGCTTTTCCAGAGTATATTTTTCTCCCCACTATATCAGTACCCATCACACTTTCCACACTATAACACACTTTTTTCCTCTTGTAACTATGTACAGCTGAAGAATATACAACTATCTGTCCTTTGTGAGGGGCTGCAGGCTCACTAGCATCCAGCATAAAGGAACTGTCACCATGACAAGAACTACAGGGACAAAATATGAGAGACAAATTTTACAGGTATTTATGTCTTTATAAACTATATTGACAGCAGTAGACTGAGAAAAGGGGGATGGTTCACGTTACCTTCAAAAAATGCTTGCCACAGTTTCATTGCATCAGACTAATTGAAAGTCAGCTGAGCTTTAGGAAAGGCACAAATGGGAACTTTTAAAGATGTAATATACACTACACACTACTGACATTTAAAAAGATAAACACCAAGTGCAGAGCAAAGGGAGATTATTTAATAAAATAAGCATTTGGCAATGAGCATTTATTTGTCTTAGTGGACTTTTTTTCTTTTTTTAAAGAGCACCATTCACGTTACTCATTTTCAGGCTTGGTTACATTCCTGATGGATCATTTTCTGTTACTACCTTTATTAAAAAATACTCGACTATTTCACAGCAGTAGTTCTAGTCATTGTAGAAATACAATGTTGTGCATTGTGCTATTCATCTTAAAAATGCTTCATAAATATTAAAGACTAGATCATAACACTGCAATCTACCTTCAATAAAGATAGCCAGAAGTTTTTCCAGACAAAGAACTTAATTGTCGGTACTCAAACACTCCAATTTCCCACTTGCATCCTTTCTGGTGTAAAGAGTTCAGTGCAAGTTGAAGTGTGGTTTTACCTCAGTTTTTATTCTTTATTTATCATCTACTTAAAAGTTGAGGCCTCTTTGGAAATATCAGCATGACAGTGAATGACACACACATGAAAACTGGCCTCTCACTTTCTAAGGTGTCCTTGAAGAATCTTCTATTAGGAGCCCATATACTAAAATGGTTTTCCTGAATGTAAACTGTGCTTCATTGGACTACACTAAAAGCATTAGAAGTGGCACTATGCAAAAAACATGTCAACACATAGCCCTTAAAAAACTTTTTCAAATCATTCTTTAAGATTCTGAGTCCACTGATTAAGCTTCAGAAGAGGAAAGATAAGAGGATAAGAAGGATAAGAAACAAAGATTTTCCAGTTTGAAGGTTGCTTCTAACACTACTCTTTCATTCCAACAGTGCTATTGACAGGATATTTCTCATGAAGACTGTTTCCTATAATGTTCAGCATGTTTCAGCTTGGTTATCAGCAGTTGCTTACCCAAGACTTTAGTGAGGGGCAGAGAGGTTAGGAGGCATGCTCTGTCTGCACTACGGCGCAAGCATAGGCTTCCAGGTGGCGAGAGAAGTGTTGATGTTGCTCTAATACTACATTGGGTTTGCAGAAACATATTTTGTATCAAACATGAAGATATCGTGTTGCTAATTCATCTATCACATTAGGTATCTAATCTTGTGTCATTTAGATCTCTACTGTATCTTCAAAAAAAAGATGGAAGAAAGCTACAACTTCACTGATATACTGTTTATTTTAGTGCAGTAGCACCTAAAATTGTATTTCAGAAGCACTTAAAATTACATAGATGTAAAGTAACAATAGCTGATTAACTCTGTCAAGGTTAATTGCTGTTGAATGTAATTGAAAGACTCATTTGAAGCTAATTACATGGTCTTTTAATAATCAACATTTTCATATTGTATAAAACAACTGGTAGGAAAACGCTTTTGCAATTATTAAGTCTATGTTGATGTCCAAGGATGTCCAAGAGATACTACATAAATATCCCTATGAAACCCATGCAACTATTTTCTCTCTCAGTTTCAGAAACTGAAATAGGGTCTTAAAATCATAAAATGTTGTGGGGTTTTTGGGGGGCTTTTTGGATTTGGGTTTTTGATTTCAGACCACCTCTGGTATCTCAAACTGTTACCTCAAAACTTGAGTAACTTATCCAAAATCAGCCTGAAAAAATCTTGACATCAGGAGGCTTGTATCACAGTGGGGTGACAATCATTTTTGTCCTGGATATTTCAATTCATCAAAGATCTAACCAACTCTTTAACTTTTGAGAGGCAATATTTAAGTGATGGGAGGTTGAATATCCTAGTCTCACAGAATGAAATCCTTTCAGTAAGAGCAGCAGTTTACTCAAGATTTGTGTGTTGTTACTGAGAAATCCTGAGCATTTCACTGTAGTTTCATTATTTTTCCCAGTCAAATTTATTGTCAAAAACATCTGTACTTCCAGAGAGGAAAGGCCTTGTAGTCTTGATACAAGAGCAGGAGTAAAAGTTCAAAACTATCATAATTTCCTGGGTTTACATTGTGTTCCTTTAGGGAAGCACTTTACCTACCCTAGTCTCTATCAAAGATAAAAACTTTTATTTAACATTTAGAGGTGATATTTTGAAGAGTTCATATATTTTTTTGTAAAACACTTGAAACTACTGTTCTAAAAGCACTGAATAATGCTGAAGTGATACTTATATAAGTTGGACCTTCTACTACATTCTTTTTTTTTTTTTACCCTTGGTTCTAAAACTGAAGGTGTAATAGGCATCTGTAAGGGTTAGCAAAAAAAGTCATTAGAAAGTATAGACAAATTCTTCTATGGGAAGCCAGAGTCTCACCTCTCAGAAATTACCAAACACTGTGTAAGAACTAGAAAAACATCTGTAAGAAACACAAAAAGAATGCTGAAGCAACATTTTTGAGTTGCAAGCACAAAGCTCTAAAGGAACTGAGACTGGAAGTGAAAAGTCTTCACTCTCAAAGCTCCAGCTATTGACCCACTTGCCATTGACTTGACTTGGTATCATGCTGGGTCTGTGTTTGGTGGAAACCTGAAGACCTCACTACCATTAAAGAATAGAGTTGTGCTGCTTCTGGTTCACATGGGAGTAAGAAACTAGATGCCTCGTGTTCTGACTGCTGGGTATCTGGACCTTGTCACTGTAGCTGTCAAATTAGAGAAATTCCACATCTGAGAGTTCACTAATGCTATGAGAGACTTTCCATTACTTAACATAAGGGCACCATACATAGAAGAGATAGACAAAGTTCAGTAGAAGTTTAAAATTAGTTCATTCTCTTCATTCCTGTCAAGGCAGCTTAGCATGTTCTGCCCTTTGTTTAGTTCAAGTAGGCTACATGCTGAACAGTCAACTATACTGACCAAGGCATTGTCGATTTTAAGGGTTAAATTCAAAAGATAGAAGGAAAACAGCCTGGATTTCCAAAGGGGAGAGGGGAGTCAAGGAAGAGGAGGACCTCAATTAATAAATTTGCACTTCTCAAGTAGAATTATAGATTACCTCCTTTTTAAGGACACCTCTACATTTGAGGAATGCAGAAGTTTATTTCAATAATTCTGTAGCATCTCATTCTTTTACAGGAGGCTCTTTCCAGTGTACTGGAGATGAAGCACAGCATCTGAGATTCTAGTCCTTACCCTCATACATTAGATCTTTCCTAATGCCATAAATATTGAAATTTTATTCTGTACCTCTTGAACAATGAATAAAACTGTACTGTCTTGACAACATTATACAGATTTTAAGTTTTCTTCATGACAGCATGGGGCTATCTTAAAAAAATATTATCATAGACAGGAACTGAGAGTTAAGGTGGAATCAAACTTGAAAGGCAAGGTAATAGCATTGTTAAACTTTGCAAAAAATTAGTCAAATATTGCCAAAAAGGTTGTATTGCAGGGAGTACAGGATTGCTGTTAAAAGTCTGGCTCCAAAAGGGAATCAACTGAGCAAGAGCAGAGAATCCAAAACCCAAATGGCTACTCAAACAAAGGAGGAGGGGTCAGAGCTGGGAATAAGAGAAGACTGTCCAGCTCACATATGCAAACAATGAGCAGCCCAAAGCAACTGATGGATTAGTTGTTACACCCATTTGGATATAGTAGATCACACAGCAGTTTTGCAGACCAGTTCTCAACTATCTAAGCTTGTCAGGTTCTTTGCTGCCTAAACTGGAGCCCAGACAGTGATAGAAGAGTTTGTTTGTCCAGCTGAAATCTAACAGACTGATAACAACCTTTAAATAAATCTTGCGACTTTCAGAACTGCTCAGAAAACACTAGCTCTGGTAACTTCATTTTTACACAGTTATATACTGAAAAATTCCTTCACCTCACAATGGAGGTTTTAGAGTCATGATACAGATCAAAGCACTGAAAGTTGAAAAATTAATTTCTGTGGGATATGCAATTCACTGAACCATAACCAATGCTTGGGATACCTCTGCAAGTAGTATAAAAGTTGCTCATTTCACAACCCCCAACAAATGCAACTGACAAACTATCTGCAAATAACATTTACTTATACCTTTAAAATCCTGTTGTATGGCAACTTTTGTATTCAATAATAGCAGAGGAGGGGAAAGCCAGATTAAAATTTGCATACCAGAAGTTTCCTGCCTTGGATTATAGTGGAGTGAAGAACCTTATAAATTGCTGCAACTGCCCTAGATATTTTACATAGAGTATGAAGTGCTGGGAAGAATGGTGTAATGCTGAGATAAGCTCAGCTAGTTAGAACATGGTGCTAATAACACCTAGTGTGTTGTGGGTTCAATCCCTGTATGAGTCATTCACTTAAGAGTTTTACTTGATGATCTTTATGAGTCTCTTCCAACTCAGAATATTGTGTGATTCTGTGTCTGACAGAGTAGGAGGAAATGCAGATCTGTTCCCTGGATTTCAGTTAACTGCTTGTTCTGCCTCGAAACCTCTGAGAGGTGGTACTGTCACAGCTTGTAAGCTTGCCTGCCCTCCCTGGCCTGACTGTGAAAGAATAAACATGTCTATGAGCACCGTTATCATGACTGCCTAAATGGAATTATTCCATTTAGAGTTGCTCATCCTCAGAGAAAAAAGTGCTGCAAGCATGACCTGCATGTAGATGTTGTTACATCTACACAGATACTAATAGAAATTAGACAGATGAATCGTCAGAAGTCAGAACCATATATAAACACAAATATTTAGTGTATAGATAGATGACTAGTAATTGTCTGCAGATAAAATCTGTTAGTCTGATTTAATAGTATAAAACTTTATTTCAGGTTCAAGCCACAAGTACAGGATAGCCTCAGACTTACTTAATAACTTTTAGTCCAAAGCAGAAAAAGGCAGGAATTCATGATATAACTTCTAGCTCATTACTACAACACAGGGGACAGAAAGCCATCTCTGTATCATACACTGACAAATGATAAATTCTGAGATGGAGTAATGAGGCCACAAGACCCTCTGAAGCCACACCTTCAGAGTTTGAGTAATATAATTCCTTTCAGCAGTGTTTTAAAACTGCATTGCCAGCTTCAATCAAGTGCATCTTGATGTAACAGGAATACAGTTCAGAGGAACTCAAGCAAAAAAGTGCTAAAGGATGTTTTACATAAGAGTCACAGCATGAGGAGACTTGCTAAGAATTCTGCTGGCAGAATTCAAGAAAGAGATGAGCAACTTTAATAAGATCAGGGAAAATGAAAGATAAATTTTTTTTAAAAAAATGAAGAAGAAGAAAAGAAAGGCCAATGTAATAGAATTCTTGTCTGACTACAAAGACTGAAGAGATGAAAGGCAAAAGGAACTTCATGTGTTTTCCATCTCCTTGTTTTTTGGACTCAGATGCACTGGCGCATCTCTGCAAATGTCAGCAAGTCAAAAAGCAAATCAAAAGAAACAGCTCTGATCTGGAGAGTGTGCTTTTGAAAAGGAATGCTTCTACCAAGAGTGTAATGTGGCACATCAGGCCACCTGGATAATGGAGGGCAGCAGATGAGAAGGAGGATGAATTATGTCAGTTCCTAAATTAGAAGACTTATGGCAGAGATGGGGCTGTTTTCCTGCAGCTTTCATTAAGGAATCATTTATGTAAAAGCACCTTGAGCCTCAGCTTTCGATCTCTCTTTTCTGTACACAACAGGTTCTGCTGGACATGAAATTTTGAGGAGGCAATTTCTGTCTTGGAGCCACAGATGACCAAACAGTCACCTCAAACCATTTCCAGAAAGCTTGAGCTAAAGTCCATTTACATTTACATTTACATTTCCCTAGAACTTCAGAGAATATTGTGAAGTTAAAGGAAATTACCTAACTGTCACAACTTGTGAAATGCATCTAAAAATATTGGTTTATCTTTTAATATTGTTAACTGATTGAAGAATGTCTTCTGATAGCCAAAGATTTTTGTTTTGCAATTGTAATATTCATATATGAATGTAATGAAAAATAAAATTTTTGTAGTGATGATAAAAAAAAGAGAAGGGAGTACATCAATTGGCAGAAGTTTAAATAAACTTTTGAGATTTTTTTTAAAAGCTTTAGACAGCAAGTTTTCAATGGACTTCAGGAGAAATGTGGGTAAATGCAATTGGTCTGATGAATAAATAAAGGCCTCAACAGAGCCAGTTGAAAATGTCATGAAAAGGAATGACCATGGTCTCTTTCACTTACCTTTTAGCAACAGATTCTTTTGAAGTATCTGCCTATACTGTGAAATAAAAATAGGATGAATGTGCAAACAAAACCAACTTGTTAACTTGTTATAAATACAGAATTAATACTGTAATGTTGCTGTTACTGTTTTTCTTATTGAATTTTGTGTGTTAATGCCATAAATATTCATGTACACACATGAAAATTCAGACAATTCAAAGCACTGAAGGAACTGAAAAGTGTGATCTGATTTAATTTACAAATAATCAATTTAACTCAAATAGCTAAATGCAGAAGCAGAACGACATTAAATCTTTTTGATTACAAATGCATTTGGTGAACTAATTTAGAAACTGGAGATTGCCATGTTTTTCACTAAAACAAGGTAGTTCTCTGCTGGCTTCATGATTTACAAGCCAGCATGACAAACAAGACAAGCGAGAGGACAGGTCAAGTCAGATAATGATCAAGCACCAGCATTACATTTTGACCAGTGCTTGGACTAGCTCTACTGTTTGATTGTCTCCAGAAAATTATTTCTTTTCTCGTGAATTTTTGCATTATTCTGCCACCCAGTTTTACTCAGAGCTACAAATGGAAATGTTGGGAAAAAAACATACTTGAAAACAAAGCCATGGATGATGCTATTTCTGTTCTGTTTCAAAGCCAACCAAGGATGAAAAATCCTCAAAGGAAGTCTGTTCTAATGAGATTTCTCCTCCAAAGATTTTTGGATGCACTTAGATACACATTTGAACCCTTCAGGGTTTATCTGATGGGAAATGAATTGCTGGGCAATCCTCTCATGCTCATGGGTCCAAGTCATGACCTGAAACGTCTTGTTGTGCTAGAAGTGCTAAAGCAATGAAACTGATAGCTTCATAGAATTAAAAGGTTGGAACTGAAGCAGGAGAAGCACAAGATAATTAATTGGAGCCCATTAACTTTTTCAGGGCGCTTCATGTCATATCTGAAATGCAAAGCATTGCCTTAAAAGCAAAAGATAAATATTTCACATGTTATAAATGAAAGTGCAATTTGTCTTTATCTGGGCGCATCCACATCAATGCTGGCTTTAATCTGAGGATGAATAATTAAGATGGCAACAGAATGACAGGGAGTCCTTAATTTGAGTTGTCCACGGCAGAGTAAATTGATGGAAATACAGTTTTTCAGGAATAAAAAGATTTTGCTGGCTGACAGCTTTTGAGCACATCTGCTTTCTGGGCACTAGGGAATTGCACATTTTGCTGTAGCTTTGGTATGTTGCCACTTTAGTCCTTTAAATCTCCATCCAAGACAGTAAAGATTTGTGAGTGAAATAGTCTAGGAATATAGTTCCTGAACATAGTTTTCCTGCCTCAGAAGAGGAGTAAACTACAACATGAGGGCAACCTGTTAACTGGAGTCCCTGATAATATCATGGAGTCCTACAGATGGCTCAAAAGTCTGTCCTTCTGACCCAAAAGCTCCATGTGAAAAGAACTGCGGTAAACACATATGATTATGAATAGTGATTTGGGGGGACTAATACAGGTTGAGACAGAGAGATTTCTTTATTACCTTTACTCTTCTGTTCTGAGTAACAATAGGGAATAGCCCACAGCAGCAGGGAAATACACAGCAGGATACCTGAAACACGGGGCTGATCAGCAGTTCCCATGGAGACAAGTACGGTTACTTAGTCATTGAGAGAGAAGGCTCACTAAAATGTTCTTTAAAATTTTGTTGTCAGCTTTAAGAGACTGTAATGTTAATGGTTAATGATTCAAAACAATTGGCCATTTGCAGAGGCAGTGGGTGCTTTGCTGACAATGTGTACGGCACAGCCCAGCTGCAGAGGGCGTGAACACCAGAGGATGACCGCGACAAATCAACCTTTGTTTAGCAAGAAGCTGGGTTTTGAGCCAACAAGGTAAGAGGCCAATTAGAAGCAGATCCTGTAAGGTAGAATTGTGCTTTTTATCAAGCCACTGTCTTCCCTTACACGACTGGCTCGGTTGTAAAAACTTTCCCCACCAACCCTGGGGAAGGTATGGGTACAATCACATTATTCATCCCTTCTGATTGGGCATATTTTGCTCAAGTATGCTGACACAAGAGGCAGTTGTCATGTCTTAAAAGGGCTCATAAACCATCAAAGACCCTTCAGAGTGCCCCCAGACTCATTTCTGGGTCCTTCCACCAGAGGACTGCACATGATCCACACTGTTGCAACAATCCACAGTGTTGCATCAGACAACGTAAAACTCCTCCACCAGGGAAGTTACCTGGGCATTCCCACTTAAACCTAAACATATATCAACCCATTGAACTTTGTATTTTGCAGGATTTTCCCCATCCCCAGTGGATCAAGAATGCAGCTACCCGTTTGACCAGTTGCAACAATCAAATCTCATTGATAGATCCATGGGTGGTGGTTTCTTTCTTTCTTTCCTTTCTTTCCTTTCTTTCCTTTCTTTCCTTCCTT
>VXAU01002212.1:0-38549 GCA_013399695.1 Formicarius rufipectus | reverse complement strand
TTCCTTCCTTCCTTCTCTCTTTCTCTCTCTCTTTCTCTCTTTTCTTTCTTTCTCTCTCTCTCTTTCTCTTTCTTTTTCTTCATATATTTTCTTAAGTGATACCTTAATAACCAAATAACTAAAATGGCTACACATCTGCTTTCCATTGCAACCAAATTTTTCTAAGATAAATCCTACATATATCTATTTGTTTGTTTATTTATTCTAAACACTGATGATTTATTGCCATTTAATTCTAATTTGTCCCGGGGGATTTATTAACAAGAACCTGAGTTACACTCACCTTCAGAGACAGGTCATAACATTAGCCTTCTTATTTTGGAAAAAAGTGGCACAGCTCAAATCATAGCAATTCTGGTCCTTACAATTCCAGATTCAGATGAAGTGTTCTTTAGGGCTAATTCCATCACTGCCTTCTCATTGAAATGAATGGAGAGAAAAAATTAAAGACAGAATTTGCTTCATTGCTTGCAAAGCCCAAGGGCTTTCAGCAAAGTAATTCAGGATTGTGTTAAGCATAAAAAATGAAAGAGTCAGTCTGGTTCATCTCTTCTGTGTACTTGCAATGTTCTTGCTGTATACACATTCCCTTTGGTCTCTACAGCAACCCTTTCTATTGTTATCAACTTTACCTTCCTAAGCAGCATTCTGTGTTTTCTGAGCCAAAGACACTGTTTTGACAACAATTCTGCATTTCTAGAGTAGACATGGACTGGAAACATTTCCATAGGTTTGTTTGGCCAAAGAAATGTCAAGTACTACTCGAAGATAACTGTCTTCTTTCCTGCCCACCCCGCCCCCCCCATTTTTCCCCACATTTTTCCCCTTGCTAGAAATTTTTAAAGTCTAGAGCATAAGCCAAAAGCAGATTTTTGTTGGTTCTCAGCACTGACTTTTTTTTATTAACTAGAAGGAGAAAAAAATAAAAAAGTAAAATAATCCAAACATACTATTTTGATTTTTACATTAATTCATGCGACTGTGGGTAAGCTTCAGAAGAAGGATTACTCACAGAAATAAACCATGAAGGAATCAGAAAAACACACCTACTTCTGAAACTTTTAAACATTATGGATGAGGGATTCTCTGAACACTGCATTCATTTGAACAGACCATGCAGAAAAGAAAGGCTTTGCAAAGGATCAGTTGAAGGTCTAGGTCCTTAATTAGTTCCATGGATTTTTGCACAGAGATGAGCAAGGGACAGAAAGATGCCAGATGGGAGCAGTAGTCAGGCAGCTGATACAATTATTGTATGACAATGCAGAACTCAGCACCAAGCCAGAGACAAACAGCTGTTGGATCTATTGCAAAGAACAAAAGCAACAACTTGGAGGAAGAACCACAAGTCCTGATGTAGGATATGAAACTGGACAATTGCAAACACTAAGGAAAATATAAAAGCACAGTAAGCATGGGTAGACATTGCACTGAACAGGACAGGCTCTTCAGAAAAGACAGAAGTGACAGTAAAGGAACAGAAAGTGATACAGACAAACCCAGTTCATGTCAAATCAGAGGCATAAGATTGCAGATCAGGAATTGGAAGTGCTGTGGCTTTATTTAATAGATGGGAATAAGTGTTATTGGCAACTACAAGGCCTGATCTCACTCAGGAAAAGTATGAGTGAACTAATATCATTATATATAAAACAACATGACAAATAACATTTGTTAGGACAGCTAGGGAAATTTCTAGGGAAATTAGGTAAAATCTAATCCATTAGATGTAAGGAAAGCAATCAGTATTGTCTCAGAAGAAAAATTATTATTTAAGATCAAGAAGATATGCTGTAGTTCTGAATCTGAGTAAAGAGCTATCTAACATGAGGAGGAGATTGCTAGTGATTATTGTTCTCCAGAAGACTAATGCAATATTTTAATTAACAGGACATAAAGAGGAGATGACAATGGTATTTTCTAGTGCCAAAAAAAAACCTGAAGGATTATCATCATAAATGAACGTTTGGGTTTTTTTAATAGGAAGACCATGCTGGTGATAAGTTCCAGCAATTGAAAAAAGAGTGTTTCATAGCACAGATCTGTGCTTCTAGGTTCTGTACCAGAATTACAATTCTAAGGTTAAATGCAGAATTATCTCTTGTAAACAAACAAAAAAAGAGCACAGTCTGGGCATGTTATCTCATCACTGTAACTATCAAGAAATGTGACTCTGAACATGATGAGCTCAATTCCATGATATGTACACAGTAAAATATTTCCAGTGAAAAGCGACTGATAGTGTACAACCACGTTGTACAAGGCTATCCTGGAAAAATGTGATTCTATTCATTCTATTCTATTCAAGAAAAAAATAATTTAAATTTGAACAAAGAGTGTTCCTGAAGGGAAAGGAGCAGTTGTTTCAGAAAATGGACTTTATCCAAGCAAAGTGCACACTGATAGAGGGTATAACTGCTCTTTGTAAACAATAGAGTGGAGAAAAACTAACTATTTAAGCTAAATAAAATGGAAACTTAACAAATACATTTATAAACCAGCAATAAATACAGATATTCTAATCTCTAAATCAAAGAGGTTCTGAAACAATCCAAAACTGGTGGAAGTACTAGAAAAATTGCCTAGATTTATGATGGAGCTAATATATGGCAAATACTTTGTGATAGGGCTTCACAGATCAAGTACATGGTCTTTGCCCTTGCCTGGGTGTGCCACACTGCTCTCTCACTGCTCCATTCTACCCTCTTTCAGAGCCTGCCAATTGACATACCATCAGCTAGGTAGGTGCTCTCTCACATCTAGCCTGGGCCTGATTCAGTGACTGTTCATCTCAGTCCTGTGATCAGGATCTTTTCAGCATGCAAACAACCTTTTGTCAGTGCCCCACTAAATATATAATTTTATATATCTATATATACATACAGATATGCAGGTATATATATATATAAAAATAAGGAGTTAATAACTAACTGCTGTATAGGAATCAATTTATAAAGAAAATCACAGTTGCACATATACTAGAGATTTAATATTTCTTACTGAAAGAGTTTTAATGTAAGTACAAAAAGGACAACACTGGAGTCAACGTTGCATTTGCTGTGCTCTTCCTTAGAGCCACCACAGAATCACAGACTCATAGAATATGCTGAGTTGGAAGGAATCCACAAGGATCATTGCATCCATCTCTTAACCCTGCAGAGGACCATTCCCAAGAGTCACACCATATGCCTGAGAGGATCATCCGAATGCTTCTTGAACTCTGGTAGACTTGGTGCTGTAACCACCTCCCTGGGGCTCCTGTTCCAGTGCCCAATCACCCTCTGGGTGAAAAACCTTTTGCTGATATCCAACCTAAACCTCCCTTGACACTACTTCAGGCCATTCCCTCAGGTACTGTCACTGGTCACCACAGAGAAGAGATCAGTGCCTGCCCCTCCTCTTCCTCTCACAAGGACGTTGTAACTGCAATGAGGTCTCCCCTCAGTCTCCTCCTCTCCAGGCTGAACAGTCCAAGTGACCTCAGCTGTTCCTCATAGAGCTTCCCCTCAAGGCCCTTCACCATCTTCATTGTCCTCCTTTGGTTGCTCTCTAATAGCTTAATATATTTGTCATATTGTGGTGCCCCAAACTGCATACAATACGCAAGGTGAGGCCACCCCAGTGCAGAGCAGAGCAGGACAATCCCCTCCCTCGACCAGCTGGCAATGCTTTGCCTGATGCCCCTCAGGTCAGGGTTAGCCCTCCTGGCTGCTGGGGCACTGCTGACTCAGATTCAACTTGCCATCACTCAGGATCTGCAGGTCCTTTTCCATGGCACTGCTTTTCAGCATGTCATTCCCCAGTCCAGGGTTGCCTCATCCCCAGTGCAGAATCCAGCATTTTCCCTTGTTGAACTTCATATGGTTAGTGGTTGCACAGACCTCTCATTTGCTGAGGTCTCTCTGCAGGGCCTCACAACAGCTCCCCCAAAATTTGTATTATCTGCAAACTTGCTTAGTATCCCTTCCAGTCCTGGGTCCAAGTTATTTATGCAGATGTTGAAGAGCACTGAGCCTAAGATGGAGTTCTGCAAAGGTGAGACCGATGTCTCTACTGAACACCACAAAAACATGAAATTTGAATATTTGGCATAGCACAAATTCATCCACTCTCAAATAGCAGGCTCTGACTTAAAACTGAAAGGGTATTTCTGCAACAGGGGGTCTATGGAGTGCAGCTGAGCAGTCTGGGTCCCTCACACTAAAGGACTTAACACTATGCAATGTTCAGGGGACAATGAAATTGAGAGCAATGATTGCTAACTCCAATGGCTCAGTGGCAGCACACATGAAACTTTTATTATCTGTTTTCTGGTACATTAATTGGGCTGACTTACACCCCAAGCTGCAATAGCAGTCAGAGAAATTCTTCTCATGGCCATTATAAACAGTTGCACTGAATTCCTGTTCATTATTCCTTGTGAAAGAAAACACTACACCTGGATTATTACAAATCTGTTTCTGTTAAATCAGCTCTGTGTGTCATTGTCTGTGGCAGGGGATATGCTGTAGCTCTAAAAGCAGCTCTATAAAAATCTCCTTGGAAATAAGGCTCCTTAGTACTGTGAGCATGTGACCTGCAGAGCTCTATCCCACATATCCTTCTTGCCATGTGGGCATGGGATAAGTAACCTCAGACAGCAGTTCTCTTTTCAGTAAGTGGTACTACTTATATTCCCCCTAGCAGTGATGTCTCCAGGAACTCAGTGTGTTCAGGAGATGATATATTGTAAGCCGCAGAGAAGAAATGGAGACTGCAAATCTCAAGAGAAAAATTAATTGATTAGATGCAGAAAGCATGAAAGCCAGTCAGTATCACAAGTGCCTCCAAGAGTTCCCTTAAGTAGGCTTAGTTTCTCTCAGTAGCTGCCATCTATAGATCTAATATGACACTATCTTGTTTTTCTTTCTCCTTTTCTTCTCCTAATTTCCTCTTCTTGAAATCTGAGTAACTTAAAGTTGGATCAGCTGGAGTTTGCTAAATCAGTTCTTCATGAAATGCTTTATTGTGATTGAAAGTTGCCTTTCAAATTTGCCAAGTTCCCTTATTTTCTAAAATTTGCCAGTAAAAGTTTGTTGTTTAACCTGAAAAACATTGTTACATTTTTTCCCTTGCACCCTCTCAGGGTATAAAATTCCTTTTAAGCACCTTGCCTAATGAGACTGAGGCCTTGCAATCCTCTGCTGTCATCTCTCATGATGTTTTTTCAGTGCAAGTCAGACCTCTCTGTCTGCTATCAAGGACAAAAATGGGAATGTAAAGTATAGAATGGAGAGAAATGCAGAAATTCTTTGAAAGAACCATAATCGGAGAGGGTTTCTGGCCATCATGATGCACAATTATCCATATTTCTTTCTACTGCATTCAATTTAATGATTCTTAATTAAATCCCACTGATGAGTCCATATGTCTTAGGGCTCAAGAGCTACTTAATGGAGGTTATTTCTCATCCTATTTGGAAATCATCCAGTAAAGAGGTATCTATTTAGTTCAAATATAAATCATACCCCTGTTGGGCCATCTCTGAACTCTACAATATGGCATCTGCACTGATGCACAAAGACAGTAGCATAGCTGACAGTTTTAATACATCCCATGTATTTGGAATGGATGCAAATTCAACAGCTCTACTGTTCAGTAGTTACAAGTGGAATAACAGATGAGATGTCTAAGGACTCTTAGGGATTTCGTTAGTGTAGAGGAGGCAAGACAGGAGAATTCTCTGTTTCTGAGTGGTGCTCACAAAGAAGCTAGCTGTCTGATTAGGTCATCAGATAACATGGCCTTCAGCTACAAAAAGACCACAAGGTAAATAGCTACAACAGTCAGATTAGATTAAATTCCTTCTGTCAGAATACCACTCACAGCTTCTCTGTACTGAGGGTGCTTAGAACTGTGTGTGGGTGCCAGAATATTCTAAGTCCAGAAATTTGCAAAATCAAAGTCTTGAAGTCCCTAAAAATTCTTTCAAAAGTTAATTTTTTTCCATTGCCATCTCACCCTCTAAGCAATTTCATTAAGCAGCATTTGTAGCTATGACTTAAATTCTGAAAGAATGCCCATGGGTTTCACATTCCACACATACTACATACACAAGTAACATTGCTTATTAAATGTTACTAAACTCTGTCAAATTCTTACTTAGTTGAACAATTAATTTAATTAAACTGAAAGTTAATACAAATACTCTTTACTGGAAAATAAGCTGTGCTAAATTATTTGGTGGTTCCTGATTCCCACAGTTCCCATTTCACACCAATTCTTCCTGATCAGGATCCTTTCCAATATAATTGGAGGGTTAAGAAATATGTGAAAATTATATTTATTGAAAAGCATTTTCAAAGGCAGTCAGTGCTAATGAGACCAACCCGAAAAACTATAGCCAGCTATAAAAGTAAAATAACATGACACTTAACCCTTTGTTAAGAATGGTAATTAGTAGGAAGGTTAGGCTTAGTATTAATGAGGTAGCATTTTTATTTCATTAATATTAACTTTAACAAGGCAATTGGTTTATGCTAGGGAGGAACATTTGCTAAATACCATCCAGTGCAACATGAAGAGTCAGATACAAAATACTCCACTTAGAACATATTCAGGAAATAGCTGTGGAAACCTGTGCCACAGGATACCTCTGGGGATTTTAAAGGCATATGAGTGATTTAGGAGGCCAAGTCCTGGATTTTGTAATCTGAAGTAACTTCACAGAACCACAGAATCACAGAATAGATAAGGTTGGAAGAGACCACAGTGGGTCACTGATCCAAACTCCCTGCTCAAGCCAGGTCATCCTAGAATATGTTGCTCAGGATTGTATCCAGACAGTTCTTGTATATCTCCAGTGAGGGAGACTCCCCAACCACTCTGGGAAGCCTATTCGAGGGTGCTGTGACCCTTACAGTAAGGAAATTCATTCTCATATTCAGATGAAATTTCCATTTCTACCTGTTGTCTCTTTTCCTATGGATTGACACCATTGAGAAGAGGCTGGATCCTTCCTCTTGTACCCTGCCTTCAGACAGACATTGATGAGGAAGCCCCTCAGTCATGTCTCCTTGAGCCTGAACAGACCCAGCTCCCTCAACCTTTCCTTGTAAGAGAGATGCTCCAGGCCCTTAATCATCTTCATGGACCTTCACTGGACCGGCTCCAGGAGCTCCATCTCTGTCTTATACTGAGGAGCCCAGAACTGGACACAGCACTCCAGATGCAGTTTCACTAGGTTTAAATAGAGGGGTAGGATCACCTCCCATAATGTGCTGGCAATGTTCCTCCTAATGCTCCCCAGAATACCATTGTCCTTCTTGGCCACAACAGCACAGTGTTGACTCATGTTGTTGTCCACTGAGATCCCCAGGTCCTTGTCTGCAGAGCTGCTTTCCAGCAGGCCAGTCCCCAGCCTGTACTGGTGCCTGGGGTTATTCTTTCCCAGGTGTAGAACCCTATGTTGAATTTCAGATGGAACAGACTGCTAAGGGTGGTTGTGGTGTTTCCAGTGATGGAGACATTTAAAATTCACCTGGACATGTTCCTGTGAAACCTGCTTTAGGTGACCCTGACTTAGCAGGCGTGTTGGACTAGATCATCTCCAGAAGTCACTTTCAGCCCTATGATGGGATCCTGTGATTCTTTGCCCATCTCTCCAAATTGTTGAGGTCCTTCTGCCAGACTGCATAACACTGTGGGGGATCATCCACTCCTCCCAGCTTAGTGACATTGGCAAAGTTGCTGAGGAGGCACTCATGACATCCAAGTCTTTGATGAGTAAGTTAAATAATACTGTTTAGTACTGGACACTTCTCTATTGCTTCAGCATGCTGGAGAGTTTTGTCTTCTCTTTGCTCGGTACCTTTGTTCTCTCTCCTTGAAACATACATCAGGCCCCCAGGGACACTGTGCCTCTTGAAATTAAAAGGACAATTAACTGTGAAAATGATGAAGAGAGAGTTAGTTTGACCTAGCAATGATAGATTCTGGGGTACCAGGTAGAGTTTGGCCAATGCCTCTTTGCCTGTCTCCTTTTGCACCTTGAGTTTCTCAATCAAGCACCACTCTATGAGAGTTGCTCAAGAATTCTGGGTCATTTTCAAATGCTAAATATTATGATTAAATAGAAAGTGTCAAGATGTCAAATATAGCATCCTACTCTCCAAACCCCACCCATACTGAGATAATAACACTTTTCATCATAGATCTTGAGAAGACCTGAGTATTCGTAACCTTTAGGAAACAGACATCTGTTCGTAGAGTTCTTAGATCAATCTTTTCCTTCAGCCCACCCACACCAGACTTTTCTCCAACATTTTCAGGCAGCTTAAACTCCATAAGGCCTTGTGAGCAACAGACAATTTTGAGTAAAGAATAATGCCATATGCATGGGCCTACTCAAGTACTGCCAGATATTTCTCACCATCAGGTCTCTGAATATCCTCCCCATTTTTTTAATCCATAAAATTGTATGTTATTACACAAAGGGATTACTGAAACCTATAAAGCTTGAGAAATTGGTTGTCCCTGGCAGTTCTCAGACAAGACTCCATTAATGTTGGTTAATGTGCTAATAAACCATTTGTTAACAGCAGTAATTGACCAATTGTGAGAAAATATGCTGTAGTTAATTAATAATGTCAGGAACACAGAGTGCACAAAAACCTGCTGGCATTGCTATTCATATTTTTGCTATCTGTGGTAGGAGATATGGGTAAATGGTTGTTATTACTGACAAACTGCAGTCAGAGCCCATAACCCCATGTAACAGCAGAACTGGACTCTGTGATGGGCTAAATAAAAACAGGAGTTCAAAGTAAATTCAAATGTTTTCTCTATAGCAACCTGTTGTTCCCCAGTGGTTAAAAATGCATATATGATCTCCCCTGCCCAGGAGATTCACCATTTTAGTAGAAGAGCTAGCTTTTCCAACAGTCCAGCAATTCTTCTTTATTAAGCAAGACTAGAAATAAGGCCTTTTGGGCTCTGTGCTCCTTTTCACCGAATCTCTGAAAGAGTTAAAACATAATGTGGAATTCCAAATCATAAGGGGAAGCAGGAAGATACAACTATTTTTGTTAAAAACACCCTAATAATTCTCATATCCCCAAAAGATAAAATTTCCTTCCCAGTTTGCCCCCTGTTATAGCTTTCTTAGGAGCGGATGGAATTTTCCTTTTCCCTACCAACATAACAAGCAGCTAATGACCCTCATTCTCCCCACTGCAGGTATCAAAGGGTGAAAAAGGGGGTTGCTTAGCAACTGTAAATCACTGGAGTGGGGTAGGGGAAGGGGAGACTTCGGGTTTTTTTGGTTTTCGGAGGGGGGGAAGGGGGAGGACTGCTGGAGAGAGAGAGAGAGAGAGAGAGAGAGAGAGAGGCTTCTCAGGGAACCTCTCTGCCTACGAGTTTGGTCTCCTTCCTTTTTTTTTCCTTCCATTCTCCAATACCTGGATTTTTTTCGGAGTTGCCGGTGCTCAAGAGAGAGAGAGAGAGACTTCGCTAGCTGGGGCCGTTTGCATCGGGTTTTTTCCTGAGGGGGCCAGCGGCTGCCGGCCTGGGCGCAAGGGGCTCCCGGCATTTGGCTGCTGCATTCAGCCCAGAGCGGCATTCATCCTCCAGCTACAGACCACGGAAAAGGATCCCAGCTCTTTCCCTCCCTGCGCAGCTTCTTCCCACCAACTCCACAGAGGGACTCCACAGCCTCAGAGGAACTCTCACCAAAACCTTCTTCTGCCCACTCCCAGGGGTAGCTCAGCACCAGCCAAGGAGCAACATCACCACCTGCTGGCCATAAATATTGCTGTGCACAACGGGGGCAGAGACTGAGGTGGGGGTGGAGTTTCACAGGGAATTATCCCACAAAATTGGTCATTTTAGTTCTGGTTGCTTGGTTTTTTCTGGATTAGAAATATATATGTATAGATATATATGTATTGTTGTTAAGAACCGTTATTTTTGCTATTATCATACCCTAATTAAATTTTGTTTCAAGTCCAAAGGAGGCCTGTCTCCTTCTTTGGTTTCTAGTCCAACAACTTTTCTTAATTTCCTCTAAATTAAGACACTCCCAAAACCTAACAAAATGTGATTAAAAAGATTGTCATTACTTTTATTATTCCTCCCCTTCTCACATTTTTCTTGCACTGCTATTTGCAATTGAATGCAACATATTAAATACCATTCAGACTTTCTTTCATTGCTTTCTTATCACTTTTCTACACTCTTTTTTAACAGTTCAGCTGTTTGGAGGTAGAAGTCTTGAAATGTCATCAAGCAAGAAAACAGTATAAACAAAAAGCAAACAACTCAATTGTTTGCTTCCATTAACAAAGAATAGGGACAATAGAGAGGAAGATAAAATAAAATGTTATGTTACTAATTCAACATCTCTAGTTTTGCAAACTAAGCAGAAGTTAAAAGTTTGAGGAACGTTTAGCAAATACATTTTTAAAACTCATGTCATCTTTTGGTATTACAAAGACAGTAGTGGCCCTAGAAACAGTCAAAACCAAGTTAGAGCTCTGAAAAGTTGCAAGTGGGTAGCACTTACACTGTAGCAAATCTAGCTAAGGATCCTCAACTTGTCAATTTTGCAATATTTATGTAACAACAAATTCATCTTTTCAGATATTCCTAATGAAACAAGGTTATTGCAATTCCCATCATCACAGCAGGAATTAAATTCTTTATGGCAAAGAATGAACTGCCATCATTCCATACTTTTACTGAAATTTGATATTAAAAATGAGCTTCAGCTCCCATTTACTTCCTTATTTGCAACAATTCTGGAAACGAAATTCATCTTTCACAGGATTTACTGGATTCTAAGAAAGAACAGAGAATTTGTTTTACAGTATGTATATCAATAAATGTGCAATGGTATGCAATGGAAATATGGCTCTGAATTAAGACAGTTTAGTTCAAGTAAAAAACCTACTCAGTATAACTACACCCTAAATCAAACAAACCAAAGTTTCCCAGTTTAATTCTAAAAAGTACCAGTCTTAAACTACTTAATTTTGGAGACATTGCTACTAAATTTTAGTATTTCCCAAGGAATAACGAGTGGCTTTTAATTTAATTTTTATTGAGCTATTAACAAGTCCTACCCTAATTTATTGCAGGCATCAAGAGAAATTCCTTCAAAGCAAGATCTGAAAATGTAAATAATGTGTTCAAATAAGTACATATTGTTGTGTTGCCCTGAAACAAGCCAAGTCAAGAACACAGAGGGAGAACTAAGGAATTGACAACTAGAGGGAAATTCTGTATTCCTGTATCTCTCATGTAGATTTGCTCAAGATTTTATAATCCCTGCAGCATTTTGAACAAATGTTCTCTTCATGTAAATGTTAAGTGTTGACAGCTGAGGTACCTTCTTTGACCAAAAGGCTTGTGAAAGCATCTTTTCCCTGGGGATGAGATAAAATAAAAGATAGAGAGAGATGAGAGAGGGTCACCAGACAGAAGAGCTGCATCCTCTTTCCATGTTGGCAGACCTTGCTCCTACTGTGGCAGGAGTAAGAGGCAAAACTCCAGTTGATTGCCATAGGTAAGTGACAGACTCAGAGCAGACAGGATCTTGTGCATGTCACATCTTAGGTGTGGGTAAGTTTAGTAGATGGATCATATCATTAAAAAAAACATGGGGGGAAAGATGAATTATCTTCCTTTGCTTCCCATGCAAGACATTAATATGTCTTGTTACTTGTATCAGAATAATCTCTAGGGATCTCAATCAGACTGGAGATCCCACTCTATTAGTTATGTATATGGAAAGAGAGACTTTGTGAATACCTGACAATTTAAGAAGACAAGGCTGAAAAAAGTGCAAGGAAAAAATGGTTTGTATCACATTTTGGAGATCAGTTAATGCCAGAAGACTCCCAGCAGCACCACTGGTATTTGCTCATCCACCTCCCAGCAGACAAATTGGACATGCTAATTTTATAAATGGAAAGTGAAGGGCAAAATGTCTGAAGAAATCATCCAAGTTCACATGAGAAGTTTTAGAAATAGAAGTAAGTAAATCCCTCTATAATAACACTAGCTCTTTAGTGTTTTAGAAATACCTCCCTCTCAGGAGCAGTTCAGCTTCCATGTTTATTAGTGTGTGCCAGTGAGACCAAACTACTGAATCTGAATACCTGGTCAGGTATACTAAAATTAGACATCCTAATGAGAGATGATGGTGTATATTCAAGTAACAGGAGATGCTAAAATAGTCTATCTTGAAATGAGGCAATAAACACAACAAAATAACAAACAAAAAAGAACACACACACAAACTCTATTTGTAGGAATGTTCTTCTCTGACTACTAGCCATTCTTGGTGTATACAAAAGGCAAAAAACCCAATAGTGCCAGTGCATGAACACATGAATATGAAAGCTAATTGCATTAAAGGAAAGAGGAGAGTCCCTGCTCACTGTTCAGTGTGTCACTGCTCTGTGTGTGCCACACTGGTGTTTAGAGTTAGCATAAGAGCAGAGTGCCCTTCTTCAGAAATATCTGGTGGGTTTAGCCTGCTTTTTACCTTTCAGCTATATTTTTTCTTGGCTTTCTATTTTTGAAGTTCCAAGAGCTTCAACAGTCTTCTATGTTTGAATTGTATTTTGCTTTGGTCTGAATGGCACTGTTTCTCAGCATTAATTCTGCCTGTTTATTCTGTGCATGTTTGTTCATTCAGTTGGTTTGATATGTAACAAGGTTGTTGGCAGTTGGGGCTTTTTTTCTTTAGTATTATTAGGGTTTATCATTTCTACAAGTTACAGATAGCAGAACATCCACCCTGATATTAAACTGCACATAACAATACCCACCAATTAATACTGGCTACGGAAGTGACCATGCAGACACCATGAAATGAGCCTTATGAAGGAAGTGTATTCTTCCAGCATGTACCTTTCTATCACATTTTGTCTTCTCAAAGAAGAAAATTGTTTCTGGCTCTTTCCAAGGCCATGTCCTTTAGTAAAGTACAGAATGAACACACATGCAGGAAACACATTCACACATCCTCACAAGCTCACTGAAAAACAGTCAACATAACAAAAAACTGAACACCTTTGAGTCCAAAGACCAGGTACTCTCTCAAGAAATAATAACCACCCCAAGATGACATTAAGAGAAAAAAGCAGGTATCAGAACCAGAGCTGTCCACAAAAGGCAGTCCTGTGACACAGCTTTCCAGTCTGCACACCTTTTCAGGCACATAAAACACCTCCCTCAGCAGTTGAAGGGTAAGGATGCAAAGTCACAACCACTCCAAAGGTGCTGCTTAATAGGCTCAGTAGATGTTCAGGCCTACTTCTGGTATGTTCCTTCACACTCCAGGTGATGCATCTGAAATAAATCTGTGTATGCTGTAGTGAAGAGAACAAAGCCCTGTGCAGCAGAAGAGAGTGCACTTTCCCAAGGGACACCAAGGAGAAAATATTCACCCACAGCTGCTGGCGTGCAGCATCACAGTTCTCTCTTTCTTTGCCATGACCCTGTTCAGTGGCAGATGTAGCTACGCAGCAGAGCACAGAAGCAAACCTCTATTATACAGTGTCAAAGATAAGGAAGGAGAGGCCACAGGAGCGGTGCAAAAAATATTAGAGGTAAGGTGCTGAGAATGTGCAGAGTGAATAAAATATAAAGCTCACACCGAATGCATGAGACTGGCTAAGCTAGACCTAAAATGTGTGGGAAAAGGCCATCTGAAAGGTATTCTAACCCCTAAAGACATAGGAAAGGTGTAGAGAATGTGCTGCAGACAACTCATCCCAAAAGCATTGTTCTGGGGAAAAAAAGTGCTCATTAAAAACATTTTAAAATATTTATAGGCTATTTAGGAAGAAACTTTAACATTTTTAATAGTTTTTGTTTAAAAAAATAAAATCAAGTGGTCAGCCTTCTTTTGAATTATGAGGAAGGAACTCTAACCACAGGTGGTATTGCACAGAATGCTTCAGAGTATGGGGAGCACATTAGGGTTACAGCTTTTGGTCCCCTCTGGATGTAGAGCTTATGCAGACTGCTGTGAAGTGTGTGGGCTTGAGGCTGAGTTGCTCTCTAGCCCTTTATAGACTAAATGTCTCTTATAGAGTTGTAACACTGGATTGATTCACTGTTGATACACTGGTGCTACGTTCCAATTCTATGCATCTGTTTTGTCCAGCAGGGTTGATAAAGAACAAGTTCAACATTTACCATGATTGCATAGAGGACAATTTTGCAGAAGGTAGAACAAGTTTTGTCATGTCTGGCCACCACCCTAAAATTGCTCCTGCTAATTTCCCTATATACCATGAGCATAACTTCCTTTGTATTTCTGGTTAGTCCAACAACTTTTCTTAAGGTCAGTGTTAATACTAAGCAGGCATGTAATACAAATTCTTAGGTTTCTTTGGGTGGGCTTTGGGGTATTTTTTTTTAATGTCAGAATACAATGTCAGAATACTCTATTTATCATACTCCAGTATCTCATAAATAATTGCATACACTGCACTATAAACCCTAAAGGGAAATTCAGCTGTTATAAAGAAACAACAAAAAGCTCATGCTTAGAAAACCAACCCCACCATGTAAGCTTCTTTCCTCGTAAAAATCTCCCAGCCACTTTCTAATTTGTTTTAATTGCAAACTTCTAATCAGGGAACAAGTGGTTTGTATATTAGGCAATACAAAGAAAAATGGCCACACACAGAAACCTCTTTTCCCCCTAGACTGACTGAGTTTGTCAAATACTTGCCAGAAGGTAAAAAAATGCTTCTTATAAAAGCGATTAAAAGTAATGCCACAAATAATCATTTCAGTCCAGTCTCCTACACCATAAACATTTTTTGTGCTTAAAATAAATGTTTCTCTGTGCTCCCTCTATTTTGCACTCTCACTTCTCCAATATTTTAGTCACAACAGTCTCAATGTATTCAGCTCTTCCCAAAGCAAACAGAAGCATTTCCAGGGAGGACCTATCTGTTGGACTATGTTTCTTGCTTCTCTTCTTTAATCCTTACTGTCACTATCTTTTGAGATGGCACTTGGACAATTATCCAAGTCCCTGACAGATTCTTCTATTAAACTCCAACGGGAACCGTGGATAGAAACACATGCCAGGCCTTCTCTCAGGCAAGCACCTGGGCTGCCCTGCCCTGTGTTTCTCCCCAGCTCTGCTCTGTGCCTGCCTGCAGCCCCTGCCCACCACGGCCACTGCTGCACACCTGAGCACTGCCTGCTGAGCTCTGCTGCTGGTTCAGGTTTTTCTGATTTTTCCTTTTCACAAAGTGAATTCAAGTTCCAAACAGATGCACTTTTTCTGTTATAATACAATAATTCAAACAACTGCAAAGCAATATAAAGACGGTGACCCATTACGTGACCATCCCATTCTATCTAGCATGCCCTTCATGATTTCCCTGCTACAGAACAGTACGAGTTCTCCTTAAAAGCTACATTTAACCTTCATGTACTACTTTTATAAGCCAAGCCTATACCATTATGTCAGACTGCTAAACGAAGTTAGACCAATTTTGTAGCTGGAGAAACTGAAGTATTAAAAAATAGATAGATAGAGAGATAGATTAGATAGATAGATAGATAGATAGATAGATAGATAGATAGATAGATAGATAGATAGATAGATAGATAGATAGATAGATGCAATCCATCCCAAGGCAGGATCCTGCTGGAAAGACCAGATTCTTCCTTGTTTTTTCATTCTGCCCTCCTGCAGTGCTATATGTGACACAGAAGAAGAAAACTACCACCACTTTAATAACAAGGAAAATTTAATCTTATTTCAGCCATGTCTCTAAAGCCTGGAAAATGGGAAAGATATATTCAGGCAGAGTGGAAACCTGCATCTGATAAAATTAACTTCATACTTTAGGCATCACAAATTAAAATGCTTCCATACACACAATTCTTCTATTCAAACTCATTGATTTATTGTTATAAATGTACATATAATTAATATAATTAATTCACCTTTTAGCTGTGCTGACAAGTCCAGAAGATCTGAACCAGGAATCAAAACTGAAGGAAAACAAATTTTTCCTAGTTTATATTTTTCTGCCTGTTGTGGGGTTTGGACACCTCCTACTTTCACCAATTTTTGAGATAGATTCACAGGTTCAAAAGACAACTTTCCATGAATGTATAAGTGAAGGAAAAAGACATGAGAGCCTGTGATCACCCACCTAACTGCATGCTCTTTCCACACAGGACAGATATTAAAATTATTAGCTCTTTGTCACATTGTAAGATCACAGGGACCCTCTTCCTTTGAAAAACTTAATTCAGCAAGTACTCCTGCTCCTAAAGTTTCTCCTCTACCCTCCTGCTTACATCACTAAAAATCTACATGAACAGCACAGATCTAAAAGCATTTCCTTATTTATTGATTAAACATTTGTCCTTCATATGACTTCAGTAGTTATTCCTTCGTTTATTTGCAAATGTTTTGTAATGTAGAGACTGTTGAGCCTGTCTTATCAGGTGACACTCTATCGACACTGTATCAACACTGTAACAATACTATCCTGCTCAAAACCTTAGGGGGCTCTCATTCAGGAAGTAGGGTGGTAAACTGAATTCTATGGGGCGATCCACCAATGTAACAGACAAGGAGTGCTAGTGCAGTAAACCCCTCCCTTCACGGCACGGCACGGCTGCATCTGCCCAAACCTTGTGGCCAGGCAACCCAGAGCCAAATATAACTCAGAGGGCTCCAGCCTAAATCATCAGAGGGACTCTGCACAGCATCACAGTCCAAGGAAAGGATAACTCATTGCAGGCTGCTGCTTCTGACAGGCATCACTACCACCAGCACCATGATTTTCCCCTGAAGACAGAGGAGAGACTCTGTTTTTAAAACCAACAGAACATGACTGAATTTGCCAAGCCACACGCTGGATTTTTAGTGGTAAGAGCAGGTTTTTAGACATGACATATGAAAGAGGCATTTATGATCGCTCATTAAAGAAAAAATGTAGCACCTCAGGAATACATGTGAATATATTCCCCAGTTCACCCACAACCAACAGTTCCCATTCTGTTGAAGAATAAAGACCTTCTAAGGCCGTTAGTAAACAACTAACTTCTTTGATCTGTTATTTTCATTCTGGAACAAAGAGTTTCTGAGCAGCATAACAAATTAGTTCACCCATAATACAGTATGCCAGACATACTGTTATCTTGAATATTTTTCATCTCCCAGCTCTGTTTAGGAAACACAGTATCATCTACATCTTTTCTGAGCAATTTCATACAGACCCTGACCTCTCTGCACAGTTCAGAACAGGTAGTGAAGGAATAATGCAATGAGCCTCACATTCTACATTTATTTTATTTTTAGACTTAGCTAAGTCCATTATATATTCTTAAATTGAAACCAATATATTTTATTTGGTTTTAATTTTTATTTAAAGTCAGTCCAAACCTCTTCCACCTTCTCCAAAATGCTCCTCTGTTAGTAACTGTGATACTTTCATCCACGCACCAGAACCCAACAGAGAGTGCACTAAATGTTGAACCCATAAAGCACACAGCTGACAAGTCCTGACATTAAGTATCATCAGAAGTGCCAAAGCCATGAGTGCCTGGACTCTAGTGGCAATGATTTCTAATAGCAAAAGCCTTCTTAGCATAGTACCTCATTACTTAAATACTTTGTCTGAAGTATAATATCCATTACAGATAGAGGATGACATCCTTCACTAACAGCTCTAAGATAAAAAGCACTTAACTTCCCATTACTCTGAACAGAGTCACATCCCATCACTAAACTTAAGAACCACTTACAAAGCATTCAGCACCTGGTGCTTTCTTGCAGACTTTGAATTTAGTCCTCACTTCTGCATGCAGCAAGGATGATGCATTAGACACTTTCATTATTATAAACTGTCAAGGTAGAAGAGTCATTAATTTACTGGGGGATAAGAATACTTTGCCTCCCCTCCTTACTATCCATTCCTTTGTTGCATTCTTGCTCTCAGAGCAGACTTAGAGGATCTGTAAACTGTTTAATTGGTTTTTGCATGAAAGATGGCCTTCTATTTCAGAATTTTAAAAAAATTAAGATATGAATACTTCTTAAGGAAATGAAAATCAAACTTTTGGAAGGTTGGGCTTCCTTTATGCCAAACTATATGCTAAAACAGATGATTAAACACAATTCATGTTTTCTTGTGTCACCGTGAAGCTATTCTGAACCTGGAGACAGTTTGAGAAAAAGTAAGCCCTGAAAGAAAAATGTAAAATAAAAATTTAACAAACTCGGTCTTTAATACATTTTACTGCACTTATTGGCAAGAAGAATTGGCAGATAAGAAGCATGAAAATTCCTTTTCTCCCCTACAGAATATTATGCTTTAAAATACATGTACACCAGTAGTTTCATTTTCTAATCTTGTTCTATTTTCTGACAATATTCTGAAGATTTGATTCCTGTACCCTTTACTTGCATTGTGAAGCATTTTACTTTGTGATTACTTCCAATCAAATTCAGAGAAACTACTTTAAAAGCAATTGCTAGCCTGATTACAGGTGACAAAACCCAGTCTGTATCTTGCCAAGATCATTAGGGAGAAAAAAGTGATTTGGCAAATCTGTCATCTTTTCTTTCTTTTTCCTTTTTTGCTTCTTTTCAACCTCTGAGAAGCACAAAATTAAAAAGGGAAAGTAAAGATAAACATCCAGTTGTCATTATAAGCAAGAACAATCTAGATGACAGACCAGCATCTTGACTGCAGCTGCCCTCAGGCAGATTTACTCACCCAGACTCTTTAAAGAGTATCTCCCTCTCCCACTGTATTATGTGGCTCTGGTTTGGGTAAAGGGTTTGCATCATTCCTTCACACATTAAGACACACACAGACTCTTAGTGGGCCTGTCACAGTTGTGACTGTAACCTGTTAGGCTCAATGCAATACAACCCTTCTTTTTATTACCTTTGTGTCTGTTGTACCAAATGGTCCCCTTCTACCCTTGTATCACCATCCACACTACCTTAGCACCTGAGACAACTTTAGGCCATTTCCACATGCTCTTCAGCTTCCACTCACATAACACAAAAGATCTTCAATAAAAGAGAAAACTGAAATTTACAGCTTTAATAAAAGTTTATTTCCTTATCAGTAGCAATAGCTACTATATTTTCAGCTGTCCAGTAAGTTACAGACTTTCTTACTCATTAACTCAAGAAATAGACCAACTCCTTTGAGCTCAGGCACAGTAAATCATAAACTACAGAGCTTCTCACCACTGCTGTGTTACATAACTTAAAGTCTCTCTTCAGTCAAAGCAGTTTCCTCATTACCTACATCTGACATTTTTTCATCTTTGTTCTTATCTTCTTTGTTCCTTTCCCATCAATTCCAGTCAGCATGACTTTTTCTAAACTATCTCCTAATTTTCTAGACACCATATTCACTGTGCAGGAATGCTCCGATGACAGGGGCTGAGAACATGATGTATTCTGGTATCCTCAAAATATTTTGGATTTCTTTTATCTTTCTAGCTCAACATGACTTGTAATGGGCTTTTAATATTTCAGCTTTCTAGATAGAAAAGAAAGGCTTGAAGGTCTGTAAAAAAGTGCAGGGTAGGAGAAAGAAAAGTAGGAGAACTGACTTTGGGTTGAGGGGAGAACAATTCAAGTTGCTATTGAATGTACTCTTCTTCCAGAACTGTGCATGAATGACTAAAAATGGTAGAAGGAATATGATACCAAAAGTTGCAAACAGCAAAGCTTGATCAATTGATAAAGAAATTTTTTCTTGTTATTGTACCTATTTAAATTCCTGCATAAACATTAAAAAAACTGATGTAGTAAGAAGGCATCAGGTAAAATAAGAACCGGTTAACAAGAAATAGGAAAGAGTTCTTGATTGTAATATTCAGCTCCCCTCACCAGCACATTGAAGGTATATGAAAGCTCCCCAACTATTTCACTCCATTCCTATCTGCCTACTTTTATCATCCTGCCATAATCAAAGAATTACCTTTTTTTTTTTTTTTTTAATTACAGCAATTGATTTCTCTCTTTTTTCTGTCCTCGTAGGAGAAAGATGACTTATGAAGGGATTCTGTGGGTGGTTTGGGTTTTATTATTTTTGAAAGAAAACTTTTCATCCTTCCCTTCCATTTGTTCCTCTATGTATTCCAGAGAGACCATAACTGAAACCAAGACAAAAGAGACACTGATGGCCCTGGTCTTTCTAAGGTCAACCACCATAGTAAAGAACACCCTTGGTAGTTTCCTTACTCTACTGGAAAAGGCACAGACAAAGTTCACATGTTTTTTGCAGAGACAGTGCACACAGATGAATGCCCACAGCCACATCAGACAAAATTTATTTGTACAGTAGGAATCACATCATCGGCCTAAAGAAATATGTATCACTTGGGAATTTAATAAACCTGAACCTCTATATCACCACAAACAAATGAGATTATCCTGTGCTAACAATCGCACCACCCAAATACAGCTCTTATATACTCTCTAATTACTGATGAGAACTCATGGTCCCATGGAAGAAAATGTTCAGCCTTCTCAGGGTATATCTAAGGGACATAACATTAACAAATATTGATTCA
This sequence comes from Formicarius rufipectus, assembly GCA_013399695.1. Lineage (NCBI taxonomy): Eukaryota > Metazoa > Chordata > Aves > Passeriformes > Formicariidae > Formicarius > Formicarius rufipectus. The sequence continues at coordinate 17,975 of VXAU01002212.1, read as the reverse complement.
CTCTCTCTGCTTAGTGGAAACATCCACAAAGGCTGGTTGCTGTACATAATCAGAATTCATTTTGGTAGGATTTCTCTTTTATACTTTTCTAGTTTAATTAACATATGCTGATTTCAAACTATTTTTAACAAGTCATTTTTCTTCAATCAAAGGGCAAATGCTTTTTCAAGAACGTCAATCACTTAAATTATCCATCATTTTATAGTTTCCTGACAAGCCTCAAGAGACTCCACCATAGAAATAAAATCTACAGCTGAATTAACTTGGACTCCTTTATGGGGGTCTGCTATTATAGCAGTGCATTGAATCTTGAAGATCACCAGATGCTATGGTCCTTAGCACTAAGGTTTAGTTTTTACAAGAATTATCCATGTAGATACATGTGGATAACTGAGATCAGAACTTAACTTTTGTTGAATCTACATAAACCTGAAGGGATTCTAATACCATTGGTGAAATTATTTTTTATTTACAATAGTACAACTGAAATAAAAATAATCTTAGCAAAGATAAGAAAACCCATTTATTTTATAAATGGCATAAATGGGTGAATTCAAAAACACATAGATGGACAGGTCTGTATTTTGTGCTTTTATTAAATTGTTCTGAACATGAAATAGCAATAACACCTAATTTCTCAAATACAGGCTCTCCTGACAGTGCAAAACCACCACTACCAGCCCAGATTTCTTGCTTGTCTGATGGTTACTGATCTTGACACTTGCTGGTACTCTGTATTATGAATAATTCAGGGATGCTGAGTTGTTTAGTGGCAAACTCTGGAGGGTAAAATGAGATCTGACATTACTGCTTACCTGTTTGTGCTTCAAAGCAGAATTAATAAGCAGGATCTCTCTGTTAAGGCTTAGGATTACTGAGAAGAGATCTGAATCAAAAACACCCCCAGTATTTGTTCCACTCCAGATGAAAGGAAGACAGCAAAGAGCCTCTTTGTCCAACATTGCTCAGGAACTTAAATTTATTATTTGATTGCTGTAAAATAAGCATTTGGCTGAATCTAAAACAATGCTCTTTGCTACTAAGCCACAAAATTAGAAAGAAAACTAATTTTTTTTTGGAAAAAGAATGAACTGAAGGTCATGGCTGCTTTCTGCTAAATCCAGCTATGCCATGCTAGAAGGAAACAGTTACCATGTTTTGCTCTAGCTTTTGCTGGAGTCAAAACCTTCTACAGATATTTCAGCTGAACCCTTCAACACTTCTTACATTGTTCAGATAGAATCACTTAGGTCAGCTTGAGCCACGGTTTTAGTGAATTAGCAAACCTATGACCTGAATTAGCAAACTAGAAAACACTTTCAGCACCTGCTCTAAAGAAAGTTGAGAGTGTGGTTAAGCTCCAAAATGTATCCTGTCTCCTTAGGCTGAGAGCATTTGGAGAGGAGGAATCTTCGTTTACACCTGATGTGGCTGTGACAAATCAGTTGTGTGCACCAATCCTGTCTCCATCCTACACTGGGCTCTTCTTCCACTAAGGTTAAGCAGGCTCTGAACACATTCCTTACAGTGTTACTTGATGTTGGAAACATCAGCAGAAATACTAGAGCAATGATGCATAGCTGAGGTCTGTAACTTCTTCCCCACACATAGCTGGATCCAGAAAACAATGTCTGTGAAAGGCCTGGAACCAAATCCCAAGAGCCTGTAGTGCAATCTGAGAGTATACTGCCAGGCCACTGGTGGAGTTTTTTTCTGGGGCAGTTACAGTTCTCAGGATTTTTGTAACCCAAAAGCCTTTTGCAGAGAAAAGTTTGCCATTAAATGAACACTAGTCAAAGAAAGCCTGTACAGCTACTGACTAGTTCCACTGATCAACCATGAAGAGTCTGGGCTTCTGAGCCTCCAGCATTATGGGGTTTTCTTTATCTCAGTAATATTTATGTTGACTTCACAATTTTAAGGAGAGGGATTTGAGAATTGGAGTCATCAAAACACACTTAAATGAAAAAATGCAAATCCTTGTAGTGCCTTGGGTTTTGGCAACACAAAACAATTGTTCCTTCTCTTGATTTGCATAACAAAGACACCAAATCCCTCTTTTCTCTATGTCCACAGGGAAGGTTTCCAATGCACTTGAGGCACAGCACATTCATCCAGTCAGACGAATTGAAGAGAGGCATAAGGAAGAAGGCATTTATACTGCTAATCTTTCTGTAGCACTAGAGGGTAGACAGTGTAGTAGTAAGCACTTATTTTCTTTAAATCAAAAATAAAAAGGGGATGCTAGTAAAAATCATAGGCTTTACAAGATCAAAATGACGTTCTATAAACCTTAAAGTGCACCTGTGATTGGCAAGCACTAGTAATAGCAGTAATAGCCAACTGCTAAAGACCACTAAAACTTTCCCTGAATGGCATGAATTTATCTGCACCAAAACACTTCTCTACAGCATTTGAAACCCAGCACGATGTAAAAGACTGAGAAATCCTTAGCAAGTCAGGTGTTGACCATTAAGGTGACAAGTCTTATTTTACTGCGGCAGTCACATTAAAAAAAAAATAATAAAAAAGAAAATCCAGCATCAACGATGAAAAAATAAATGAGTGTGTATAACCTGCATTCAGTTTTACTGATCTGCCTTTTCATGACCTTTTGTTTCTCACGACACCATGTAGTGTCTTCAAAACATGAGTTTAACAATTACTGTATTAACTTTTTCACTTGATATGGAAAACATTTTGATTAGGTTGAAAGTATTTTCAATAATAGTAGTGGTGGGAAAAAATTATCTTAATGTAGTGCTTGCAATTATTCTTTTATTTTCCCCCTGAATTTTTATTCCTTGGTTTGTTTCTTTTTATGATATCAGGAAAGGAGATGCTGCTTTTAATACTTGCACTGTTCTTAGAGACAACACTGGGCCACAGGCTGAAAAGACTGACTTTGTATATGTGTTTATTCCCATATACTGGATGCTATACACTGTCTGGTTAATATTTAGTTACCTAGGAGTCCTCAGCCACACAGAAAATAACCTACGGGTGAAGAAACACTTCTATGTGCAAGATGACAAATTATTCTCTCATTTTCCACCTGTATGACCCCTGGGTTGAAAAAAAGACTTTTTTAGTTTTGGTAAAGAGTCAAGGGCAGGTTAAGTTGGTTTAACAAGTACATTAAACTTCATGAGTTAGCTGAATTACTAGATAATTGTGGAGGGAAGATAAAAGCTTTTTGGAAACTTCTGGCAAAAGCACAACTGTGTTGTAGTTTCTTTTTCTCACACGTACACACATGGTCCACATTTATTTATTTATTTAATTAATTATTTATTAGCATTTATCCCAAAGTTGAAAATACTCCAGGAAATGCCCTGTATTGTCATGCTGTCATGCAAGGTTGAAAGCTTGAAGGAAATCATTAAGCTTAACAAATCTTAAGGGAACTCTAGTTATGGAACAGCATTGCTGATCTGGGCAATAGGGCTGACACTTTGCACACATATTTGTGCCTACTGAGGGTTCCCATTCTTTTCCTTTCCAAGTTTTCCATGCATTTTTCAAATAGACAGGTGAAAAAAGGTAGTAATGGAGATTAGCTGAAATATCACCTTATCCAAGTCCCGTCTTAACTCTTGATTTGATATGATGTTAATTTTTCATGCCAAGTAGGAGCCAGCACACTCTGTCACACAGGTGGAATGTATTTTCAGATCAAAAAAAATGAATTTGAGTCATTCTGAGCAGTAAATATTCTATGACAAACAACATACGCAGAAAAGCCCCATACCACAGACTCAGCCAAGCAGATTTTGAATTTTCCGTGTTAAAATTGAAAACAATGCTTCCTGTTCTATTTTTCATTCTGACACAGTAAAACTGGTGACCTGAAAGCAAACTTAGGGGTTTTTTTTTCCCATTTCAATTCTGACCTGTTCTGTGCTCCTAATATACCCATAAATGGGACTGAGACCAGAGGCTTACAAGAGAGAGGAGATCAAGGAGGAGGGATCAAGTATCACTCCTGCAGCTGCAGGAGTGCTGAGCTGACAAAAGTTGCTTTCAAGACCTTTCTTGACCCAGATTCATCCCCAGCTCTGTCAGCTTCTGACAGCCTAGATTTGGGCAAGGACTCTGAATGTGATGGCAAAAAAAGACTCAAAAGCTTATTTCAAACAGTGGTACTCTCACAAGAAGCCTTTATAACACAGCAACAAAATATGAAATATTTACATTTTAAAAATAAATTACAATTTGCTGCTTCCTGACATGAGTCAGATCTCACATCAGAAATAAGCCAACCCTATGTAGAAGCAAAGTCAGGCAGGAGCTGCAGTATATCCTTCTACAAAAGGTGAAGCAAAGTGTTTCCTACGATCAGGCCAGAACAACATTCCACATGTCCACCCCTGAAAGCTCCATTAAAGCTCACCTGACACAGGGGTTTGTACTTACTTAACATATAACAAATTGCCTAAAAGCCTTTTATTTTTCATGGGGCTGTACCGGAAGCATATGAGTAACAAACATCCAGCAATAATGTCCAGCTTTTATTGTTCCTCTCCAAATATTTTAAAACCACAGACTATTAGCCAGGAGGCAGTCTTGCATGTACAGTTAGATTCCATGCTAACATCCCACAGTGCTGTTGCTTCAGGCAGAACAATGATCAAATTAGTATCATAAATGAAATAATTTTCTGTATTCAAGAGTCAGTGATGGTAAATACAATGGTAACTAAACTTCAGTCTCTTTCTCCATTTCATTTGTTGCTTTTGCATACTAAATTCATCTAAAGACATCATGAAATATGACATAGTTTCCTGAAGCGTATCTGAGTAGTTCTGACTTGTGACTCTCAGAAATAGCATTAGCACATGTTCTCTTCATAAGTTCACAGCTTATGATAATATGAAAAATAAAATCATAAGAGCATATGAGAGTTACCAAAAAAAGGAAGCAAAAGAAGAAATATCAGCTTCCCATTGGTAGGAAGTAAATAAAGAATTAAAAAAGATAAACTTGTAAAAGCCACTGCCTACATACGTCAGATATACCACCTGCGCTGACAATAATTTGTCTCCATCTCTTGTAGGGCCATACTCTCCAACATGACTTCCTCTTTTCCTTCTCTGAACTATATACTCCTTGAGACACCAAATGCTTTTCTGAAAAGCACTACATTTATACTCATGTAACATAAAATGATGTCTACACAATTAATGGCATCTACATGAAAAAAATATAGTCGTCAGAGGTTTAACCAACTCTATTTCAAATTCTGAAAAACTCCACAAAAGGATGAATAATATACAGTAGGATATTTTTGGAGTATTTCTACTGTATTGAGACATTGTGTTTTCTATAGTAGAATGATAGAATTGCCTCAGTTGGAAGGGACATTAAATATCATCTAGTTCCAGTCCCCTTGCTGTGGGCAGGAAAACCTTTCATTAGACCAGGTTGCTCAGGGCTACATCCAACCTGGCCCTGGACACTTCCAGGGATGGGGTATCCACTTCTTTGGCAACCTCTTGCAGTACCTCACCACCCTCCCAGCAAAGAATTTTTTCCTACTATCTAAACTAAAGCTACTCTTTCAGTCTGAAGCTTTCCACCTTCTTCTGTCACTATATCCTCTTGTAAACAGTATCTCTCGATCTTTCTTCTAGACTCCAAGTACCAGAAGGTTGCAATTAGGTCACCATGAAACCTTCTCTTTTCAAGGCTGAACAATTCCAATTCTTTTTTCCCTGTAACATCATATCTACATCCCATCTCATCTGAAATGACAAGAAGTCCCTCATAACGCAAAGACCTCACAGAAAACTCACCTGGGGAAAAAAAAAATTGGACTTTGGATATTTATCCTGATATGACCTTGCTTAAAACCATTTGGTATTTTCTCGTTCAAAGTCCTATCTTAGAATAGGATTTTCTAATAATCCCAGTTTGCCTTCAGTTCCGGGGAAAAAAAGAAGGGCTATTTTCTTTATATGTTCTTTAATGCATGGATTTTTTACTGAATATATGAAAAATGCTTGTGAATCTCAAGTACTCATGAATTTGTATTTTAAAAATGTACAGCAAGGAAATAAAGTATGGCTCACTGTAGGGAGCCAGAGTAATCCCAGCAAGCATCTCCCATTGGCCTAAAGATGTTTTTCAGATATTTCTACTTGCTTGAGCACAGACATGTCAACAGAAACAATATGAAACCCCAGTCCTTTGACCTTGCCCTACATCACAGAAGAGGTTCAAATGCTGATGCCTTCAGAGAAAGTAAGCACTCATGATCACATTAGCAGAACAATGGCAGCAGACACAGATTCTGTCAATATTTCCCATGCAGATCTGTAGCATAATACACCTTCCCTGCAGACTGAGGGATGTGAGAAGGTATATTATGATGTCAACTTTCTGAATTTTACATATAGGTAATTTTCACAGATTAATTTTTCTGCCTTCTTCCTCCATGTTAGCTTTTTTATAATCTCTTTCAATGCTGATTATCAGTAGTTGTACTTAAATTGTGAATAGAACAGAAATCTAGTCAAGTTGGCAGCCTGTAAATTCTTGTGTGGGTATCAGCTTCAATGATCCTTGTATTATTTATTTCACTTATACATGTTAATGATCTTAAAAACACTATCCAAAGTGATCAATAAATCAAACAGAAGGCTGTCTTTGGCCAACTGATGCAGTGCTGTATAACAGCACAGAGCAACTGGGTGCAATACTTTGGAAAGGTGACTAACAGTCTATCCAAATGACAACACATGGAGATTTTACTTCACTGACCTATGGCAGTAACAGTCAACTTAACTGCAGTGCTATCCTGCTTCACCCATCGCCTCACCTGGGAGCATTTACAAATAAAGCTAAGGTTGTATCATCAACCTCATAGTGTCCCAAAGCACAGCTGTTGTCTTGGTTATCTATTCTCCCTGGCAAAATGTAAGTCCTTACTAAAGTACCAGAAATACAAGCTGTAAGTGCAACCTGGCAGCAACCTATGCTACTACTAGTTTTGCTCCTCATTACCTCTCAAACAATCTCTCTCCAGGGTGCATCACAATCATGGGAAAGGGCAGAAGTAGAGGCTCAGCAAGTGGATGAATCTCAGTTGTTCAGGCTAGTAAAGTTGACGTCATGCCCAACACAGGCAAAACAGATAAACAGACTCATGTCCTTTGGTCAACACCTGCTCTAGTGTCTTGAACTGGCTCCAAGGTGGGTTTTATGTTCCAAGAATAAATCCTTGAGATGGAGTGCACCCAATTTCCTAGGAATGCCAATACTTAGTTATACTGTATATGCAGCCTGGGACCAGTGACAGCCAAGTAGGCAGATGACCTTTCTACTGAAAATTGTCTTCAAATAATATTAAAATCCCAGTCAGCTATAAATTGGCTTAAATTTTTAAAAGTCACTTTCAAGCTTGGTTGACAGTTCTAGGTGAAGAGTAGAACTACACAGTTTCAACCACTGGGTAAGTAAAATACAGCCAGTTGCAATGCTGTCCCTTCACTGAGATAAGGCTGACTGATTCTGTCTCTCCAGTGAAATTCTGTAGATGACAGTGAAGTTCATAACCTCTAGTTTATTCTGCCTTGTTTCTCAGGCAGCAGTGTCAGCCAGGACACCAGCAGTGATATCTTCTGCTGTGTTCTAGTATCTCAAAAAGAATTGAACAATGAATGAGCACTAAGTCTCCTGGACTGCAACTGAACCAGAATTCTGTGTTGTACAAAGAGTTTCCGCAGCTGCAATCAGTTCCTTGTCCTACTTACAGCTAAAAATCAACTTTTCCTACACCCACTTGAAAGTTTATCTGAGTTGTACATTGTCCTGATTTTTCCTCACGTTGGTTACAAAAACAAGTGAATTAAAGTTTTTATAGATACAGGAACACCAGTTCAAAACACACTATATGGGCAGAAGTATGGAATTACCGTAACCAACTATAGCAGTATCCTATCCCCCTCCAAATATTCTGTTAAAAAAAAAAAGAGTAAATAAACAAGCATGGGCATATTACAGACAGATTTAATCATCTAATTCAATCACCTAGAACTCCTCTTGTCTAGCAGCTTTATATGAGAAATTACTTTGACTCCTCAGCTGCCTTCAAAGCAGATGTGTGAGAGGATTTCAACTCAGAAAGATGCTGACCAGACTCACTGTTCTCATCAAAAATTTTGCCACTTCTTCATTCACCATCCTGTAGCTCACAGGAAGTGAATGAAAACAAAGAAACTCAAATGAAGAACTGAACAATAGCCCCAATTTTGAAAGCTATTCCAAGGTCAGAACAGGTATAACCTAAGCCCTATTCAGAAAGCTGCATTCCAGGACAAGCAGTTGTCAAAGAAGCTTTTGCAGTTTTATCTCATAGTTCCTTGCCATGCTGCTGAAACAAAAGACAATACTTTCAGCAGCACCCACTGCTGAACTTCCCACAGACACCACCTCAGACAGCGCACACTGTGCCTCCAGGCATCCTTGGGGCTCAAGGTACTCCAATGATGCAATCATCTGTATAGCAACAATCGGATTCAATGCCAAAAAGATTATCACTGATATGTGTTGAAAGAGCACTCATAACATATTTCACACTCCCAAGGAAGAATTCCCAGAAACATCAAGACAGAAAGAAAGACAGAAAGAAAGACAGAAAGACAGAAAGAAAGACAGAAAGAAAGAAAGAAAGAAAGAAAGAAAGAAAGAAAGAAAGAAAGAAAGAAAGAAAGAAAGAAAGAAAGAAAGAAAGAAAGAAAGAAAGAAAGAAGTCACATATTAAGAGAGAGATTTCTCTCAGAGCTACTCTCTTGAGATAAAAGTGCAATATCAGATAAGGATCTGACTCATCCAATTTGAATTCTTTAATATATGCATTCTTTAAAAATAAATAATTGAACTGTCAGCTCCATCTAACTGCCTCATTACTGTTCATTCGTTTCCTGTCAGCAGCACAAAAATAGTTGGGTTTTGCATAAGGAGACAGTTCACAAGGGAAAGGGAAAGCTGTTATATGGAAAAGGGAAGGCATGTAAAATAGTAGGCAGCATAGAGATAAGTACAGGGGAAGTAGATCAGGGGGCCAGTCAGCACTGAGGTAGAGGATCAAACAGCAGAAAAATAAACTATACCTGGGGAAATGAGGCTTGGATAGTGTTGAGTGTACTATTTAAGTAGTTTAATTAACGAGAAACACTATGTACCAAGGAAAGACATATTTCATGTTCCTTGCATGCTCTGAGTGTAAAAAAGATCTCTAACAAGCCAGTTCTCAACAGTGGAAAGAGACTACACTAATGCTTACCTTCTAACCCAGTATTATCACATCTAGAGACCCTCTATGTGCCACTAGCAGAATAAAGCCTCACAGGCATTATTTTTTCATTGAAAGCAGCGCTGAAAACTACCCACTTGGCAACTAATGAATAGGTCCTTATTTTCCTGCCTTTCTTATGCTACAGGCTAGGAGATTGACTGATCATCTGAATTTCAGAGCAGTTCTGCATGGAAAAAGAAGACAGCCTAAAGCTGTAGCACCTACCTGCCCGTACTAGTAGACACAGTAATTCCCCCCATGTTGGAATGGAGGCCAGTGATGTCCCCCTTCCCTTTTCAGAGAAGTCAGAACCAGAAGTCAGCTGGTGGTGTCAGCCTGAGATGATTAATTTCTGCTGAACCCACATCTGACTTCCATTGCTCTTCATATGCTTCTTCAATGACTTCATATGCTCTGTATGTTCAGAGCATAGCTGGGGAGACATAGAATTTTTAAATGACCAACAAAACGGGAACCACTCACACTAACCAACTCCTGTCCTTTGTCTCCTAGTAGAAAGGTATTTATATCTGAACCTTTGTTCTACAGGGGCAGTATATTCATATATTTTTAATAATGAAAAAGAAGCTTTAAAACTATTTTGCAGACCTTATAGACACATCACTACTACACAGTGAAGTGCAGTTTCTTCAGATGCTGAGCAGCATTGCAATGGTTTTACCTTACATGCAACACTGGGGCAGTGCCATCCACTGGGTTCACGGAATTAAAATCGGTATAGCATGTGAGTAACTGCAGGCATTCAAAATACCAGTCAAAAATATGGTCATCTCACGTGGATGTCTACAAAGTTGATGTACATATGCAAACCAACCTATCACAAGAATAGGTGTCAAAATAAACATACAATTGATGGTACAACTATAGCAAATTTTGTTTCTCTCCTCGTAAGTGCTGACTACAATAGTATTTATTAAATATGAACCATGACTGTATCTTGATTTTGTTACAGCACTTCTCTGCATTGTGAGAGCTTAAAAAATGGAGTAATAACTCAATTATATATGCTTATGAGACTAATATAATTGATTTTCTGACTAACAAGTATACCAGTGGGAATTCTCTTGGTTCAGAGAAATCAGTGTCTCATGATACAAAGTCATGTTTTGGTAGAAGCACCATAAAGATGTTTTACATAAAAGTCCACAGTCTAGCCAGCTTTAGAAATTTAAGCTGAAATTCAAAAATATCAAGTTGATAATAATTGTTCCAGTACCACACAATATCATATGATTATTACATATTGTTATTGCACAACGTTTTCATATGTAGCTTGTTTCTGTCTACATTGTCAAGAATCAAATTGTAATAAGTGACTACGATATTACTTGAGTGAATAAAACCCCGTTTTTCTAGGGCTGGATTTCTGAAAATAATGACCACAAATCAGAGTCTACTGCTTAATGCCGTTCTCAAGTTGTCAGTATGTGCCAGCATAGGTGAGGAGCTTCAAGGGGTTTCATGGTACAACTGAATATGCCAAATGCTGAGAATCATTCCTCTTCAGCATGTCTGCTTGAGGAGGGCTCTTGGGAAACATATATTCAACTAGTCAGGAAAAAATGGACAGAAGGCGATGCATGGAATGTCTTAAACATAAACCACTGTAGTTTATATATAAGCACTTTCACTGCAGCATTTTGAGCTATATTATTCTCTGCCTTAACTACCCATTGAAACTGTGCTTTAAGCTTGGAGCAGAACTGTGTGAAGAAACATTTGTTTGTCTCACATGGTTCCTCACCCTTTTCCAAAAATTATATTTTGCCCACAATCACACAAGGAATTCGCTTTATGTTAACTGCTCAGTAAAAAGAGTGCCTCGGGGGTTTATTAAGTAAGATTTCTGAGAGACTGAAGCATGTGTAACCTAAATTGGCTCCATAAGTGGTTTCTGGAGGGCATAGAGCAGTATTCACATACATAATCACCTTTCACCTTGATGTTAATTATATACTTTGCTATTCAAAATAAGTCATGGCCTGAGCTGAAGCATTTGTAAAGTAAACACGTCAGGAAAGCAAGATACTGTAAAATGAATTTAAATAGTCAATTCACCACTATTAAAAATTCTTTTTCTTTTTACCTTCAATCTCTAGTGTGGCCTTAGCAAAAAACAACTTCAGGTCTCTAAAAGGAAGGCAGAAAATTTTCACCTCTCCAGGTTCCTTTGTTATAAAATAAAAATATAATGCACAGGTTTTTCCCTCCAAATATGAAAATAAAAGGGTCCTGCTGGTTAACAAGAATTTGAATAGTTATAAGTGCCTCAGGGTCTCATAAAATACATTTTCCCTAGAAAAAAAAAGGGGGGGGAATGTAATCTCTCATTTTCCTATTTCATTTGCTATTTTTTCTTTCCTTTTCTAAATCAAGAATATTTATACAAAAACATGATCTCTACCTCTGAACTGTGCTCTACTCCATCGAAGTCAATATGCCCCATTTTTTAGAGTGAGTTTTTTCTGCTGGAGTTTGTTATATGCTGCTTCAGTGAGAACAGTAAGAATCCAACAAAAATCACCATGATTCAGAACTCAAAGTTTCTGACCCAAAGAGACTGCATCCAGAATTTACTGATTGCCAACAGCAAATAATGATGAGTTCCAACAGGCATGTTCCAGAGCTTGCCAGCTTTAAAGAACTGGCTCAGCTGAGACAAAAGTACTAGATTTTGCAAGTACATTTTGGGGGCATTTAAGAAAAATCATAAATAATATGCATTTTTTAAAAAATATGGAGGGATTTTGTTTTAAATTGGCATCTGCCAGTGTGCTAACAGTCCTTTGAAGACTCACTACAAAGAGGTAGTTCAGGTTTTTGCCTATATTTCAGGTTTTGAAACCACCCTGCTCACTTTCTACTGGATAGTCCAGCTCTGCCCCTCAGAACTCCCTCTGGGGCACTGCCTCTGAATCCAGACTGTGCTGCCTTCTAAATTGCCTCCTACTTCAAACTCCAAAATTTAGTGTGAACAATTCCCTGTTTCCCATTTCATTGAGATCTCCATTTTCACTGTCTTTTCTATTCCCCATTTTGTTTGCCTACTTAAATGCTAACCAAGTATTTTGTAAATCCACAAAAAAAAAACCAAAAAACAAAAAAACCCCAAAACAACAACAACAACAAAAAAAAACCCACACCCACACAACAAAACAAAAAAACCCCCAACAACCTAAAATATGAAAATAAATGTATGTAGCTTCAGAAAAAGGCATGACAGAATTATGGAAGATGAATCCACTCCAAGGTTCAGCACCTGGGACAGTATTTTGGGGAAGTTTATTTTGTTTGTCTTTATGCTTTTTTTAAACCACTGCTGATGGATCATGTTAAATCAGGCCACTGAGATAAATAATCCTTTGATCTGAGTCTTTAGGGTTGTTCTTACTCACTGCCTGTACAATACCTCCATTCTCTGTTTACTTCTTTATGTTTCTTTACAGAAGCTTAGACTAAGCTTCTTTTAAAATAATTTTGTTGATATTTGACAAACTCTATAAACTAAGCAACATTTCACAAGCCTGCAACATCACCCCTTTGGGTCATACAGGGTAGTAGTTACAAGTATAATAGATCACATTAATGCCAGAAATATCATTATGAAGCACTTTCTTTAAGATTACAGTACTGAAGTTTAGATAATGGATTTGTCATGGATTTTTTTTTTTCAGGATATTAACTGCAGACAGAAAAGAATGATGATGGCATTGATTATCCACATAGGATTAAAAAAAAACAAACAACAACAACAACAAACACAAATTATTAAGGAAAATTAAGTCTCCTTTAAGTCATTATTTTTACTGATCGAGTTAAATTTTTCCTTTATAGGCTACATTTGAGGTCTTCACTCAAACCTCTAGAAAGTACTAGAGTCACCTTGTACACAGCACTGCTGAGACTGCACCTCAAATCCAGTGTTCAGTTGTGGAAAACTCACAAGAACATGGAGGTTCTGAAGTGCGTCCAAGAAAGGGCAGCAAAGCTGGTGAAGTGTCTGGAGCACAAGTCCTGTGAGGAGCAGCTGAGGGAGCTGGGATTGTTTAGCCTGAGAAAAAGGAGTCTCAAGGGAGACCTTATTGCTCTCTACAGCTACTTGAAAGGAAGCTGTAGCAGTGTGGGCATCAGTCACTTCTCCCAAGTAACAAGGGTTAGGACAGAAGAAAATGGTCTCCAGTTGTGCCTATGGGAGGTTTAGATTGAATATTGGGAAAAACTTGTTCACTGAATGTCTGGTCAGGTGTTGAAACTGGCTGACCAAGGAAGCAGTGGCATCCCCCATCCCTGAAAGTGTTCAAACGGCATGTGCATATGACACTTGGGGATGTGGTTTAGTGATCAACACAGTGGTGGCTGGGTTAACAGTTGTACTCAATGACCATAGAGGTAATTTCCAACCCTAATGATCCTATGATTTTATGAAAGACATTCTCAGTTTTCAGTTCAAACTAGTCCTAATCCAAAATCCTCTGTGAGATGCTTAGAGATCTCAGTGCTTCTGTCTTCTTTGTAGTATTTCAAGTGACACATTCTGCTTGAAAACACAGTTAGTACTAAACTGTTAATGCTGAGAATGTCCATGAACATTTTGACATGTTTTGAAGGAAGATGCAAAATTCCCCACTACTGAGTATTAGAAAAGTTTTTGCAGTCCACTCATATTTCCTTTCAAATTTACCTGATTTCTATGTCTTTTCTTAGGAAAAGGTATGAACACCTTTACCCAGGTGATCATTTTTCTGGCACTTTGTATAAATATCTTATGTCCCATTATTAATAATCTTTCTGAAATATATCTGTCTGTCAGTATTATATTCCCTTCTTTTTCCAATTTGTTAGATAACTGAGGAGTCTTACCTGCAGCAGTTGATTCAGATGCATTATCATCTTCAGGTTGCACTGTTGTACTTTAGGGCATCACTCTGATTGTTCTGACAGTCAACCTTTTCCAGGCCTTGCCATAAAAACTGCTAGCTTATTGCATGTCATGAGCATTTCAGGGATGACTCTAAGTCAGCCTCTGAATGTGATGTTTTAAGTATATAAATCAACAACAATCAAGAATAATGATTCAAGGTATCAGATTTCTAAAACAGTGATACAATTTATTAAACTGCTCACTGTTACTTGCAAGACAAGTGTCTAAGTTTAGAGGAAATTAAGTAAGTTGTTGGACTAGAAACCAAAGAAGGAGACAGACCTCCTTTGGACTCAAAACAAATTTAATTAAGGTCTGATAATAGAGAGGATAACAGTTCTTAACTACAATATAAATCTATATATATATATCTAGTCAAGAGAAAACAAAGCAACCAGAACTAAACAACCAATTTGTGGGACAATTCCCTTTTGAAACTCCCCCCACCTCAGTCTCTGCTCCCATTGGGAGCAGTAATAATTATGGACAGAAGGTGGCGATGTTGCTCCTCGGTCGGTGCTGAGCTGACCCCTGGGGGTAGGTGGAAAAAGTTATTGTGTGTCCAAGATAGTCGCTGTAGAGTCGGTGCAAAGGCGCCGTGCAGAGAAGGAAATAGCTAGGATCCTTTTTCCAGGGCAAAACTCTCTCTTGGTCCGTGGCTAGGGGAGGGATGTTGCTCAGAGCCAGTAGCCCCTCGCACCTGGGCTGGCAGCCACTGGCCCTCTCAGGAAGCCTGCCGCAAAAAGCCCCGTCCCTCTGAAGCACCGGGAAATCCAAGAATCTAGGGATTGGGAAACAGGAGGAAAAGGGAAGGAGACCAAGCTCGTAGGCAGAGGTTCCCTGAGAAGCCTCTCTCCCCCTCTCTCTCCAGCAGCCCTTTCCCTTCCCCCCTGGCAGCTAAAAACCAAAGAGTGCCCCCTTTCCCTCACCACACCCCAGTGAGTTACCACTGCTAGGTAACCCCTTTCAGTATCCTTTGATATCTGCAGTGGGAGAAGATCAGGTCCATTAGCTCCTCATTGGTTGGTAGGGGAAAGGAAAATTCCATCCACTCCTAAGAAAACTGTAACAAGCCAGACTGAGTTGCGATAAATAAGCTTTAAAATGTCATAATGAGGAATAGCATCTGAAAGGGCTAAATTGTTCATAGTAATGAACTGAGACAAAATGAACAGACTGCATGAATAAGTCACAGGAAGACAGACCTTCACCTAATGGCAGAATTGTAGCATCACTAACTATTGGATATCACATTCTTCAGGTATTTTAAGAGATATGTTACTTAAAATGAAACATTTTTAAGTAACCTTAATTTGGCAAGTATTTTACAGAAATGAATATATGCACTTAATGAAGCATTAGTGCAAGAAATACATCCTAACCTACCTGTAACTGAAAAAGAAGGAGGCAATAAATTACTTAGAAAATGGTTAAATATCTACATAAGAGAGATCTGATGCAGGAAAGAGTATCTGTGTAAAAGTAACCAAGAGCAGCTGCGACTGCCTAGGTCCCACAGTGACAAGAGAGCCTTATGGAACTGAAGATGAGATATTAATGATTTCACAGTATTTATTAACATTAGCTGTAGCAAATTATTTAACACATTGCCTGTTAACTACACCATACAAAGGTTATGGCTGCAGCAAATGGTTGCAGTAGTCATTCTTAAGAGTAACTTTACTCCAAAGAATAAGGAAACATAAACAAATCAATATTTTCACCACAACTGGTTGAAGAACAGATAAAAACTATATAATTACATTCACCAGCTTATCCAGTCACTGAATAGCATCTAGATTAATATGAGTACTAAGAAAACTATGACATGGAAAGTAGTAATAGATACCAATCCCAGACTGCTATCTATTTTAACTTTTCTTTAATTTTAATTTTTCTCTTTTGTCCTCTTCAAGCTTAAGTGTCCAAAAAGATTGTGTAGTTCACAGCATTAATGAAATATACCAGCAACATTAACCATTAATCATAAAGCAGTATTTAGTTTCAGGTACTTATGAGCACATCTAATACACCTCAAAAATTATGATATGTCTTTTTCCATTTTGATCCCATTAAATTGACTGGGAGCCTTAGTCCTGAATGGGATTTATAGACTCTCCAATAAAGGCATTCAAGTAAAACCAGTACAAATAATGGAAGGGTTTATGCAGCAAACACACAAAATACACAAAAAACTAAGTGAGCTAATGTTAGGTACAGGTCTAGTTTAGTATGCTGATTTTGGCAAAATGAGAGATATCTCCAAGAATTAGGAGCCAAAATTCCCTCAGTTCTTCCCAGGTGACAGAATTTCTAGGTCTATGAGAAAAGCTTAGTTCCCACGGGCCATTTGGTCCATGTTCCCCTACTGATAACATTAGCTGGTTTGCAAATTAAAACATTTCCCACTCCAGGGTGCACATTCCAGTAAAGGTACATCAACACTAGATGGAGAATCACCTTGGGGAAATTATCAAAGGCTGCCGATACATTCACACACTTGTGGGTGTCCTTTATTCTTTCTCCTTGAGCAAAAGCCTTTTGTACCACTAACTACACTAAGCTTCGAAACTTATAGAAACATAAAGGAAGAGCCTCACTGTTCATTTACAGTATTCAAGGGAGTATGTCTAATGTAACAACATATTATTAGAAAACAAAATCCAATTACCCCTTTCACATAAACCATTAAAAACACACTGGATGCTTTCACTTGCATCCAGCTATTTCGCTTGCATCCAGCTATTTCACTTACATCCAGCTATTTCCTAACTGATTTGGATTGAGACCAGTGTCCAGGTATTAAAAAACTACCATCTCCTACCACCCAAACAGGAATGTTTTCAAAACTTGTGATCAGCATTTCTATTCTTCCTCTATCTTGCAAGAAGAAAAACCTATAGGCATCTACTGATATCATAGCTCCATTTTTATGAAAGAAAATTGAAGCAATATTTCTGCCAATACTTATAAGTTGGGCTAAGAGTTGATTATAAACCATCAAGCTACAAAGTTTGAAGTATACCAAGTAATTTGAATTTCATGGAGTAATTTCCATTAGCAAACACTGCAAGTGACTAGTTTGTATTTATTCATTCACTATAATTTAAGGACTTCAAGGGTCTTTTAAGTTTATGCTACCACAATAGTTACAGCTCATTGTTTAAATAAAATGATATAGAAGTGCAAAATAAGATAGAAGGTTAAATTTCCAGCACATGATTGTAGTGATGGAAGGTCAGTAGAGCCATGGATAACATCTTTGGGAATATGTGCAAGAAATGGTCCTGCAGAGCCCAAGGCAGGGGAGAAGAAGGGGAGAAGGTACTCCAGGGATAGGAGCAGAGGTTCCTCTGCAAACACTGGAGAACACAATGGTTTATCAGGCTTCCACCCTCCATCCCATTTTGTGCCAGAGCAGAGTAAATGTCCTCTTACTTCACTTAGGCAGTCACGGAGGAGACAGGTTGTGCTTTAACCCCAGCCAAAAACAAAGCACGTCAAAGATGCTAGCTCACTTTTGGAGTAAAATAGAGAAAATTCATGGCTTAAGATAAAAGGCAGTTTAACAAGGAAATCAAAAGCCACACATGCAGTCAAAGTTGGAAACACCATCATTGCCACTGCTGCCACCAAAGCAATGGCCTTCCCAGCCTGAGTATTACCTCCTTCGCTGGCCAGCCAAAATGTTCCTCAAGCTCTCCCTGACCTCTGTGAACATCAGTGTCCAGGAGA
>VXAU01002211.1:0-128940 GCA_013399695.1 Formicarius rufipectus | reverse complement strand
AAAAAAAAAAAAAAAAAAGTAAGTATAAAATTCAATAAGATTCAATAACATGTGGTCAACTAAAAATAAATAGAAAACATACAGTTCACATCTCTGGCACCATAACATAACAGCACTGTGATGACAGTGATTACTGATTTTAGGGAAGTTATGATTAAGCTTTATTTCAGTAGAACTAAAACTGTATTACAAACTTGAGGAAAACATATGGTAGAACAGAGGTCCTCCTCAATGTTCTTAGTGCTTTGTACATACTTTTTAAATAGAGTGTCCCAAGGATCAATACTGAGGTAAATATTGTCTAATATTTTTATTAATTGTCTAGATGTTTGAAGAGACTGCACCCTCAGGAAGTTTGCAGATAATACAAGGCTGTGACAAGTGGCTAACAGGAGTTAGTCAGGAGTGTTATCATTCAGAGAGACCTGGACAGGCTGGAGAATTGTACTGAGAGGAATATCATCAAATTCAACAAGGGGAATTGCAAAGTCTTCCCTCTGGTGAGGAATAAACCCAGGCATCAGGACAGTCCGGGGGCTACGCCTGGAAAAGCAGCACTATAGAGAAGGATCTGGGGGTCCTGAGAGACTCAAGGAAGACCACGACCCAGAAATGTGCCTTCACAGCAGAATCAGTCAGCAGCCTCCTGGGCTGCATTAGGCAGAGCATAGTCAGCTGACTGAGGGAAAGGATTCTTCTCCACTCAGCATTGGTGGGCCCAACACCTGCTCTGGGTTCTCCAGGGATATTGGAGTGAGTCTGGCAAAGGGTCATGAAACTGATGAAGGGACTGGAGTACCTGACTTGGGAGAGGAGGCTGAGAGAGCTGGGACTGCTTAGACTGGAGAAGAAAAGTTTTGGGGGAAATACCAACATGTATAAATACTCAGTAGAAGAGAATGAAGAGGAGAGTGCCAGATTATGTTCAGTGGTGCCTGATGAGAGGACTAAAGGCAGTGGGCACAAACTGAATACACATGCATCTGAACACAAGTGAACAATTTTTTACTGTGAAGGTGGTCAAACAATAGGTTGCCTAGAGAGCCATTACTTGCTTCTTTTGTTCACTGGCTTAACACTCCCAGATAAAAATTTCCAAGTGCACAGAGAGTATACGATCATCCCCCTCCAGTCACTGATTGCTGCATCTCACCTTCAGACAGCATGGTAGAAGTTCTGTGTGATGGTGTGAAGTTAGGTTCCATGATGGGGCATTCTGCATGGCTCTTACTGAGCCGTCTAGTTGCAACTTCTTAATGCATTAACGTCTTTCTTTGGACATCTCATGCTCCCAGTAACAGCCAGCAGGACCATGTGATTCTTCTATGCCCTATCCTCTATTCTTCAGGAGCTGTCCTTCAGTCCTTCATGGTCTGCTCAGAGCTCCCTTGGGCTCTGTTGATGGCAGTAGGTCCAGTAGTACTGTTGAGTTCTACCTTCGCTACCATGACGTTGATACCCAAAGATTCCATGATGCTTAACAAAAAGGGGAAGGAGCAATCTGGGAGCGGGGCACAGTGGTGGCAGCAATGGTTACTCTCAAGAATTTGAGTATAGAAATGTTCTGCAGAAAATTAGATAATTTCTGTTGCACTGAGTCAAGATAAAAACATAAAAAACTGCAGAAGGTGGAAGGTGTTATCTGCACTCTACCTAACATTAGCTCTGTAAGTAGGGATGTGCTTTTATACTCTCACATTTTTATGTAGGCCTAATGTCCTCCAGATTAAATAGATGTCGGATTTTTAGCTGTGATATCTGGAGTCATTGTTGCAATCAACAAATCAGGAAAAATACAAAGCACTCTGATCTGAAATAATTGCAAAACAACCTGACTGTAATGAGAATGAGAAAAACATCAAGAAGGCTCTACTTTGAAAAACATTTTTAAAATACCATAGAAAGCAAAATGCAGGTGATTTGCTATGAAATATTATGTAAAATAGTTTGGTTTGCATTACCTGCAGTAATTTCACACTGTTTATTCAACCTTGACCTTCAATGCTGGTCTACTGTTATGCCCAAAGTCTACTGAAATAATTAGGGATAGATTCATGCTAACAGATTTAGAAGCACTTCTCATCCAGAATGTCTAATTGAACAAAATATCGTGCACCTTATCTCCCCTTAAATCGCTTACTTAATTCCCTGGGGGAAAAAAAAGCAAATTTCAGAGGACAAAAGGCAGCAGCAGGGCACTCTGGGAGTCTTCCAGCATGGATGTCTGAGAACCATGGTTGTGCTGGGTCCCCACAGAGCCACTTACATTCCATGCATAATCTGTGTATCTTTCCTTGACTTCAGTGACTTAACTTTGGATGGGGCACTCAGTCTTTTAACTACTGTTATACTTCAAAATATTTCAGGTAATTAAAGCTGGTACAGCTGAGGATAAAGGTTTAGTATCGCTTGAACTCATGGAAAACAGGACTAGTTCAAAAGTAGTCCTCCTTAGCAAGACATGGTCTCTCCAACACCAACTCTGATCTAAGTTATTAAATGAAAAATCAGCAATTTATATTTTCTACTGCTTTTTCTGCCTGAAAAGCTCACAGTGACAGAATGACCAGCCAAGACTGCAGATGAGCCTTCAAGAAATTAGTTTAGGATTTACTGTGATATGAGTTATAAAGCAGCCAGAGGCACTAATATTTGGATTCAATATACATGAAACCACTACTTTTTCTGCTGATCCTCCTCAATTTTCCTCTGTCTTTCCCACTTTCACCACAAAGCTCACAGAAAAGTCATTAGAGATTGACAGATCTCTCCTTTCTTATGTGACCAACGTTTTCCATCAAATCAGTTACTTAACTACACCCTCCATATAATGATATGTTGGGGCAGAGATGAAAATGCTTAGGTACCTTGTTTTAATTTTATCATTATCATTTTAATTCATCTTTATGATTTCATAACTTTTAGCACACACATGATTAATAAGTCCTTCATGAAGTTTTCCTTAAACATACTGTCCAAACTTTTTTTTACTGATATTCTTTTTTTTTTTTTTTTTTTTAACTCATGTTTAAATTAAATGGCTGCAAAACTGCACAGAGAAAACTTCTGAATTTGCCATTGAGTCACAGGAAATAGAGCCTGGGGCCAGGGCAGTGGAAATGCAGGGCACTCTGGGTTATGAGCAAGACTCTATGTGAGGTCAGTATTGGCAGAACGACTACACCTCTCAGATAAAGGTATTATATCAAAACCCAATATCTTCACTTTTCAAGGTAAGGGAGATTAAGAGCTGACATTTCAAGTCCAAGTTAGAGAACCTACTGATTAAACACTAATCCAAACTGTCCCTTCTCTGCTACCATCAAGGAGGAGAGTGAGCTATATTAAAAGGAGAGTATAATTCTGTTCATTGATTTGCTGAGTCCTTGCATATTTCTCAAGGTTATGATATTACAGTTTGCAGCAAAACATGGAAGTTTAGTTTTGGTGTGTTCCAACATGAGAACTGCATGAAATACTATACACTGTGTTGTAGTGATAGCTAGTTAGCTTTCTACATGTAGATCACTTACATTCTCACAAATTTTATTCTTCAATCACAGATGTATTCAAAGGAACCTTGAAAAGAGATTTTTAACCATTGTTAGGTTGAATAAACTAGTAATATCTCTTCTTCTCTAAAAGGCTGAATGTAGCCTTCCTTTGATGTAAGAATGCCTTCTGGTAGATGAATTGACACACCTAATAGATTTACCTGCAATTCAGCTCTGTGTTATTATAGTCAGTGTTCTAGTAACATTAGCCAAGGGACGGACCGGGCAAATAGTAAAATTTTGAGCACCAGAAGCTATGACTGATTTCACATGCACAACATGTGAAGTTTAAACTTTCTTAGTTACTTTTTCGTTAAATGTATTTTCTGTTCTACTGTTTTAAGAGAGAAATCCAGATTTGTTGCAAAATAGGTGCTACTTCAGTGCAGGGCTGTGAAATGCTTGGCCAGAATCTTAGTGTCTGGGGACTCAGAAGAGATCAATTACTGTAAAACTAAGCAGACATAAGAAAAATACCAGCTTAAGATATTTGTAACTCTCCTTTGCAGAAAATCTTATAGAGTATAATTCCCTCACAGAAAACTCTTCCATGTGATTTCATCCAAATCATCACACTTTTAACAAGATGTTCTTTTCTAATCTCAGTTAAGACCAGAAACCATGGCAATATCAAAACGTTTGAAATGTACCCCTGAAGACAATGTTCATGATTTCTTCTTATTGCAGCTCTACTGATAGAGCAATTGCCCAGTGAGCAGGGACTTGGTTGAGCTTCTTTCTTATCATTAGTGTTCACATCCAAATCACCTACCTTTCAGTTCAGTATGCCAAGCACGAAGCTTTGAGAATTGTAGGAAAGGTATGCAGAAGTACACATCCACATGCCATTCACCCTCTCTTGTTCCTGTTTGTTTTGCTTTCAGGTTTGTTTTTTTTTAAATCTTGTATCAAAAAAATTCAGAATTCATTGGTCCAGAGAGTGAGAAACATAGGCACATAAGTAACACACACCATATTTTAGCACATTGGTTGTGTGCCTCTGTGTTTATTTCTACTATTAACAATCAAGGAATAAATTGCTGAAAGAATTGAAGCCACATATAGATCTCTTCTAGGCAAAATCCCTGATCACAAGGCTTTACAGCTTTGCTCTTGCTGACATTTTCCTCACTGCTGAGTGTGAAGCAGCCACATTGAGTGGCTCACAATAGGATCTGCCTGGGGTAATGAAGCAATTAGATGGCCTTTTCACAATTTTTATGGATGTTTAGGGGCTAATTTTATTTCCTTTCTCCAAAGACTCAAGGACACATTGAACCCAACATTCCTGAATACTGGACATACGTTCCAATCACCTTATCCAACAGATTTGCCTTAGAAGTCTGCGGAAGTGTTTTGAAGACATATATATAGGGCTGCTGGGCATGACAGAAGGAACCCCAGACCCATCTGGACCAGTGGCAGGAGACAAGGAGAGAACCTACAGCACCTCAATTGGTATCAGGTCTCTCTGTATGAAAAAGTCAGTCAAGTCCCTAGATCCCACATGGACACCTACACAGGGATATCTAAATTCAGGAAATTAATTATTTGGAAATGGAATCTCACTGTTCAGTAAAATGCTTTCATCTTCAGTGTATTTTTTTAATGCTGTAAGAGCAGGAAACAATCTTTATAAAGATATGAACTTCACTAAAATTTGCCACCTTCCCATGTTATTGCAGAGCCACTTCTCAATTACTGGATTCTTCTACTCTGCTCTGTGGAAAAGGGAAACTGAAACCAATACCATCCCTATTAGATTCTTCTGTTTCTTGGAAAAAAAAATAAATTCATTAATAAAGATTATACTGGAGCCATGTCTCTGAGGGGAAAATAGTTCTGTTTACAAAAATCTCTTCAAGCTGTTACTTCCTTACCATCTCATTCCCACCTCTGCATCACTGCTCAGTGCCATTTACACAGGCCCCACTAATAACTGCGCTGACCTAACTGGGGAGGGTCACAAACTGCTGCAGAAATCAGAAGCTGAAAGGATCACCTCTCAAAGAGGTTTCACTAAAGTCTGTTTCCATGCAGACCCCTGCCCTGAGACCTCGGGGTTTTTACTGACCTGCAAAGGAAATTGCCCCTGTTCCCTTAAACTCCTTCCAGATCTCAGCTAGTTTGGAATGGGTGACACCTGGTTACTCTGCTTCTACACCTGCATGGGATTTTACCCCTAAGGTCTCCTATTTGAGCAGCAACCAAATACAATCCTTGTTTCAGCTGTGTGATGCTATGAGATGAGTGTCTGTTAGGCAGTTTCTGGTTTGAGGAAAAAGGCTAGATGTGATAAAGGTTTTCTTCTTTTTCACGTCTGTCACTTTTATCTCTGAGAGTGAATGTTGTTTTCTTATCAACAGCAAATTTCAAGATTTTGACTTTTGCTTTGCAAGGCATTCTATGGGAGCCACAGATATGGGTCAAGATAGGCTTGCTGATTATCAGCTATTTCCCCAGACAACAGAAGAGATGTCAGCAACACAGAAAAGGTAATATTTTTTGACTTGTTTACATTTCAAGAAATAACTTTTCCTATCGATGAAATGCTTTCTGAAAGGGCATTCTGTTTCTGAAGAGAACAAAACTCTACCCCAGTGCTGTCCATGGCATGAGATGAACCAAAGATACATAGACATTCTGTAATTTACAGTGAGGTGTGTTAGTTCATCTTATATGGAGTGGTTTTTAAATTATTTTCTTTAACAGCCTTCCATCATGAGGCAAGGCAAAGATAAGAGATGCATAAAATGAATACATAATATATCCTTAAGTTACAAAAACCCAAACAAATAAAAACCAAAAAAAAACCAGCCAGGCATATGCTTTGCTTACTAGGAGCATCTCTGAGGGTGCTGCTTTTTTAGGCCTCAGCTAAGGTCACTTAGCAATAGCTATACTATTCCTGGATGGTAATTAAAGAGATTATATGGATTTACAACTATGAAAAAATGTTATTTAAATGTTAGCAGACAGCATATGAAAGAACTTCAGACACAGGAAGACTCAGTTTATTAACTTTGTTATATGCTCAAGCCCCAAACTGTATATGCCATTTTAAAGACAAATTCTGTAGTTTAATTCAAGCAAAGGATTGCAGTGAATATATTGAGAATATTCAGACCTGCAGTGGTGTCTGGTTTGTTCCATTTGTTTTGGTCACAGAGAAGCCAAGAAGGGCCATTGCTGAGTGGTACTTGTGGAGGGGCTGGCATTTTCCAGGTGACAACTAAAAGGAGCCGCTTCTGTCTTTTACCTTTCCCTACCTGTAAAGCCTTTTTTAAATCCATCCATTTGATTAAACAGAAGGAGAATGCAAGCTCATTAAATATATCTGTAATATATGAGGGTGCAGCTCTTCTGATTTCTGAGAAATTGCATCTTGTTCTACAAAAGGTAGATTTGCCTTTGAGTTTGGCCAGAATATCTTTTCCTTCATAGTCTTACTTCATTTATCAGAGCTGTGGGTTGAGTGGTACAGGAGAAACACTAAGCAATTGTCAAAGGTGTAGAGAACAAAATAGAAAGTGTCCTGAAGCTATTCTGCTTTCTCTTGTCCCCCAAATGTGGTAGTTGCCACCCACTCTCCCAGCTACAACAACTGAAATAGACCATAAGTATAGGCCAGAAAGGACACCTGAACATTAAGACTGATTAGCAGTTCTTCTGGGGTTTGTAGCTTTCAATACCTTCCTATGGAAAATATTTTAGGGGAGACCCCCCCCATCCCCACGAGTTACATTTCCTGCAGCAAGAATTACCCACTTTGAATGGTCATTATTTTCTTCTAGAGCACTTACAACTTCCCCTCCTCTAATAAAAACATCTTTCAACCCAGCAATTATCTGTATGGAATTATTTATCTTTTGAAAGTTGAATTTTCTGGGAATGAGGAAATGGCAAGAGAAGAAATATAACATATTGCTAATTTTCTGCTGAGCCATATCTGTAAGGTGCTCCATGAGAGCCTGTTACTCTAGGTAGACATACACAATTAAAGAGTTGCAACATGTCACCTTTAATTGGCATATCATAAAATAGTTTTTAAGGCATTGGACATTAAGGGATTAAAATCTTTTTAATGCTCCTGGATGGCAATCTCTCAAGGTTCATATTGAGGCCAGACTCTTACAGTAAATAGAGTGTAGGCAAAAAAGCAGTAACACAAATTAATGACTTGTATTGTAGAAAGGGTTTGAAATAGTTGAAATAAGATCTCTGTGCGTTCTGAGTTTCCAAACAAGACACAGTAGTAAGTGGGAGGAAGGAGAGGCAATTTCTATTCCTTCACCATACTGAGGTAATTTATTACTCTCCAAGGCAAAGATTTTATACAATTCAGTACAGACAGATCCAGATATGTGAAATCCAACGTATACAAGGAAAGACTCAATCCAGCAATCAAATTTGCACTGACTGGTACAGCAATGTGAAAACCACAGAATTGCAGAATCCAATAGAATGATGTTCCAGAGGATATGAGAGTATTACCATCAGAGACATGTTTGAGTCACTCAGACTAACAATGGAAGTGAGCTGGCTAACGAGATATGGTAGCTGTCTTTTCCCACATATTCATACTAACCATGTAATTTCCAGAAGTCTGTGTGTATCTAAGAAAGTTGAATAGAGATAAGTATGATACTGGAAAAAATGGTCATTTTACCTAACTCTAGTATTTAGAACAAATTCTTTGAAAGGTAAAACAAGACCCAAGATGTTTATAGTAATTGAGTTTGCTCAATATGCAGTCATTTTCAATCAATAAAAAGTTATGTGGGGACAGCGTGTCATTAATCGAGGCTTTCAAATAATGCAAAGCTGTGTCAGAAACAGCCATTCACAAAGTTAACAATACATATACACCTGAAAAAGGTGCAACTAGGACTACAATGAGCAAGGCCTGGCAGGAGGAATCTCCTTTTGATAGCACATATTTTCTGTTATCACAGAACCATCCAACTGACTCTAGTCCAAATATTACAACTTTTTTAGTATCCAAGATAAAGGCCTGTCGTACAAATCTGTGTCTATTTCATTAAATCCTAACACAGGTGATAAAGGAGTTTTTAATTTTTATTAGGATTTACTTTAACAGCTTTTTACTAGTTTTTGATATCTGACCAAAGTTTATGTTCTTTAATTTGCAACCATTACTGATATGCCAAGAACTTGAGTGCATGTGCTTGTGGGTACTCTTGTAAATTTTCCTGGTACATAAATGTAAAGAATTTTCCATAATAAATCCCAGTGCTTAGAGTAGCAAATTCATTCTTAGTTTTATAAAACTTTTTTCCTCATTCCATCTGTATTATTCCAATGACTTAACAGCTTTTTTCTGCTTATGTTAAAAGGATAAACAAGTAAGTCACTTGTAATTGCTACAATATTTCTGTCCAAAATCCCAGTCACAGTCGATGACTTCTTTGACGTTTTGGAAACTTCAAATTTAAGAAGAAAATTTAGTCAATTTCTTATTACTTACACACAAATTATAGTGAGCAAATTGCTGTCAGTATCCTATAACCAAAGAAACTCCCACTGTTTCCTTTTCAAAGACCCTTCCTCAATTCTGAAAAGTATTGCCCATAGAATAATGTTGACTTCAGCATTTAAGGACGTCCATCTGTCAGGTATTAAATTATTTAAGTGGCCCTTTTCTCAGACCAAGTTTGCATTTAGCAGTTTTCCAGGAGCATCACCAAGTGTTCATCTAGATCAGGTCTATAGCTGAATGAGACAAAAGTCAGGGACTCTGTCTAATGGTCTACAGTGACCAGACCAAGGTTGAATCAATCCTTCATGTATTGAATCAATGTTTTAAAATTAAACTCAAGTTACAGCAAACCTAACTATGGACTTGTGTCCTGTCCTTCATGACAGATGAATGAATGATAGCATAAATGGTTTAGATACAAGTTGTAAGGAAAAACAAAATGTTTACATCAGAAATCTGAGCATGTATTCAATTTACAACCAAAAATTATTATTTCTGAATCAAAATTAATAGAAACAAAAGAACTTTGAATGCAACTTGTGTGGAAAACAGCCAGATACAAAACTGCAAGGTCCTGAACTTGTTAAAGCAAGCTTGAAAGACTGGAATCACTTGAAAAGCAGCCTTATGAAAGTTATGCAACTTCCATAAGCAAGAAAAATTTGACTGTCTACTCAGAGAGAATCGGTGTAGCAAGAAAACTTAACAACATAATATGAAGAGGAGGTTGTATTTCTGGGCACTATGGCTAGGAAAAAGGGGACTACATATAAAAAAGATGTAATAACTGCATAGAGAAAAGCAGGACAAAACTGTTAAGTGCAGGGTTAAAGCAGAGAGAGGACTGAATATATCTGAGATTCTGACAAGCAATAAAGTTAGATGTTAATAGATGACTTTGGGGTGATGATCTTTATTAATTCACCAGATATCAAGATAGGGATAGCTGAAAATTTGGAGTGCTGTCTAATGTTTCCTTATATAATCATTGTCAAACTGCCTTTCAGCAACTCAAAAACTATTCTTATTTTCTATTTAGACTTTTAAGAGACTGTGTACACACAGCATAAGGTTTCAAGTAAAAACTTATTACCAAGGTACAATAAAACTCTGAAGCCAAGGACAGGAAAAAATACCAGATGAGAAGCCATAAACAAGTCATAAGGGCAGGTGATGCCCCAGGCTTTGAGACAAAGGCCACAGCCCTCATCTACAAACCTACTCAATAGCAATTACACATTATTGCCTCGAATGAACTACCACACTCCAGCAACTCAGAAGCATGGGCAGGCTATACCTGTGTTCACCTCAGCATTTTAATTCCTAAGAAGCCTTGGCAGGGGAGATCCTAGCAGATGACAAATTAGCCTTAAGCCAAAGACAATTTTTTTTTCACTTAAGACCTCATTGAAGTGCTTGCTGGCAACCCAGACATCACACTTTGCAATAGAACACCACCTTTCCTGGAAAATATAGGTATATCACTGCCTTCTCCTTGACAGGAATCTAGATATGAGGCGAAGGACCCCTGGCTGCAGCGTTTCCTGATCTTGCCTCACCATCAGTCTCACAAGATCCCTTCAGAGGCACTGATGTAACTTTCCTGTTTACTCCATAGTCAGCAGAGAAACAGCTCTGTCTATAATTAGAAATATTCTGAGGCCCTTAGGATGTTTTTCTTCAAGTTGCTCTTCTGAAAAGCAGATCTTCAAACAATATGTCTCTGTAAGAGAAGAGATTTGTCCTTTCAGAAGTAATTTTGTCTGACTAAATACTATAGTAACATTCTTTGGAGCAAGGAATATCTGTATGTTTGTTCAGCATCTGCCATAATGATTGTCTCCACAGTACAAATACTATCAAGTACAATAATGATATCTGATCTTTCACTGGGAGAAAAACTATTTACTCTTTAAATGACATAGCTGCAAAAGTAGCATTTCAAAAGTTCCAAAGCCATTCGCTCATAAACTTTGAGAGTGTACATCTGAAATTGCACAGAATCACAGAATATGCTGAGCTGGAAGGGACCCACAAGGATCATCAAGTCCAATCCTCAGCCTTGCACAGGACTACCACCAAGAGTCACATAGTGTGCCTGAGAGTAAATTTGGAGGGTGAGACACAATAACATCTTAAATGAAACCTGTATTCCAAGGAGAAGTGTCAATTTGACTCAAAAAGTCACTCTGAGACTCTCATAAAAACAAGCGTACACAGCTCAGCTCAAAATGTCCTGACAGTAGGTCTGACATAAAGGTTTTCTCAGAACATACCTTTCCTATGCTGGGCTCAAACAACCAGCCTAGATCTCTGCTCTGTGCATCTGTTGCAGCTGTAGATTCCCTATTGCAGTGTTTTAAGCTTCCTTCACAAAAGCATCAGGTGTGGGCTGTTGCTAATGTCTCAGAAGTTTAGTGTGCACCAGTTTATTGCCGAAGGGTTGAGTAAAGAGCTCAGGACATACTGTACAGAAAAAAAGACTTTTAGCAAAAATACCCTGGAATAACATACATGAACATTTAACAAGCTTCACAAAGCTTCCACAAAAAACAGACACTGCTCACATGAGCTTTGCAGAACATTCCGAAGATATTGCAGTGGTCCTAACAAAAGACCACTGTGCATTGAATAATTAACCATTCACATAGCAGTTAACCTGAGCAGTCCATTGTCATCCTGTGCTGTGCCACGCTGTTCTGCAAGTCCAGCCTGGCCTTCAGGCAGTGCTATGCCCCACAAATCTCTTGGATGCAAATAAACTCAGCCACTTTGCTCTAACAGAGTAGCCTGGGAGCAACTCCCACTTGGCACCAGGGATTATGTCACCAGTCTAATCTCACCTTTATCTAAAAGGACAGAATATCATCCCCAAATTTGACAATAGAAATTACAAATAAAGCTGTTTTCTTGTAAGAAAATTCTATAATAGCTCAAATTATCAAAAGGGGCCAACCTCTTCCACGGGCAAGGTCTGCACTGCATGGATTAGAGGCCTCTTCAATGCTGTACAAACTGTGGTTTCTAACATCTAAAGAGACGTAATAGCTATACTATTCTGTCCTTCTAGTGTTAATGATAATAAATAGCATTTTAAATTGCCCCCTTTGGAGTCTGAGTGCCTTTCTTACCAGCATCATGGTGGACCATCACATCCTGGAGCAAAACAGGTGCATTTCAGTGTCCAGTTATGTTTCTTTGAATGAATAAGATACCCTCATCCTTTTAAAAAGACACAGAACAGTTAAAGCTCTGTCTCTGCCAACTGTAAGCTCTATCTAAGAACAGTAATGCATGGGAAATTTCACTGAGACCTTTAAGACAGGGTTCCTCTTTTCTATAATCAGCCCTCTAAAACTTAGTTATATCACCTTGAGCCAAAGTTTAGATTCCCTATATATTCAGCAAAGACAAAGTGGTGATTCAGCATAGCAATCCATCATTTTTTAAGATAGGTATCCAGAAAAGGCAAGATGCACTGAGTGTGTCCATAGAATCCAAACCTAATCTTCAGCCAGTTTAAACTTCATATCTAACTATTACAGGTTCAAAGTCAAGTGAGGTGATTTCTACAGCCAGTTGGTACTGACACAGAAGTCAAAACAGGTTGGAAGCAAAATGTTTGTAATGTACTAAAGACATTATAGCCATGTGGGGTTTTATATTAAAAACAAAACAAAGTAAAAACAATCCTTCTAAGAAATACATATGTCCATCTGGTACTGCTGCATTCATTCACTTTGTTATACTCTCAGTTTCCTCCATGCAATTTTGCAGGAGTTTCTTCAGATTGCAATGAATGATCCATCTGCTGACACTAGAGCAGAGAGATGCATTGCTCTGTCAGTGACTGTTACAACCCACCTCTTGTTTATGCCCACTAACACTCTCTGTACACTCGCAGGCATTTGTTGTGACCTCAAGAACTAATTATGAATAGGTGACAGGCAACTGATCTATGAGGACACCAGAGTTTTCTGTACGGAGCAGGCTGCTTGGGAATAGGCTGCTTCAGACATAGTTAAAGCTAAAGGAGTAGAAAACTACAGAACTGTGCTGTTGTGAATGCAACAGGAACGTTTATTACTGTCACGTTGTTAACTTGGGTCTCAAGTCATGCTCCAGCTCAAATCCTTTTTCAGGTGAACACCAAGTCTCTAAATATGCTCTTTCCAGAGACTGGAGTAGAAATACACCCTAGGGGAAGCACAAGGCAGATAACTGCAGAGGCAAAAAAAGGAAAGTTCCAGAGTGCAGATCTTTGGAGGCTTTATGGACACAGAGTCACTTGGCTTGCAGGACTTGACCCTGAATTCAAGTAAAGCTACCTGCAGCTATGTGTGTGTGTGTGTGTGTAGATATATATATACCTGTATACACACGCATGAGCGTACAAGGGGGTTGGACAAAAAGAATGGCATTTTTTACTATTTTTTACTGTTTCTGCAACATTATATGTATATTTAAATACTTTTGTTCTGTAGTTTAGTGATTGAGTTACTCACCAACAGTTTTCTGCTATTTGACCAACTCCAAATATAGAGCTATGCACACACAAAGATGAATACAAATTATTTCAGTCTCCTACTTAAACTATTGAGTCTAAGAACTCAAGGGGAAGTAGATGGATTAAGACTCTATATTCCTCTAACTTATAGTATTTCTAGATGCCTTCTGTAATTTACCATCCAATCAGAATTTCTTAGTGATGTTCAAATTACATCCCTCCTTGTTTCTTCTTTTCTCCAGTACCTTCTTCTTGCTTTCAAGAAACTAAATTATAGAAAAGTGGTATTAAGTGGTCAAATCATTGTCTGGATACCTCTGTTTCAGCTATTTTACCATAGGGCTTAGCTTTACTCCAAAATGCTAAAGTCAGTAGTGTTTTGCTTCTTGTCCTAGATATTTCCCACTTACAGGGAAGAGGTATTGGTAAATCCTAGGTCCATCTGCCATGAAACATTAAAAGCAGCTTCAGGAATATATGGAAGCATAACAGTCACACTGCCTGGGTGCTTTCCAGCTCAGCTGTTAGATATTGTTCAACTTGTCTACTGCATCCCTAACAACCTGAAGGAGAGCTGAGCTCAGAATACCTGCTGGTAACCTAGACTGTTACATATTCAACCAGACCAGGTCTTGTCTACTCATCACATGTGAACAAGAGTCTGGTGGAACACTCAGTCTCTTACACTAAAGAAGGTTTCAGAAGTCAGTCTAAAACTGCCTCTCCATGAATACTTCCTAGTAAAATTGAGTACTGAGGAAGAGTGGACTTAAGAAAAGCTCAATTAACAATTAATTGATGATTAATAGATTATATAAGTGTAATAGAAATTTCCTTGCATCTCCACCTCCCTTTAGATTTCTGCAGTCTGTAAGTGGATCCAATCTTTAGACTGAGATATAGAATAGAAGAAAGAGAATGAGTTTCACTATGGAGATGAAAGCAATGGACCCAAGAGATTTTAGTACAAATCTTCTGATTGCAACACTACATTTACCACAGGCTAATTCTCTGGACCCTAAAGCAAGCTCAGCAGACTAGCACTTAAACCCTCCTCTGTGCTCCAAGGACAGCCTTCATTGATGAACCAGAATCAGAAAGAAGTAATTAATCCTCCAGAAGGAAGGGGAGAAATGTGGTGAAAATACTGGATTTTAGTTAGGAGCTTAGAAAAAAAAATAATAACAGCCAAAGAACTGGATTAAAGTATAGCTAGATTTGTGACCTTCCCTGAAATGCTGACAGTCAAGTAAAAAAAGCAATCACAGAGATTTGCAGACCAGAAAATCCCAGGATCGTGCTCGCTCAAGGAGGCAGGTTTTTAATTGATCACCTACATTCATAACACAGTTGAATGTATCATAGAAAACAAGAATTGGTACCTAGTTCTTTCACTAACAGACAACCAAAAAGCACAAGAGGTGTTGGATGTCCTTGACTGAGCCTTTCAGCACCTGCATCAGCAGCTTTCCTGGGTCCCTTGTCCCCCACTCCAGCCACCAAGGCCCTCAAGCTTGCCATACTGCCCCTCTCCTGGCTCTGTGACAGCACCCAAACTACCTTTCCCCATGTTCAAGGTGCTCTGTCATGTAATGAGCTCACCAGCACAACCCAGGGTCACTCCCAGGGCACCCTGCTTGCAGTGCTACTGCCAGGTAAGACAGAAAACTGTGCAAGCTTCCTTGCACCCTTCAGCCTCTAGTTTGGACAGATTCATCCTTGGCAACTCAAACACCATCATGACAGATTGCAGTATTACAAAAGCAGGACTCACAGTGCCATCCACAATGAAATTTGCAGCAGCATTTGTTTGACTATTCAGACACTTTATTTTATACTCACACCTGGAAAAAAAAAAAATAATTCCATATTCAAGGTCAAAAGCATCTCAAACAAAACAGTTTATCCCTTCATGTAGCAGTCCCAAAAGGCACACAACTCATTTTACCGTTTTGTCTGCAGCATGCCATCTTATCAGTTCAACAGACTGTTGAACTGTTTGCAGCTTTTAAAACCTATTTGGTTGCTATGGTAACCAGCTCTTCAAAATATCACTACCAGATCAAAAACAAAACCAAAAAAGCCCCACATCTGAGGTCTGGTGATTCTGCTATGATGCTGTCTGATTTCACAAGAAAGTTGTTCTACGTTTAGGACTTGACAGATAATGGGCATTTAAGCCAAGAGCAAAGCACTGAAAAAGGTATTTATTCTGTACCTTACAGTTTTAAACTTTTATTTTAATCATTCTAACAAACTGACTGGAACACAACAGCACTGAAAAGCGTGGAGACTTCAGAACAGCAAGCTGTACAAAATTTACACTTGTAGTAGATTTATTTTTAATTTCTACCTAAATGTAATATTAGCATTCAGATCTTCAGATGTTCTACAACTGGTCAATATTAGTGAGGATAGGGTGAACTACATCTTGCCACAGATATGTATAATTTTACAAGTTTTGCATACTCTTTTATCACCATTAATCAAATCCTTTGACACTATTCAACTAAAGCCGGCATTTGCTACAGACATTAAACTACACTGGAAAAATTCATAAGCAGAGATATAAGACCATCTGAATGCTTTCCCCTCTCACCAGGTCTTGACGAAAATGAATGCCAGGAAGGCCCAGAGACCAAAGACTCCCTCAAACCACATAATCTACTCTAGTCGAAGTTTTGGCCCTGAGAGCATTGCCCCAGCAATTTTAGTGCAAAGAACTGAGTCTTTCCCTGAATCTAGAAGTAAATTATGACATCGAGTCACTTAAAAGTGATAGAATTTTTTTAAAACCTCAGTTAATAGATTCTCCCTGATAAATGTTTTCGCATGTTTTGAATCAGAGAAACAGGGATATCCCATGCCTTAAGTGACAATGAAATTTACACTATTGAGTGATATTAAATATGGTATGTTATTGAAACTAGTTTGAAACGTGAATAATCATGAGTGCTATTTTCTTTTGTATCTAGGATTTCACCCAGAGGGTGGTTGGGCACTGGAACAGGCTCCTCAGAGAAGTGATCACAGCATCAAACCTGATAGAGTTCAGAATGGTTTTGGACAATACTCTCAGGTATCTGATGTGACTCTTGGGGATGGTCCTGTGTTGGGTCAGGAGCTGGACATGATGATCCTTGTGGGTCCCCTCCAACTTGGCATATCCTGTGATTCTGGATTTAATACTCAAATAAAGCATTAGATACCAAATGGATTTATTACATTTCTAATGAATAAACAGTTTAATAGGACAATCAGTTGATGAGACCTAACCACCACAGGCATATGAAAGGCAGGTCCTGCTTGTCTAACCCAATCTTATATGACAAGGTGACCTGTTCAGTAGATGAAAGAAAGGCTGTGGATGTTGCCTATATGCGTTTTAGTGAAGTCTTTGACACTGTTTTGCACATCATCCTCTGGGAGAAATTGTCTTCCCATTGTGTGGAAGGATGTGCTCTTCACTGGCTAAAAAACTGGCAGGATAGCTGAGCCTAGGGAGCGGTGAACAGTTACATCCAACTGACAGCTTGTTTCCCAGGGCTCAGTGCTGGGGACAATCCTGTTTAATAACTATGATCTGGATGAGGGGATTGAGTGCACCCTTAGCCATCTTGCAGACGTCACCAAGCTGGGTGGAAATGTTGATCTGCTGGAGGGTAGGAAGGCTTTGCAGACTAGACAGGATGAATTGATGGACCAGGTCCTGCACTTGGATTATAATGAATTCAAATTATACCAGGGGAGGTTTAGACAGGATATTAGGAAAAAATTCCTTACTGAAAGGGTTATCAAGTATTGGAACAGGATGCCCAAGGAAATGGATGAGTCATGATCCCTGGAGGTATTTAGAAGAAGGGGAGATGTGTCAGTTAGTGACATGGTGCAGTGTTAGACTTGGCAGTCAGTGCTAGGTTAATGGTTAGATTATGATCTAAGAGGTCTTTTTCAACCTAAATGATTCTATGACTCTAATTTCAAATCACCAGCTTGGAAGTTTGCTTCACTCAACAACTATTTCCAACATACACTGGAAATCAAAAGTGGACAATGAAGATAAATGTGTCATTTTTCTACAGACGGGAGAGAGAATCAAAAAGAAGCTGTTCTTTCATGGTGAATTATAAATTTTCACAGAAGAATTAGAAAACTACATTTCTTCTTCCAGTACTTTCCTGTACGGGTAAATATGGACATAAACTTGTCAGTCTTGTTTGTAACTTCTTAAGAAAACAGAGGTGCCTACATGTGAAGATTTTCAAGAAGCATCAAGTAAATGAAAAGTGGAAGAATCAATAGAGACACATAAAACCATGGTTTACTCAAGATGATCGTTGCAAGCTCATATGCTATTTTACCCCCTCACAATTACTTGATCATGTGCAATTGTTTACACAATATTGATTTTGCAATGAAAAGCTAAATGGGAATTTAGTTGGACCAACATACACCCTTTAGAAGCCTTTAATATTTATTAGTACACTTCTTTCAAATTTAATGTTAAGATGAAGCTTGGAATGGAGTAATTACCACTTCTTTGACATTTTAATTCTAAAAGAACAATCAGATCCTAATTGCATCACATTGACTCCATGTCCCTATGGTATATCTCCAGTTTACATCTAGCAACTTTCTCGTTCTTCTGATCAAAAAACCAAACCAAACCAAATTACTGGCAATGGTTTGGTTTCCAAATTGTATTCAAAACCTAGCATGCATGTCATCTGTTACTGTTGGTTTGGGGATTATTAAAGATAATGGCTCAACTAGATGGAACAATTGACTCAAATATGGATTCTTTAATGCCAATAAATATTATTTATGCAAGTATTCTCCCAGGTAATGTGCCATTCATTTCACTATTGATTTATTTCTATCTACTTCAACTCTATAGTTATTTATTTGAATTATCATACTGCTGCAGCACTCCAGTCATCAGCCGTAACATCACTGACTAAAGACTGAACAAACAGGAAATAAATCTGCCAAGTAGCCCTGAGAAAATGAGTTTGATTTTAGTCACAGGTAAGTAAATTGGATCATTGAACACACAGAAGGGGGTACCAAGAGAGAAACTAGGATTTTGGACAAGAGAAAATCTGTCTGTGCCTTCTTAGAGACTGGAGCTGAGTTTGTGCTTTGACAAAATTATCCAAAGAAAATACATGCAGAAAAAGACATAAAACATCTATTGAAAACCCAGAGAGATTTTATTATGCAATCAGTGAGAGATGCCTCTGTCAGAATTAAGGTGTTAATGAGACTTTATGCAGAAGTCAATCACATAGGTTTTATTTAGCAGTAAATGTGAGGTAAGGAAATAGAAAGAAACAGAAAAGGTGGAGGGAGGGGGAGAGAGAAAAACCACGTGGAAGACAGTCATCACCTACAGATCCAGCAGCATCCTATTGGTCCTTCTTCACCCTGGGCTTCTCAATCATGGAAGTCCGAAGGTTGTTCAAAACTTTTCACTATTTATATATTTTAGAAAACTGAGAATTTAATACTCACTGCCTGCATGTTTCTCTTATTCTATTTGTTAAATTATTCCCTTGCTTCTAATACTAATTAGCCCACATGCTCGCTCTTTCTCTGCTTTTGAGTCAGTGGGTTTCTTGAGTCAGTGAGTTATGGTCGGTGGTTGTGATCTCCCCCTGCCAGAGTTCCCTTTGATCCAGTTGAAGCTGATTTCAGCATGGTTGCTGAGCTGGCTTTCCCTGCAACCCATAAGCTCTGCATTCTTTGGGGCCATTATCAGGGATATATTCTTCTCTCCCAGCTTTGTTAACCTCCCCATAGTTCCGACACAACACTTGGACAATAGTACCACCTTTATCATATCTCAAGTTCTCTTCATGGTGTCTTAACTTACAATTCAAGTCCCAGGTACCTATGGAGGCACATTCAGGGAGGATTCAGGCTTCAGTGGTCTCAGATGTCTTTTGTCCCATAACCTGGGGTGATCTTTGTTTGACCAGTGATAAGCATATGAGCAGTTACTTCTTTACACAGTTTTCCACAGGGGGGATTTTTGCCTGAATCCATTACCCATGATGTGCTAATCAGATCTTGCCTCTACCAGGGCTGGAGTTAGTGCCATCCTGTCACTCCTTTCTGTGCTTATCTCATGACAAAGCCCTTCTGTGGTCTTAACAGAATTTGAGAATGGCAACTGTGCTCTTGAAGTCTTCAAGTCTTAAAGGAATTTTCTCCCAAAAAAACATGGTTAGAGAGCAGGAAAGAAGCCCAGAGAGAACAGAGTTCCTGAGAAAGAGCAAAAATTCAAGTATGAAAGCCTGCAAAACATGCTGCAGGTGCCAGAGAATTTGAAAAAGATAAGCCTATTGTTCTGGATCTGAGATGCAGCTTGCTGTCATCAAGGACCTTGGTGAGAGAAGTCTTAGAGATATGCCAGAGATAGAAGAGACACTGGACATGGGATGAAGAAAAGAGTTTAGAGTAAAAACAAGCTTAAGAACAGAGAGAAAGGAATGGCTGGAAAGGAGTTAAAAGTTAAGTGAGGATTGTGGGTAGATTTCATAAGTATGTAAAATGGGGAAATACTATCAGCTAACAGAGTAAGAAAGGCATCTGAAGACACTGGGAGAAAATATGAAGGCAAAATGGAGAAAAGCAAAGCAGAGGTATATATTTGTGACAGTAGAGGGGTTGCAGAAAGATAAAGTCTAGAGGGTAGCTATGCTATCTTTCTTCAGTCTACTCTTTGAAGAAATTAGAGAAAACTTGTGTGAATAGTGAAATGGAGGCAACAAAAGCTATATGGAGACAAGACAGTAGAAGCCCTGACAGGATGAGCCTTAGGTGTTTTAATCTTCCCTGCAGAGCCATGCACAGAAGAAACATACTTGGCGAGCTGAAGGAGAATTTAGGATCCCGTGAAGTGCCATTGTTTCATACCCTTGTCACTGAACATCACAACACCAGAGCAGGGACTTATGTCAATGTGGAACAATCACAAGCATAAGATCATTTTCCAAAGGATCCAAGGGCACAGTTCCTTTTCCAAATGATTTTGATACATCTATAGCCTGACTATGTGTAGAGATGAGTTTATTTGAGAAAACTGACTGATATGTCAGTGCCTAGGGCTCGTAGATTTTGTAATAAACCATGTAGACTTGGTACTGCTCTGCTACAAGAAGGGTCTTCAATCATTTTGAGAAATAATTTACATCCTCTGTACTGTGAAGTTCTCTGATACAGTCTTTGTGTTTCAAGAAGATTGTCACAATAGTCTCTGAGCTAATGGTATTGACATGAGGTTTGGAAGATTCCTTCCACTTTCTCCACTTATGGTTTGCCCTTAAAAAGAAAGATGACCCCATGATTGCACACAAATATTTTACTTCACAAAAATGCATATTGCATGCACCAGAGGCAGGTAAAACTTTACCTGGCATTTTTTATGTGACTGTACTGAAGAAAATATAATTCACACTTAAAAGTAGCAGGTGGACTAAATGGTATTTTCTGTCTGCTTGATTTCTTTAAACTCAAACAGCCATTAAATTTCACTGGAAAAAAAATAAAACCCAAACAAGATTATTTCAGAACTTTATGTATCAGACTTTACAAGGACTGTCTTTGTGAGTGCAAACCCCACCTTGGGGCTAGCAGGAAGTGTCTTGGTTCCAATTGTACCTATCCAAGCACCCTCAAAGCAGTCCTTTATTTCTTTCACTTCATCTATCAAGGCTCTGGTGATCTTTTTCAAGGCAAAGCATCCAGTGCATTTACAATTCTAATTCTACAAATATGTGACTCATTCATCAGGCTAATTATCATTTGTAGTTCCCTATCAATCCTGAAAAATGTATAGCTGTCTAATGTACCAAAAAGAGCTTATAGTTTATGTTCAAAGATATAATTGCCCCATTTGTTTATATATTTTTCTGTTTAATATGATTTGCTCCATTATGTTTAAAAACATAATTGCCCATACTAAAGCTAATTGTCTCATCTGTGTAGACAAAACTTTCCTCTTATGTTGCAGTCCTGATTATCTACCTTTATCCTGGACAAGGTGACCAAGTGCACCCTCAGCAAGTTCACAAATGACAGAAAGTTGGGCAGAAATGTTGATCTGCTGGAAAGCAGGAAGGTTCTGCAGAGGGATCTGGACAGGATGGATCAATGGGCCAAGGCCAACTGTATGACATTCAATAAGGTGACAAACCAATCCTGCACTTGGATCACAACAACCCTGTGCAGTGCTGCAGGCTGGGGGAAGAGTGACTGGAAAGCTTCCCGGTGGAAAAGGACCTGAGGGTGTTGGAAGGCAGCCAGCTGAACATGAGCCAGAAGTGTGTCCAGGTGAGCAAGGAGGCCAATGGTATCCTGGTTTGTATCAGACTGTGTGATCAACATGACTGGGTGACTAACAATCATCACCCTTCTGCTCAGCACTGGTGAGGCTACATCTTGAATCCTATGTTCAGTTTTGGGTCCCACAGTACAAGAAAGGAGGTGTTGGAGCAAGTCCAGAGAAGGGCAAAGAAGCTGGTTAAGGGTCTAGTGAGTAAGTCATATGAGAAGTGCCTGAGGGGGCTCAGGGGTGTTCAGCCTGGAGAAGAGGAGTCTCAGGGCAGATGTTATCACTCTACAACTACCTGAAAGGGGACTGTAGCAAGGTAGGGCTCTGCCTCCTCTCCCAGGCAACTAGTGACAGGACAAGAGGTCACAGCCACAAGCTGTGCTGGGTGAGGATCAAGTAGGACATTGGGAAGAATTTCTTCACAGAAGGGGTGGTCAAGCATTGCAACGGGCTGCCCAGGGAGGTGCTGGAGTCACCATCCATGGAAATGTTCAAGATACAACTGTCCATGGTAGTTATGGCTGTGGTTTATTTGACGAGGTGGTGTTCAGTTAAAGGTTGGACTCAATGATCTTAGAGGCTTCTTCCAACCTTAGTGATTCTATTATTCTATGATTTTATAATTTTGGACATAATCTAATTCCAAGTTCAGATGTTGAGTTAGTGTAAATTGCAATCACGTCAATCACCCACGCTGCTCAGGGTGGACAGGGGAGGTGGGATTCTACTGAGAGACTCACCTTAAGAATCTTTTATTATCAGCTCAGAAAAAGAGCCACTTACATGTGATTCACTTTATCACAAAGGAGAAGTCTAAAACAAGGCTGATGAGTCATGCCCCAGAAATGCTTATTTGTCACCAAAGACTTTGATGGGAGCTGCGCTGGGGGGCTGCCTTAGATTTACTTAGCTACCTTTCAGAGGTCTAAAGTAGGGTAGGCAGAACCTCATCAGATCTGTCTCTACAGCTGTCTTCTCTGAAGAGAAAAGTATGAAACAGTTTCACTATCAGTGAGAAAATTACATTCACCAGAGGATAATAATTTTTAAAATAAAATAAAAAATAGATCCACCATAGAAAGTAAACATTTTTATTGCATATTTTCATTACATACTTTTATCACATATTTTCATTACTATTTTCATTATGCTCTTGGTGATCAGTTTTCAAACTATAGCATCCACTGTTGGGTTGTAAGTACTAGAGTAGCAAATTTTCCTAGTGACAGCTAACAGCCATTGAGTAGACCTTGAAAGAAGCCTGAACAATAATGTAACTTTTTTATTCTGGAAGTACTTTGGCAATATAATAGGTGTAGCAATGAAAGCACTAGGGGAATGGACCGAAGCAGGATGCTGCTGGTTGATTGCTGACCTCAGTCAAAAGAAAATTGTTGAAAAAAACACTGAACAAGAAAGTACTCCCTCCTAGATGGAAATGTGCTAGAAAAATACACTGCACACCAGAAACAAACCTACTACTAAGGAAATTTGGTTAAAGCAAGGGAATTTGAACAGTAATTGGAAAGGTTTTCTTTTCATTGTTTTAGGCTGATGGAAGGTATATATTCCCCATCATCACATTGATGGGTCTAACAGCTTCTACCACAGCCACAGTAGAAAGGCAAAAAAAAAAAAAAAACAAAAACAAAAACACAAAACAAAACAAACAAAAAAAGAAAAAACACACAAAACAAAAACAAAAACAAAGTAAAAGGCTGTTATACCATTTCTTCATTTCTTCCTATCAGTTACCCAGGGACACAGAGACTATATGGCAAATCCAAAGTAATTATAAAAACCAGGTTATTTGTAATCAGTCATAAAAAAATATACATAGAAGAATTAAAAGAAAGCTTCACTTCCTATTTAAAATGCTATAGGAAAGGTTCTAGCTGATTCTTACTAATTTTTAAATATCCTTTTAGGGATGGAAACAGGAAAGCTCTTTACATGTCATGATAGGCTTTTGGCTGAATAGAGCATGAATTTCATAATTTGATCATTGCTGTACTAGGTTGTGAAAAACTTCTCTGGTTTTCTTCCTGAAAACTAGCAAAGCAACAAAGAGTAAAATGATAACCATTAAGATGTATGTGTTTGATAGTAGCAGAACCAGAGTATAATAGTGTGGTGGTTTGACCGTATCAGCCAAATATTACTGTATTTTAGAATTGGGTAGAAAGTTCATACCCCGTTTAGAGTTTTTTCCCCAGAAATCCCAAGACTACTTTATCTGATGGCTAGCATTCATACCATTTTTTTGTCAGATCACATAATATTGATCTCTTCTGAACTTTCTGAGTGTGCCCATCTGATCCTAGCAGGGCATCTCTAGCAATTCCCATAGCAGTTAGCTCTTGGACTGCCCTCGGTGTGTCATAACAGCTGCCTCACTGGCAGAAAAGGGATAACTGACTGAAATTGGGCTGTGCCTGAGCTGTTCATTGGAGATGCAGCAGTTGGCATAGGATATATGTACCCTTATACAAATATATATTCTTTTGTTTCACTGGTATCAATAACATGGTTGGGAAAGGGCATTTTCAAATTTCCGGAGGAAGATATCCAGAATCTGAAATGCACAGGCATAATATGCAAAGTAAATATTTCCAATATTGGCATGCATAAATTACAGTCTGATCACTGATTTTACAAATGCAGGATGTAAAAGTACTCCTCGTGATTACATTAGTTATGTCTTCGCTCAGAGAATATTGGATGTGATTTTGATGACCTTATAATACTGGGCATGCCACAATTCTAGAATTAGTATTCTTACTGGTGGTGTCGGTTCAGGACTAACAATATAAACATAGGTGTTTGCATAACTTCTCACAGGAATTGTCACAGCAGGCTTTTTAGTACTGCACTGCTGTGCCACAGCTGAAAAGCAAGGTAGTGATGCCAGCTTCCTTCTAGAGATGACCAGATGCTTCCTGACCACAAAGAGGCAATTGAAATAAGAGCCTTAAGAGCCCATACCACTTCCTAGCATGTGGTCAGGAAGGACATCTGCAATCACAGATTGCTACCTTACTTCAAGTCATTCATTCAGCCTCACATTCACAGGCCTTGATCCTTCTAGGGAACTTTAACCACCCCAAAATCTTTCAGAGGAACAACAGAGCAGGGCAAAAGCAACCCAGAGAGGTTTCTGGATGAGGTACATTGATAATATCATTCTCCTCCAAGTGAGCGAGTAAAGAAAAAAGTTACTCTGTTGGAGCAACCAATGAGGGTCTCACCAGTGAGTGTCTTGTTGGGAATGTGAAGGTCTGAAGCAGTCTTGGCTGCAGTAATCATGAAAGATGTTGGAGTTCAGGGCATCTCATTATGTTCAACAAGTCCAAAGCCTACTCTTCCTCAGCCTACAGATGAGGAATAACATCCCCATGCATCAATATATGCTGGGACCACCCAGCTGGTAAGCAGATTGACAGAAAAGAGGTATTCAGTGCCAAGAGCAGAGGCAGTAGGCACAAACTGAAACCCAGGAGGTTTCTTCTGAATATCAGGAAACACTTTTTCACTGTGAGGTGGCCGAGTACTGGCAGCACTTCTCACGTTGCCCAGAGAAACTGAAGAGGTCTCCCACCTCAGTAATATTCAAAAGGCAACTAGGCATGGTCCTGGATATTCCTACTTGATCGGGGGTTGGTCAAGATGCCTTCCAGAGTTCCTCTTCCAATATCAACCATTCTGTTATTCCCATCTTCAGGACATTGTCTGGTCAAGATGCATACACAAAATCATCAACATACACTGGATCTGAGCATCAGGTTGATGTCATCCTGTGACTCTTTTCTGACATTGGCGTATTTAGCTAAAACAAACCCATGAAGGACATTGCTCAGAACAGCATTGTCCTTGAGATGAAGTGGGTATCCAACAGTAATGCTGCTCAGTGTGCCCTTCCCTTTCCTTGAAACTCTCTAGAGAGTTGAGTGGTGAGATGTGTCTGCGACTGCCCTATGAAGGCACTGCTATCACTGAAGTATACACAGTTTGGAAGCTCTGGTTTCATATCTCATGCTGTAGGTGTGACCTTTGCCATCTGCTGCTGGCTTCAATATCAGCATGAAGGAATTTTATAGCTACTGTGCTGGATTTAGTCGAACATTTTTAGTTACAGTCGAGAGACCTTATTATGCCTCAGTGAAGAATACAGTTCCCCAACAAGCTGGTATATGCACTGCCTTACACTTGGGCCAAAAGACAGATAGAAATGTCAACTGTGAATCAGCTATTACAACCAGACATCTTTCTTTACCTTCTAAGCAGTAGAAATTACTATATAACCTGCATCTGCAAGAACTGGGTGCAGCAGTGCAGAGACCTGTCATTCTTCATAATTCTGACATTAAGTGTTTTGAAATCCAGTTGAATACTGTTCTTGTCTTCCTTTCTTCTTCAGTTATAGTAGGAAGGTTATTCGCCGCATCAGGAGATGGGGTCTCACATTACTATCACATTTGCATTTTTTATTGTATCTGTATGACTTTACTACATCCCAAGCCAGGATCTCAGCTGACATAAACACCAAACTAGTTTGATCTCTACTCATAAATTAAAAANAAGAAAATAATTCTGGTTCTACTAAAATAGATAAGAATTTGGAGGCCAAGGTTTTATTCCAAATGTCTTTGCCTGTAACTGAAGCTATACAGTCAAAATTCTGTCAAGGACAGGCAAAGTGCATCATAACATTGTAAGCCTGCTTTACTGCATTACACTGGCAAAAAAAAAAAATGGTTTTAGTGTTAAAATGATAGTTCAGAACACTTCATAATGGACATCATTGCTAATAAAATCATACAAACCACTGGTTCTTAAAAGATCTTCCATGATGGGAATATTGTTTTTTCTTCTCACTTAGTATCAAACCACAACGTGATTCAGTTGCATGAACACTGTCATTACTTTTAAGATGTACTAAGACAGCTTGAGAGTGCCCAGAGAGACTGTGGACTCACTATCCCTAGAGGTGCTCAAGGTCAGGTCGGATGGGGCTCTGAGTAACATGGTCTAGCGGAAGGGGTCCAAGGCAGGGGGGTTGGAACTTGATGATTTTTAAGGTCAATTCCAA
Organism: Formicarius rufipectus; assembly: GCA_013399695.1. Classification (NCBI taxonomy): domain Eukaryota; kingdom Metazoa; phylum Chordata; class Aves; order Passeriformes; family Formicariidae; genus Formicarius; species Formicarius rufipectus. The sequence goes on along the minus strand of VXAU01002211.1, from coordinate 101,952 downwards.
TGCAAACCATTCTATGATTCTGTGATCGATGTCTTGGGGGAATGGAAGGGCTTATTTGGCATGGTGGCAGAGACCAGACAAGAGTTGCACTTTGTAGAAACTAGGAACTATATACCATGCCAGGCAAGCCTGGGGTGAGTGAAGGCTGCCAGCTCAAACAGAGCTTTTGTTGTGCTTTAACCCCAACCAGCAACTCAGCCCCATACAACCACTTACTCCCTCCCTCAAAGTAGGAGAGGGGAGAGAATCAGAAGACAAAAAGTGAGAAAACTCCTGGGTTGAGGCAAAGACAATTTAATGGGTAAAGCAAAAGCCATGCACACAAGCAAAGCAAAAGAAGAAATTCTTTCACCACTTCCCATTGGCAGGTATGAATTCAGCCATCTCCAGGAAAGCTGGGCTCCATCATCTGTGATGGTGACTTGGTGATAATCACCAGAACCGCAAACATCCCTGCCTTCCTCCATTTCCCCCCAGCTCTACATGCTGAACATGAATGCCATCCTAAGGCATGGGATATTCCTTGGGTCAGCTGGGGTCAGCTGTCCTGGCTGTGTCCCCTCCCAGTTCCTGGTGCACTCCCAGCCTGCTCCCTGCCAGGGTGGGGTCAGAAGCAGAAGAGGCCCTGACTCCGTGTAAGTGCTGCTCAGCTATAACCGAAATATCCCTGTATTACCAACAAAGTCAAATGTAGCCCTGTATTAGTTCCAGTTATTTACCTCTCACTTAAAGAATTGCTTCCTCTCTAGCTATGGTCAGTGGGGATGAATGATAATTTCCAAAGGAAATAGATTATATGAAAGCTTTTTGAGAAAGCATATACATAAACAGTTTAGTTTAGAGTAGATTCAGTCTTTTAGACAAATAAATTCGTTTAACATGATCCCCCTCAGAACAGCTTAAGTGACATTTCTCTGCCACCACAGAGTTGTTATTTTAATAAGAGCTAGCAAATAGGATGTTATTTTCTACCTCTGTCAAAAGTAGCTCCTGCCCACTAAGTGCTGGCTCAGTAAGCTCAGAGACACATTTGGCTAAAGAAATGGAAGAAACAAAATCACAAAGTAAAAGAGATAAATCTCTGCAAATGCTGCTAACAGCTGAATTGACTAAGAGAAGTTAAATAACAGGAAGCTATTATAAATCTTCCCCTACTTCAGCTACTCTAATCATCTGTACACATTAAGATGACATTTAATAAATTGTGCTCCAGGAAAAATAAAAAATGTACTTGCTGGCAAATACTCTGCCAACAGCAGAGTGAAGCCAAGATTACAGTGGTCTTTTAACACAGTTAAAAAAAATCAATAGCTTTTTATTTTTATTAAATTACTATCAGTGCAGAGAACGACTGAAGTATGTTTTCCATTTACTCCATAGAATCATATCTGCAAGGAGCTTGCAAATAATTGGATACAGAATCCTTCTGATGGAGGGGCACAGATATCTTTATTGTTAGAGGGGATGATTAATGTACTTCCTTCCAGTAGCCCTTCAACACAGAAGGAAAAAGATCTGAGGACTCAATAATTGACTGCTGCTTCAAAAATTAATAAAAAGCACCACATATAGGCAGCAGTTGTAACTATGAATGAACTGTGCTCTCAGTGGCTTTGTTCTCCTAGAAAACCCATCAGAATTTCTATTATTAAGCAAAGTGTGTACAGTCTCAACAGGGGAAATGGAGGGGGGAGGAGAGTTGTCATGTTAATGAATATAAAACATGTTTTATTCTAAATGCTACTTTCTTGAAGTTTGAATAATCAGACATCATTAAGCATACCCTGAAAGAGTTTAGATCAACAAAATGCACATTTCCACTTTTAACAAATATTTCCACTTGTTCTTGACTATGCCTGCCAAGCAATGCTCAGAGACTAAGAGAAGGTTGAAGGACTGCTGCAGAATTCTCTGCAAAATACTCCTACAAAAGGATCCTCCAAGTGCACCTGCCTACCTGTGATGAGGGAAACTCTTTTCCCAACACAGACCATTTCAGTGATTTTCAACCTGTCAAGGAACTGTAGCCCTACATATTTCCTGGAAGCAACTTTACTATCTGTGCTCTGAATTTACACATTCCCCTGCAATTTTCCACACACCTCCAGGGATTCACAGCCTCTGGGTAAAAAAAATCACTGCCTTTTACCCAGTTCCTAGGAGGTGTGTTTCAATCCTGGGCTCATTGAGGGGTCACTGAAACAGGAAGGCTTCCCATTCACTATGTATACTAACTATCTAGAGCTTACAACAGGTAACAGCAACACTACTCAGCCTTTTTGACTCATCTCACACTAAAGACACAGGCCAACAAACAGCAATGTATGCAAGGCAGTGCAAGGCAGCTGGGATGGGTCCCTCCTCAGACTCGGGCTATTCACAGTGAGTACAATGCAATGAAGTGGGGTGCACACTGAACATGGAATTAAAGGGACCTTTATCCACCTCAAGCTTCCTGAATATGAGGGAAATGGGAGGAAAGCTGTGCAAAAACAACTAGGTGAAAGGCAATTATGGAAAAACAATAATCTCAGGACAGTTTTTCTCTGACCGCAATGCTGACCTGAATATAAAGCTCATTTCTTTTTCATAGGGAAAGCATCTCAAAAACTCATTTCAGGTCTCAGAAAAGTAGCAGTAGGCAGAGGCAAAAGACAGGTGAGACAAAACATAGTCAGAAGTAGAGAAAATATAATTTTCAATCACATTTGGAAAACAATGGAACTGTTTTTAATAACGTCAAGGTGTACCCAAAGTAGTCCTGTTCATTCACACTGCCATACAATTATGTCTCGAAAATACAACTATGATTTAGAAAGCTATGAAAAAATTTAGTGATTTGAAAGAAATCATTACATACTGAGAGTTTTTTAAAAGCCTGCACTAAATCCGTCAGATGCGCTTTCACTAAAAATTGTCTTGGTTTTTTGTGTTACAGTACCATGGTGTCAATAAGAAAACCATAATATTTGTATTAAAATGGCTAGTCAGAATTGTCCCAGAAGCCTATAAAATTTCCAGGATTAAGCAATGCTGTGGGAAATAATTTATATTTTGATTTCTCTGTGATTTTAATTTCTTTAAATATCTCAAAATATTCATTTAAGATTTTTGTGTTCAGGCACTCATCTTCACCTTCCCATAGAAAACATCATAGAATTATAGAACCATTAAGGTTGAAAAAGACCTCTAAAGTCATTGAGTCCAACCATTGATCCAGCACCACCATGTTCACCTCTAAAGCATATCTCCAAGTGCCACATCCATGCACCTTTTGATCACTTCCAAAGTTGGTGTTTTCACCACTTCCCAGGGCTAACCATTCCAATGCCTGATCACCCTCTCAGTAAAGCAATTCTTCCTAATATCCAGTGTAAACCTCCCTGGTGCAACTGGAGTCCATTTCCTCTCATCCTCTCATCACATCACTCAGCATATCTAAATACCAAAGTATTGAAATAACAGAAGTTAGTACACAGTATAACTAAAACCCAATTTTTAGGAGAAAAAAAAAAAAAGGCAATTGCTAGTCACATAGTATTTTATTTAATCTGAATAAGAAAGGCTAACATAAAGAGATGTCATAATCTAATCTCTGGTATGATTTAATCCTGTAACATAAAGTTTTGCTATGCAGTCAAACAGAAAACAAAAAACAAACAACAGAGCTAGTCTTAGACCTTGTCTATGGATGGAAAATCATCTAAATCCTTTCACCAGATACAAACTGTATTAGCAAGAACTCAAAGAAATCACTACTTATATTTAAAGATCAATGAACTGAGGGAGCAGAAGCACAACACATGATGAAGAATGTGAAGACAAACCAGTGTTTCATAAACACACGGGTTGCATGTCAGGGTTTTGCTTTCATTTCCTTTCAGTTTCTATGGACACAGCACACCTCAGAGGTGGCCTGGCACAGCATGTACTTGTGAGGAGACCTAAGGCAGAGAAAGAGATCATTGAAGGAAATGGCAAACTTGAGAGCAGCCCTTCACATAAGGCCCCAATGGCACTATAGGTGCAGGAACCTGTCACTGAGTGACACATTCCAGTGCAATCCTCAGCCCCCTCCCTGCCCCATCCTGGTGACCCTGGCCTTCTGCCCCAGTCCCACCCCAGCACAGCCACTTCCCTGCTGCTATCAGAGCCCTAGCAGGTGCTGAGATGGGGATGGATGCCATGTGTGGAGTGGGGAATTAGAGGAGCTTGTTACAGCTGAAACCAAGAGGCTGTGCTGAAATCTCCATTACTAGTCTGTTTTCCAGTGTAATTAAATGAATTAGTGTTTAAAATCCTCTGCCCTGGCTTACTGAAAACAATACAATCTGTTTTGTAGCACAGTCTGATGTTCATGAAATTCCTTCCTCTAGAGGAAACAATAAACAAAGCCATGTTAACATTTGCTAAGAAAATAATAGCCTATGAATGATGTTTTCATAGAACGTCATGGAAGACACCTTCTTGGAGATAGCCAGCCCACAATGTGGTAGCTAGATGACATCAAAGCACACAGAATTTGAGGTTTGCTGAAACTATATGCCATATGTAGTCAGCTGAACAGGAAGCACTCACTACAGAGATCACTCTCTCTGATGTTGTTGCAGACTGTAGTGGCTTGACCCTGGCTGGATGTCAGGAACTCACAAAAGCCACTCTATCACTCCCCCCACAAGTGGACAGGGGAGAGAAAATATAATTAAGGGTTCCTGAGTTGAGAGAAGGACTCGGATAGATCACTCACCAATGACTGCCATGGGCAAAACAGACTCAGCTTGGGGATATTAATTGAATTTATTACTAACAAAATCAGAGAAGGATAACAAGAAGTAAAACAATCTTAAAAACACCTCCCCCAATCCCTTCCTCTTTCCCAGGCTCTAACTCCTCCCCACACAGTGGCACAGGGAGACAGGGAAAGGGGGATATAGTTAGTTCATCCCACATTTCTGGTGCTGCTCAGAGAAAGGAGTCCTTCCCCTGCTCCAGTGTGGGGTCCCTCCCATGGGAGACAGTTCTCCATGGACTTCTCCAATGTGAGTCCATCCCACAGTTCTCCACGAATTGCTGCAACATGAGTCCCTCTTCCATGGTGTGCAGTCTTTCAGGCACAGCCTGCTCTGATGTGGGTCCCCCACTGGGCCACAAGTCCTACCAGGAACACCTGCTCCAGAGTGGGCTCCTCCAGGGTCCACACGTCCCTGACAAGACCTTGCTCCAGCACTGGCTTTCCATGGGTTCACAGTCTCCTTTCAGGCATCCACTTGCTCTGGCATGGATCTCCTCCACAGGCTGCAGGTGAATCTCTGCACTCCCCAGGCATCTGGAGCACCTCTTCCCCCTCCTTCTCCACAGACCTTGGTGTCTGCAGAGTAGATCACATGTTCTCACTCTGCTCTTCTCTGGCTGCAATTACATCTGTGCAATAACTTTTTCTCCTCCTTAAATAAGTTGTCATAGTGGTGTTATTTTCATTCCTGATTTGCTCAGCCTTGGCCTGCTGGCCTGTCCTAGATCCATTTGGCATTGACTCTGCAGGATGTGGGGGAAGCTTCTGGCATCTCCTCACAGAAGCTACATCTATAGCCGCCCCACTACCAAAATCTGGCCACAGCAACCCAATGCACAGACCCACATTTACTCTGTTTCATTTCTTAATCAGGTTATTTGATTCAGGCTTATCTCCTTCCTCTAAGCCATAGAAAATCCCCTTCCCAAAGCCTGAGAAGCTAAAAATTACCGAAAATATGCAGTGCAAAGGACTACAATGGGAGAAAAAGAAAAAAAAAAAGGCCCTGGAAGAAAGCTGAAGGGGCTGGTGAGTCCCCATCTCTTGGCTTTCTTCACCACTGTGCATTACACCTTCAGGGATGTTTAAGCCTCTTAAGTCTCACCTGGCTGCTGGGCTGGGCTGAAAGAACACACAGAGCCCATTCCATTGTGGCATTTAACAGAAGATAAGGTGAACCTGCAGTAACTCATACCTGTGCCTGCACACTGCAAATTCCAGGCAATGATTCACTGGAATATGTTGCCTGGAGAGGGACATCCTGATGAATCAGTAGGGTGCATATTAGTGAGATGTAACCTATACCTGCTTGGAAAAAAGGTGTTCACAATGAATGATCAAGCACTGGAACAGACTGTCCAGGCAGGCTGTGAAATCTCCATCCTCAGGGAGTTTCAGAAACTGGATAGAGAAGGTCCCAAGAAACACCACTCTGATCTCAAAAGTCACTTTGCTTTGAGCAATGGGTTGTACCACATGGACTCCAGAGGTTCCTTTCCTCCTGCATTATTTTCTGATTGATCACAGAAATGGGCTGGTGAAGTCATAGGCTGCCTGTACACCAGTAAGCAGCAGAGTTATAAGGAATACCTCTGGGAAGCTGAACTAAATCATCTCTATTATAATAACAGGCCCTTGGCATTGCTTTGGGCTGCCCCAGCTGCCAAACCATCCATGGGCACAGCTGAGGAGACAACACACACCTTCACATACTGTCAATGAACACTTTGAGCATAGCTGCCTTTTGGAGGCAGCTGAAAGGCTTCAACAGTGCTAGAGAAGGGACCGAAGCACATTCATTTACTAGCTTAGAGTAGGTCCAATGAAGGAATTACACATGTATTTCTAGGAGTCCTTCCCAAGATTTTGAAGTGTTACAGGCTTTGTCTGCAATAGACTCTTTTAGCTTATCACAGGACAATGGAGTCCAGAGATTCATTACTTCTTTTCTTCTTTGAGCAAATACCCTTTGACTCTCTGAGAAGCTCAGAAATGTTGGAGGTTGGCACACATCACATTGCAGACACCATGCCAACACCACAGACTCAATTGCTATTCTAGAAGTGCACAAGTTTGCCTTAAGTCCTGTAGTGTATCTTCCAATCCATTGAGGACCCAGCTGGATCCCAAGCTTTGTTCTAAAAGAGAACCAGGTTTCAAAGACACAACAGAAGGGGAAGCACATTGCATAAAACAAAAGAAAATAAGGACATCTAAAGTGAAGTGCAGCAACATGAAACGGCAACTCTATGAAGCAAGAATTGTTCATATGGGTTTTGTTCAGCCCCTTGTGGCTACACAGTTCTGAAGAACAAACAATATAGCTCAGCTCTATGCCAACAAAAAGCTGTAGTGTGGCATCAGAATAGAGCAATAAGTTTATTGGATCTTCTGTTTTAGACAGAAAAATGTTTAACTAGCCACTCCACTAATCTAATAAAGTTCTCCTGTGCTGTCTTTAAAAAAAAAAAAAAAGAAAGAAAGAAAGAGAAACAAAACCCAACATTTTAACTTAAGAACTGCCTTTACTGAGGTGCAAACAACCCACAGATTTCTGCCCCAAGGAGAGAAGAGCTATTCCAGTTTCCTTGAGCAGGAGACAGCTGCCATTCTGGCTGAGAAGCAGCAATGTTCATGATATTATTCTGCAGATAGGCATTGTCAATAACTGATCTGCCTGCAAAGCAAATGATTGCAAAATATATTTGGCTCAGATGAAAACAAATCCAAATGCTCAACAAAACAGGCAGTCAAAAATTCCGTTCAAGTCTGACAACATGTTCTATTAAACTCCAAGACCAAATGTTTTGGTTCTAAGCACTTTTTAAGGAAATTAAGAAAAGAATAGACTATATTCACAAAGCTGCTGCCTTAATTCTTTAACTCTGTTCCAAACTTACTCCAAAACGCCTCAGCTCTGATTCACCACTTCATCAAGGAACTTTCCTTTAGTTTGTCTCTGCAGGAATGGTTTTGGCTTTATTTCACAAGGCAGTGTTCAGAACACCATGCTTGTAATTGACAGGGTAGAGGACTCGTTCTTAGCAGTCCTTTTTAATAAATAATTAGAGGTCCAGTGCGGCAGTAGTTAACACCTTTCAGGTGAGTATCTAATCCACTAAGGGAAAGATAAATCCTTCTTCAAACTCTGCTTTTTGAACCAAAGCTTGTTTTGTTTACCCACTAAGGGGCACCCACTCTACTTTTAGGAGAAACAAGAGACAAGCACCCCTTTCTTTCACATGAGTGATTTGAATGGATCACCCAGTTCTGCAGAAACTTTGTCATGACATAACCGGGAAAAGACTTTCGTGGAGTTGTGTAACATTCTGCAAGAAACAAGAGAAGAACTTACCTACCACTAGGCTAGCAGTACCTACTACTGCTAAAGCAGTATTGCTAAAGCAGTTCTTTTGCTTTATTTTTATATTTTCAGATTCTAGTACAGAATTATTAAGCCCATGGTTTGGGTAAGTATTTCAACCAGGGGTAATTGGTTTTCAAAGTTTCTGTGAGGGTCTTCACTTTTCCAGCCAGCTATTAAAGACAATATCTTGCTTTTCAGTCATGCCTTAGGTAACCTGTGGATGAACTTTACAGTTCAGATCACTTAATTTTTTTTCGCTTCTCATACAGCCTCAGGTTTATCCATCTGCATTACAAAACCCACAAAGACATTTTAGGTTTCCTAGTCCTTAAAGGCTATTACTCCATATCACATAAATGTAATGCACCATTTAGCATTACCAAAGTCTATAGGCAAAAGGAACCTTTCTAATTGCATTTTTAAAAGAACAGCTTTCAAAGGAAAAGAATTGGTGAGAAGCATGAGATGTAATTGGATAACATGACTGCAACACACCACACTGCAATTCAAGAGATTCCCTAACTCAGCTAATATTACCCAGTAATTAAAAATATCAATCAATTCTGCATTCCTTTGTCATGCAGGAGCAGGTTGAAACTTTAGATACCTATATTCCTAGAGGTATAAACAACAATATCCATGGTAATTTTGTCATATTTGAGTTTCCATGGAAACAGTGTTTATGGCATTGCAGTGTTATCAGGGAAAAAAATGAGTTATAAATAATAAAGAGGCTAATGTTGTTTCCCTTGGTCTTGCTGAACAGCTTCAGGCACTGAGACAGATGAATTGGACAGAAATGGAAGACAGCAGCTGTAACACCAAGGCTTGTTATTGACTGTGCTTTATTATGGGAAAGCCCATATAACTGCCTGTCATGGTTTAACCCCAGCTGGCACCTGAACACCACATAAGCTCTTGCTCACTCTCCTTCAGTGGGATTGAGGATGAGAGAATTGGAAGGGTAAAAGTGAGGAAGCTAATGGGTGAAGATATGAACAATTTAATAATTGAAATATAATAAAATAGTAATAGTAGAATGAATAATAACAGCAATTTTAATGAAAAGGAAAACAGAAAGAGATGTGATGCTGATGGAAACAATTGCTCATCACCTATTGATGCCCAACCAATTCCTAAGCAGCAGCCTCGCTGCCAGACATCCCCCTAGTTTTATTGCTGAGCATGACACCACATGGTGTGGGATATTCCCCTGGTCAGTTGGGGTCAGCTCTCCTGGATGAGTTTCCTTCCAAAATCTTTGCACATGCCCCCTGCTTCTTTCTGGTGGGGTGGGGAGCAGGAAAGGCCTTTACTCTGTGCAAGTGCTGCTCAGCAATAACAAAAGCTTCCCTATATTACCAACACTTTTTCCAGCACAAATTTCCATACTAAATGCCACATCTTGTCATTTTTTGAACACTTCCAGGAATGGTGACTCCATCATTTCCCTGAGCAGACTATTCCAGTGCTTGACCACTCTTTCAGGGAAGAAATTACCTCTACCCTATCCAAAACAAGTAACCTGCCAGAGCTTCATAATGTGATAGTGCCAAAGTACCTTTTATTAATTATGATAACCACTAAAGACTGAGCTTTCTAAGAAAAAATTTGATTATGCTATTTTCACTGTAGTAATTTGCAGAATTCAAACTTGTTTTTTCAAGATGATTCAACCTCATTCACTTTGACATTCACATTTTGCTCATCTAGTCTACATAGATCAGTGAAAAAAAGGGTTTTGTTTGTTTATACCTCCACTCCAGATTTCAACATTACAGAATATCACTCTTACAACTACTTTTTTTTTTTTTAATTGATTTGTAAAACTCCACATAAACACGTATATCATCCCAAAGCTAGGCAACTCTCCCTTGTAACATAAATGGGTCACTCTGTAGAGGCAATGGTGGGTTTTATCCATTTCAGTCATGCTATTCAGTAAAAATAAGTGGGCCTAAACCATTGCACACTCAAATATTGGTACCTAATCGACCCAGCTGTCAGAATCCCATGACACTCTGTCAGCTTTTTCTGTGGTCTGTAATTTTGAGAACTGGTGCAATTGAAATTGCTCCTGTGAGATGTTTGGTATCATCAAACCTGCTGAAATCATGGGCAATTGAAAGCAGTCCACAATTCACAGGAGGTCTTCAGGACTATGTTCACATGAAGGGCTAAATCTCTTAAAAAATGAGGTAGGTACACATGTCATAAATAAGCTGAGATATTTGCCACCTAGCTTTCATTTAATGCAGAGGGAACCTATGACAAGAATTTTCAGCATTGTAGGAACTATCCAGACAAAAGAGGTGAGAAGAAAGGGCTGTACTCCTTCTTCCCCATTGCTTTAATACCTTATATATTTGTAATTCTTATCATCAATACTGCTACTTGCATTGTAAGGCCTAGAAAAAAAGCCCTTCTGTATTTTAGAAAAGAGATTTTAAGACTGGTCTCACATTTCTTACAAGGGTTTCTTGATGACTGCTCTTAATTGCTTGTATGAACAAGGTCTCTCCTGAGATATGGCAAAGTTAGCCCCCTGGGTAAAAATGCTTCAGTATTATTTGGACCCAAGAGACAAGAGTAACTTCATCTTCTTATTAGAACATTCACCCATGCAATTACACTGAATGCTATTAATGAAGTCCCTGTGTCCACATGAATAGCCATGTCCTCTGTTTGGAACCCATTTTGAACTTTGCAATTCAGTCTCATCAGTAATTATTTTCTATAGCAACAGTCCCTAGGAAATTAATGTCCTGGTTTGGTGTATCGTGTCTTGGATAAAAGGACAAAAGTCTTCAGAGAAGCTTCATAATGAACACTAATAGAACTCATTCACAGAGGGAATCCCTGCCTAAGCCTACACTGATAACTGTTGATTCACACTCCTGAGCTTCTTCTTTGATTAAAAAAATCTTATTTTAAAACTCAGAGCCTCATGGATGGTACTATTTTTTGTGTCTTCTATATTTACTTTCACACTCTCAATGTAAATGATGCTTTGTCTAAGGACTCCGACAATAAATTGTGAGTTGTTAAAGAAAATTGGTATTTTTTACATCTTAAAAAAGTAGAGACAGACTTGAGACAAAAGCCTAAGTGCATAAAGATGTCTCTGCATGGTCTGCAGCTGATGGCATGCAATAGACATCAGTGATTAAAGCTATTTTCAGGGAAATAAAAATAAAAAAAAATAAAAAAAAAATCAAAAGGAGAAGGAAAGTCTCACTCATCCTGATGGCCATCACTTTTCATGAGAAAAATGGCAAAACAGACGTTATAGTTCAGGATGTGCAAATACAAGAGGACAAGAACATCAGCACAAAAGCAACAGCAGCTTCAGCATGCCCAGGTGATAGTGAAAGGCAGCAAGCTGTGTCACAGGGGGAGGGCTGCAGGGTTGCTAAGGGAAGCCCCTGGTCGTCTCAAAGGTTCAGGCGCTTAAGGAGCTCAGATGGGGACCTGACAGTGGCATTTCTGTTGGCAATGAGTATACTTTGTTTGCATCACTACTTGATGTGCAGGTACCTGACCTGTGAAAGCCTTACTGGATTTACTTATGGCTGACTGAAATTCCATAACGAGTTTACAGGCAGCACTGATGCAAAAAGGATCCATACCAAGTTACAGTGATTGATTTGGCTTGCCATGGCACAGAGACTTAGCAGAATCAGTTTGTACTGAACAAGACTACAAGTAGAGATGGTCCTGCTCGTTGCAGAGGAGTTGGACCATTTCACCTTTAAAAGTCCCTTTCAACTCAAACTATTCTATGATTCTGTGGGAAGACATGTCTAGCACAGACAGAAAGACATTTCTTTAGTTCTACAACTAACTGACTGAAGATCAGCTTTAGCACTGCAAGCTTTTAATACCTGTGGTCTTCCTCTTCCATATGTACAAATAAAATACAGTGTTCCTAAAGTGCATTTGCAAATACTTGCATGCACATGCACAACTTCCTGCTTTAATCAATGTCTCCTTACCTCAGAGCTAGGCTAGAACCTTTTGTTTGAAATGTTCATGCAGTGAAGTTGAGAAAATCTATGAACTGCCTGGTAATAATGTACCTGACTACAGCAATCACAAGTTTTGTTAACAGGTCACTGAAATCAATGGATTGTTGCAGTTCTTTTTTTGCCTTTAGCAAAACTACAGCTATAGCTGAGTGAGAGATTCCTGCCTTTGCAATATGGTGATTCCATTTCACTGGTCACAGCAAATTAAAAACATTTTTATGAATTTTATTTAAAGGATAAAATCAATAGTGATTCAGACTCTTGGCCTCTTCAGTGAATTGTCAGGATTATTTTGGAGGATTATTACGTTGGCAGGAGTACTTAGCAAATCTATCAAAAATATGCACAAAGCTTTCTCACTACAATTTATTTTTTCAAACAGATGCCAGATTTGTGCTCTTATAGCCATATCCAGATGTCTAAATTTGGAAACAAAAGCTCTGCATATCCGGCAAAAGGAAAGGGGATGCAAGAAGTGCCTTTTTCTCTTTTTCTATTAGAGTCAAGGCAGTCTGCTACCAGCAACACCTGCATGTGGATTTGGGAGTTGAAAGGATCACCAGAAGAGAGAGTGGTTTCACCAACAAAGTACACGTAATTCGCTATTCAGAACTGTAGATCTCCAGTCCCCTTTTAGCAACCAATGAGTGAGTCTGGACAGGTAACCTCTATGTAGATCCTTTTATTAAAAGAAATAAATTGCAGATGATAGGCATTTCTCTATGGCCTAGAAGGAGCTCTCCAGTTACTTTTCCATCTCTATCAAGCTGTAGCTTTTTTTTAGGCTTACCACCAAACTTGTGATTTAGGGGTCATGGAAGAGTTTGGGAAGCAAGTAGTCTACGATGTCATCAGGTTACATGTACAAACATGTCTTTTACACAGACACTCTGCATCAGTAACACATTCTTTTACATACTAAAAGTAAGAAAAACCAAGGATGATTGAGTTAAAATTTCTGAAACATTCAGTTATTTTCATTCAAATAAAACAGAGAAATAGTCCTTGTAGAAGGGGAACAAAAGCTATTTATGTCTTTAAGATAAATTCATTTTCTTTCAACAATGTGGAAAAGCAGCATAGGTCAGTGACAGTTGTAATTATGTAAAATATTTCTATAACATATAATATTTGGAACTCATTATTGGAGTGCAAGACTAAGAATTCCACTTCTTTCTCCTACAGTAGAGTTAACATATTCTTATCTAGACTGTCAGTGGTAACTTGAAGCCCTTTATCTCCCAGTTCTTTTGTGATATTTTGAAGTCTATTACAGTACTGCTAATTGTGTTTGGAAACATTGATTTTAGGAAAGAGATGGAGTGTACTACATTAGAAAGCATTTGAGCTTTGCCAAAAATATACTGCATATACAGAAAAGGAAATAAAGATTGACTTGTGCTTTTACCCCATGGGGAAAGCATAAACACTTGTTAATTATAGAGGAAGCTCACCACCAAGGTAGCTGGGGACACAAATTCATATTTCCAAACAAAGAAAACTAAACAGAACCCCACTGGAGAAAGGGCAGTGCAGATCTCTCTGCATTTAATGAGCCATCTCCCCAGGGCAAACACAGTCAGCCGCCCAGAACCACTTGAAGATGCCAGAAAGAGAAAGACTGGCTCAGGGAAAAAGTGTAACCTTGCCTTCTCATGGCCAGTGTCTCAACACCACAGTGGGGCCACACTGCCACATCCTAGCTCTGCCAGCAGGCTCATGAGGTGCTGAGGTTCCCGGCAGCCCTTGTACCTCTTACTGTCCTCTCCAGTATGAGAATAGTCAAATGGAACTTGGATGGGCAAGGAAGACTCTTAGCCTGTGGTCACAGGAGTACTTGGTAACTCATTCAGTGCTGCCTACCCACTGTGTACAGTGCAAAGACCATTGCCCCCATGCCATCCAGGCCACCCCTTTTGGGCAGCTTGTGCTTCCAGACTTTATTCATCCATGAAAAGTCCTGGGCAATAGCAGGCCCCAAGAGTTATGTACACAGCACAGTCTCGAGCACCCACCCCATTCAGTTGTTCCCATGCTCATGTTCTGTCAGAGCTTTAGCCTGGCTGCCACTCAGACCAGGCACCCGAGCAGCCTTCACAGGACCAAGGACCCAGCAGAGCTCATACCCACACTACCCAGAAAACCACAATGAGGCAACTGTGTCTTGGAAGAGAGTAGGGTTTAACACATGACCACTCATGGTCATTGGTCCCTGTGGCAGAGAAAGACCCAAGGCCACCATGCTTGCTGCAACAGGGACAGAGACTTAGTAGGCTGAATTTGAGCTCCACTTCATAGAAAGGATCAATAGCAATATCTTGACCTCCACCCCTGCTCATTACTTTAAAGCTGCTGAAAAAAACCTCATAAAATAGACATAAATTTCTATGCAAGCAGAGCAATAAAAAATGAAATCATTGCTTCCAGTGCTGTCCTCTGCATACATGGTTCTTTTTCCACTGGATTTTTCTTGTAGCAGGAAACTCATAAGAATACAAAGCAGCTTGTCTGATAGCTGCTGAAATGCTGTTTTTAGTGACAGCCTATACAGCTATGTTTGAGGCAGTAGATGGAAGAGACTGCTGTGCCTCTTTGATCATAATTGGAATATAAATAACTGTTTGCTCTAGTCAGATACATTCTGCATGGTGGGCATAAATTAAGATCAGAAAAATAGTAGGCTTTGAATGTATGAAGAAGAAATGCTCGCCTGGTATTTCTATAACAGTGAAAGAAGGGATTGAAATCAAACTCTGTGACAAATTATTCTGTGTTGTGGTACAAGCTCAGTGAAAATATGGGATGAGGTAGAGCTCTCAGGCTCAATGCACAGATGTCTTTGTATAGTTATTTGTTTTATTATTTGTATTATTCACAAAGGATTGTAGTGCATAAGATTAGTGCAGCTAGACAAAGCAAAGCCCTGCTGCATTAGCACATGACTTAGCATGCTATCTGGGCTGAAACTGGAGTGAGTCTGATGAACTGGGTGAGTGAAAACCCATTGCAATAGCTTATAGTAAGGCTGGTATGGTGGAATGGCCAAACCCCAGAACCTATTAGCTTGGCATAACAGCAGGAAAACTAGATCAGTGAAATTAACATGTTTTAATGTGTGTGTTCAGAATAAGCCAGGCTGGGCAGCTGAGTTTAGGCAGGAAGAGATGTATTCCCCAGTTAGCAGTCCTTATTAAAAAAAAATAAATCTGTATAGCAATTGATTAAAAAGGGGGTGGTAGCAAGAGGAGTAGAGACAGGATAGAGAGCTAAAGAGAATGAAGGAAATAAAGAAAGGTCAAAGACTAAAGAAAAAGGTTTTCAGAGGCTCACACAGATGGAGAGGATGCAAAGGTTTACTCAGAGTCCAGCTGATAAATGATACCTTGAAAGGAAAATGTAACAGGAGAGGAAAGGTTACGAGTAAAAATACAAGGGCACTGTTCAGAATTCATTTCACTGCTCTGCATCTTGATTTCAAAATCGTGAACGCTTGTCTTAACCTTCACTTTGACAGAATAAGGAAAACTGGTTCCTTTTATCTGTAAGCTTCATCTATTAAAAAGGCCAACTGTGAATGAGATGACGAGTGAAAAGGTTCCCCATTCTTCTGAGCAATGAATAGGCAAACTCACGGAGGGCCTTTCATACAGCAAGCATTAGGAAAGCCTATAAAATTGGGGCACGCATTTCACACTCCTCTACAAAGACCAGTTTTGGTCTGGGAACACCGACAGCCATGCTGTCAAGATAAATCCTTTATGGCAGATGATAACTAACACAAAAAAAGACCTGCACAATGTCTATGAATCCCAGAATTAAACACTCTCAATACCCATCAGAAACAGAATTCTGAGCTACAGCCAGATAAAACTGAGCAAATCCCAGTTAGGAAAAAAAAAAAAAAAGGCCACAAATCACCCATCTAGTTTGCTACAAATATCACCAGTATCATGCCAGCTCCCTACCATTGCTTATGTGACATCATTGAGCATGGGTTCATTACCTTTCCAACCACAAGTAACTGCTCGCTAAGAGCACAGAGATGATAACATGGTTCTTAATAAAAGTATTCTCTATAAATAAGTAATGAGATATAAGTGAAGGAACTGACACTAAGGAGAAGCTTATATAGGCAGTATCACCTTTTCAGTAGAGTATGTCTGAAGTATCCAGTAAGATTCTCAGGTGAACTTGATGCTTTGGGATTACTGAAAAGGTGTTGATAGTAGGGGGCTGTTCAGGGGGTGTGAGAAAAAATGGGAGTTACACCTGAGTCCAAGCCAGCTGCTAGATGGACCCAGACACAGCTGAGCCAAACAGAAATACTGATGAGGTCTCTGTGACAGAATGTTTAGAAAAGGAGGCACAGCAAGTGTGAGAACAAAATGGGGAGAAATAGCTTTGAAGATACCAAGGTCAGAGGAAAGGATGCTCCACAGAATCCCCTGTAGCCCATGGAGAGGACCACAATGAAGCAGGTTGTCACCCTGCAGCTCATGGAGATTAACAGGAAACTGCATGCTGTGGAGAGCCCACAGTGGAGAATGTTTTCTGGCAAGACCCGGCCTCCATGTGGGAGTCCAATCTTAAGCAGTTTGTTTCTGAAGGCCTGTACTCCATGGAAAGAACCCATGCTGGGGCAGTTCATGAAGGACTGCACCCCACAGGAGGGACCCCACATGGAGCAGCAAAACAGCATGAAGAGGAAGGAGTGGCATAGATGAAGGGCTACAAAGTGATCACAATCCCCCATTCCCCTGCACTCCTCTGAGGGGAAGAAGGTAGAAGACTTGGAACTGAAACGGTGAGGTTGATCCTGGGAAGAAGTGTAAGGAGGGGCTTTCAGTTTTATTTTTGTTTCTCACTATCCTATTCATTATCTATTCTTAGCTGTCCATAAATTAAACTAGACTTTCCCAAGTCTGTTTTGTTATGAAAATAATTGGTAAGTGATTTCCCTGTCCTTAGTACAATTCATGAGCTTTTTGGTCTTAATTTGTCCCCTGTCCTGTGGAGGAGGAGAAGTGAGAGAGTTGTTGGGTAGACATTTCACAGCCAGACAAAGGCAAATTCTACCACATATTTCTAATCTAAGAACAGGTAAGAAAAATAGGGATTTTTGAAAAAAATGACAAAAATATTAACTAAGTTATAATTTAAAATCTGGTACCAGCAGGGAAAACTGTGCAACTTAAATTACTACATAATGGTGACTCTGTTCTTGAGTTCATTCTGACTATGCTCTTTAGAGAGGCCAGTAGAGTCATTTCCTCTTTGGGATATCACACAGGGAAATGAGTTCAGGATTAGATTAAGGACCCACCAGAAGTAACTTTTGTTGCACAAAAAATAAAACTAAAAATATATTCTCTTGATTCTAGAAATGACTTAATGGTGAAACTTCAGAAATTGCAGCTGGGGGCAATTTCCCCTCTCCATTACAGCAATCATGAGAATGCTACAGAAGCTGGGAGCTTTGCCCAGAGGAAGGACTTTGCTTTCAAGTGAACTTCATAGGTTCAGGGAATTTGAACTGAGTATAACATTTGATGCATTAATTGTAGCACTTGTCAAATGTAACATTTTTAGTGCATGATGATGTTCTCATTAATCATGATGATAGTATATGTATGAAAGCCAAAACGGAAAGAAAAGCTGAAGAGACCAAATTGCAATTACTTCAAACCCCCCACAGGAGGAAAGGATTGCTGCTTTAGAGCCATGTCCTAATTTTAGATGTGCTTTTTGAGTTCCTGCTACCATTGTCTTTGGCAAGAATGCTTCCAAAGTTACAATGTGCACCTCTGCATACTTATTCATACTTGGTAGCAATACAGATGGCAACTGAGTTAAAATTAATTTGAGTTTTTAAACTGAAGAGAGGCTGAGTCTTTTCTTCCTCCACCAGAAATATGATTAAGTTTTTCTATTTCACTTTGTCCTACAAACAGAAGATATCCATAAATTATAGCAGCATAAAGGCTTGGCCTTTTCACATCCTGATAAAGCAGCCGTTTGAAAAATGTTTTTCATTTCTTCAGCCCATTGAAGATATGCTCTGCTTTTCCCAGTGGCTTCTTTGACTCTTCAAACTCACTCTTTCAGTTTAGTTGCTTACCTAATATGACATTGATGTTTTCATTTATCTCATTTGTGGTAAGTGAAAGGTCTTGTCAATAGGGATTTGGCACATCTTAAAGTTTCAGTAAGAATTCTTTTCCTTTTTAATGAAATCATTTCCTAATACTCAGTCTTTTTAGAGTGTCACGTTGAGCTGACAAGAAATGGTTTCTTTTCAAGGTTCCAGAGACTTTTCCCAAGGTAGCTACAACTCAATCAACATAGAAAACAGACTTACAAAATGTTTTTGTAATTTCAAAGGGCTGGAAGTCTCAGTCGTTCCTTGCTATGATGTGAAGAGGTGACTCAGAACCTATAGCTGGAGTGTGCCAATTTAATTATAAAAGAACTCAATGCAGGTCAGCAAAATCCTCTGAAAGGTTAGCTTGTTCCAATATGCTTTGTACAAAGTATTGCAACTGAAATACAACATCTTCAAAATGCTGGAGAAAGAAGTTGCCTGCTCGAGTGAGCAGGAACCATGTTACTTATCATGTTACTTACAGAAAGACTGATATTGTTGTAGAAACAAGGAGGTAATTAGCCTGTGTGCCCAGCATCATCATGGGACAGGTCACCAAGTGGTGCTCTTTGGGAGTCCCATGAGAGTGGTGATGATTTACTGGAGCACTGGAGGCCTCTGCACTGTGTCCTCGGGCACAGCTCCAGTGGTTTGTGACTTTCAGGGGTGGGGGGAGGGCCGAGGGCATCTCCATCGACACCCAACAGATGGGCTGCCCCACAGAAAAGATCAGAGGTGACCAAAGAGACAGGAAAAGGAGGGTGCTCTGACGAGCATCCCAGATGAAGGGTGGCTTCTTCCTATACCTCAAACTTTCTTTCCATGTCATGCATTGTGACCTTAAAGACGTTGACACTGAACAGTGTCAGTGCACCCAAAACTATTTACTAAAAGATTTATGATATATTTAAGATTACATTCTCACAGAAAACATCTGCTTTTCATCCTTCTTCAAAATACGTTATACTACTTAACTGAATAAGAAAGTGTGAAAGTGCTCCTCCCTCATCTGCACAGGCATCAAATGGAGGCACAGGAAGACCTAACAACCTTAAACAGGTATTCGTTTAGGATCTTACCTACTTCATGTGCCAAAGGCATGATGCATGTCCTGTTGTTCCAGCCACGCTGGAGCCATTTCCCTATACACAAGCAGAGGCAGTTTTGTCTCTGCTCTTTTAAGACTCTAGCCAGACACTTAAGAGACCTACAAGCCTAGGGGATAATTAATTTTTGTAACTTTCTGGCCTGAACATGATGTTTCACCAGGCATATATTATTGCATTGTGCAATTTTAAACTTTCTTTACAGAGTCTGAATGTAGTGATGATTTTAGCACATTGCACTAGTCCAGCTCTCATTCGGGACTCTTCCTCTGCTAGGAAAAACTCTTGGGGAGAATAATTTTCAGCTTAGGGCATAAATTCTCTTTTTCCTGGAAGCAAAAGCAGAAGAAAATTAAAATATCTTGACATTTTTGTAAATACATATTCATTAACAAAACAGACTATGGGTCTCAAGAAGGGAAATAATCTTGGGTCTGAAAATCAGATGTGAAAAGTGCAGGAGACAATTCGGCAATGCCTTTGAACGCCTGGTGTTATATGTCAGAAGATGAGAACCCACCACATCCCAAGCACTGCCAGAAGGCACAGGGAAGGTTGGTGACACTGCTCCCATCAGCTCTGAGTTCTCATCACACAAAGGAAACATGGGTCCAGAAGCTGCTACTCAAAATGAGGATTTATGAGACACCTACTATTTTTCTGGGGGATAATGAGGAAGCTGGAAAGGGTTGTGAGGGCTTGTTTTATTTTCTTTATCTTTTGTTGTTGTTGTTGTTGTTGGTAGTGGTGGTGGTGATGACAGCATTTTTGTTGTTTGGGTTTTTCCCAGGGGAAAAGATGGAAATAGGTCTGGCACCTATGAGGCAGAACTTAGATATAAATGATAGATCAAAGCACCATTTGCTCTCCCCAATTTTTTTTTTTTAATATGGAACAGAAACTATCATCAGATCTTTGATTTTTACTGCAATATAAACACATACCTCATAGCTGATCTTACAGATGGTACTGCTTCACCATAGCAGTTAAACTGGTCATGTTTTTACAAATAGTCAGACATGGCAAATGGTCTTTCACATTCTTACACACACACACAGACTGCTTCTTCTTTGATAAACTCATAAGCTAAAATGAAATGTATGTCAATTTGCTGTCTGGATTTTCCATCTAATGAAATTTGGGAATAATGGCAAGTGCTTTTCCACTAAAGATAACTGAAATACCTTCATCCACTCTATGCAACAACTCACAGAAACAGACCAGATTACTTCTGAGAGTTGTTTGTTCATATTCTTAAAAAAACAACTTGGTGAAACATTTAGCAAATTGAAATACTTTGTATATGTTGATACCGAGTCAGTGAGGAGAACAGGAACAATCTGTTATACTATGTCCCTACATTCTCTTTAGTGGCCAGGTGCTTCCCAGAGATGTACACAGGCAGTTCTTACTGATACTGACAGGGACTGCCTTCATCCAGGGTAGATGATCTTCCATTTAAGAAATGGTAGACCATGGGAAAAGGAGCCATATCCAAGTATATCAGTCCTTGTGTGGGAACAGTCCTAGTCCAGGTTCTGTTAATTCAGAGGCACAAAATTAGACAGAGTTGCCCAAATAGTTCTGGGTTTGCTTGAATATTGGGAATGTGTCAAAGAGATACATGTGCTCCTTATGCACATGACCCCAGAATGGATCAAATCAAATCAAACCACAAAAAGTTACATCCCTTCCTTTTGGGGTCAGGCCTAGAAATATTGCTACTTTCAACGTGTATTCCTACTCCTTTCAAGCTAAGATGCAAAAATAAAAGAGAATTAAGAACAGAAAGAGAGGCATTTGTGAGGAGTCACTATTGGGCAGGACTGGCTCCCTGAGCATCCCAGTAGCATCAGCTCAGTCTGTTCTTAAGCAGTGAAATTCTCTCACTCCTCTTTTAATGCTTTCTGCAATCTCTCAAGACTTATGCAGGCTGAGGTAGGATTTAATCAAACAAATGCACTCTCTCATTTTCCTTTCACTGATGGATTATTTCCCAAGTATTGTCTTCTTTCTTGCCACAGGCTTTCCTGCTTCCAAACATGACCATCATCACTACCTGACCTTTCCTTAAGACCGCACACCTTTCTGAGGTTACCTGGCTTGTATGTTCCAATGAGTTTTTGGTATTTTTCCTGACAGTGTGAAGTATCTTTTACAGTAAAGATCACTAAAACAGAGCCACTTCCAGATCTGCATGGGTACTTAACCTTTCTAAAAAGTGCCACCTTCCTCCTTTTATGTAAAGTACTTTAAGCTAACCTGAAAGCAGATGGATAATCAAAACCTAACTTGCCTTTTTTTTTTTTTTTTTGGTCCTGTAAACTGGTGCTTTATGAACTACCTGTAGTCAAGATAGAAATTCTAACGACATTTTGCTCTGAAAGAACACAGGAGGCCAAGAAAAGTTAAATGGAAAAGGGCAAGCCTGCATAGCAGGTGCATTCAGACCATCTGGTTAGCAGGAGTCACTAGTGCAAGCAGACAAATAGAGTCTTTTGAATACTGATATGGCAAAAGTGCTTACAAGCTGCAAGGCATCACTTCCTGCTTTTGAAGAGTCATGGGATTTTTATTATCCACTATATCAAGACACAGCATAAGGAATGACCACTAGAGAAATCAGAGGGAAAACAAAAGAACTGAAATATCCCTTCAGAAATCACACTAGCAATATAAATGTCAGAAGTGATGTTTGCTCCACATGATTCCTCCAAATCATATATGTTTATCATAAGGATTCTCAAGATAATGTTTCTATTTTATTTCTTTGTATCTAAAGTGATTTTGTAAGCATTTCTGTGCTTTCTGTAAAGCTGTTCTTTACATGTGCCATAAACATTTGCTTGTGGTGTGCTCTGTGATGTACTTCATAACATCTACATCTGATTCTGTCTAATTTTGGGGGGAAACCAGAAAAAAATATTTTAAAATCCTGTTCCTATGAAACAGGATAGAGTTATTCACAATGAAATACACATGCTGCTGCAGGAATTGTGTTTCAATAAACCTGTTGCACAATATCCAGAGACTGCCTTTGGAAGCAGAGTGCTGGGTAGTGGAGAACTTTGGGAGTGCCCAACTATAGTAAGGTGTCTTCTTAAATCCTTTTCAAAACATAGCAGGAATATAAACATTAGCATGACAGCAGGAAGGTACAGTACATTAATGAGGAATTTCAAAGAGAGAGGTGACTCATGTTGGAATTATACTGTGTAATGCCTTCCAAATTGAATACAATAGTCAGCTTATAAAACCTAGAGGCCTTTTGTGAAGGTAAGACCTATTGGTCATCAGACAGTTTTCAACAGATGATGCCAAATAAAATGTCATTTCCTAAAGGAAGGAGAAATAATGCCATCTTTGGCAAACGAATACCAATACATGGGAAAAAGACTAAAGAAGCTGGGAGATGGTGTCCTTCGCTACATATTCTGGAACAAATCTCATGTACTATGCAGGATGAAAAACCTATTTCTTCTAGCTTGTCTTCTTTATTAAATATATTCACATCTTGTCTCAGACCTTCCTCCCAAAGGCCTGGCACTGCAACTCTTAATCATGAGTACAGGGTAGCAAAGTTCCTAGAGTAAAATAATGCCAGCAGCCCTTTTTCAGTGGGATGACTCATAGGTAACAAATATATTTCAGGCAAAGTGTTACAATAAAATAGCAGTTCTCACTGGAAGTGGGAGAGATCAAGCAAACAGAATAAAACCACATGTTATACATGAATATGTTCATATCCCAACAGCACCATTATTTTACATTACTGAAAGAGTAATGGGCTTAGCAGGTTATGAAGTGCACTGCTTCCCTTATTTGTGGCTGTGCATCAGAGACAAAGTAATGCTACATTTCTTCTGTTTGAATAATAGTTCTTAGAGTAGCCAGATAACTCTCTCATTAGTGTAAAAGTAGGTGCTTTGCCACATTGTGAAGAGCACTGCCACGAGCTGCCACGAGCACTAACATCTTCCTTGAACTTTGTTTATAACAGCAAAAAATTCAGTGCAACAGAAGGTTGAACACAAAAAATATATGGAGATAATTTACCTTAGTACAAAGAAAGAGAAGAAAGTATGCAGCAGGCACGGCTGTGAAGAGCAGCTCTCTCTGGCAGTTTCAGAACTTGTCCCCGCTGTAAGACACTGCAGATCCAAAACACCTGGGAGGTAACCAGCCTCCTCTCTTCCTGCTTGCCAGGTCTGCATCCTTGAAACAGTTCCAATGGGGATCTTTTGAGCCAGAAAAACACTCGTTAAGGAACGTTTCACAAATTTAAAAGACCCGGAGATTAAACAAACGGTGTTTAATTAAAATGTTGAAATAATTTTGATGAGAAATGCTACTAAAATAGTGCTTAGAGTTGTTGCAGACCGAGAAGCAATTAACATACTTGTACTAAAAAAAAGGTAAGCTTTCAGTAGTTCTCTGCTTATTATTATATCTGAGTGCCACTTGTACTGGAATTAAAGAGTGCTCACGCTTCCTTGTCAACTGATGGAGGTGCTTTAAAATTTATATGAATGTGTGGTTAACATCACTGTTCCAGATTTAGGAGTATTTGAACAACACAAAATTGACAAACATAATTCTGCAGAAATCTGTAAAAAAAAGTGAATAAATGCAACAATGAAATTCAGTTTTTTCTTAAAACTGGCAAGTTTCACTCCCTTGTTTTGGCTGCACTTGCGATTAACTCATGGTTCCCATTGTCATCAAAATATGTCAGCTACACAGAGGGTGCACACCAGGAGGGAAAAGAGAGCACAGCTGTCATCAATGCTCACTGAGGGAAGGGATCACACTTTACAACCATACTGTGAAGAGGAAAAGGTCATTCAGCCTTCTCAGGTCTTTAATATGAGCTGGGTCTTATGTAAGTCAGATCAGCAATCACTGCAGCTGCCTCTCATCCTCCTGTCATCAAGTCACACCCAACCTGCTGAAGGAAGAAAGCCAAATGTTTTTATGCAATCTTCTCCAGCAAGGGCTTTGGAGAAAAGGCTTTGACCTGTATAATAAATAAATTAATCAATTAATTAATAAAGTCTAGTGGGAAATCCAGAGGGAGCTCAAATTCTTCTAAAGGAGAAACTGAATACTACCAGTGAATATGTACTGCAAGGGAGTGAGTGTTCAAGAAATCTGCAGCGGTGGGAAGGAGAAACAAGATAACAAGGAAGGAAGCAGGGTCTGGGAAACCAAAGGAAAGTCATAAAAGTATTAGATGTCATTTATCTCTGGCATCACTCAGCGTTCTTCCAGCCTCTCTGTGTGTGGACCCCTCCATACTCCTTCAACTCTTTCTTGACAAGCTGTTCATCTTCCAACGCCTCCACCCCATGTTATGCAAACTTCAAATCATGTCAGACCCATCCTTCATTTCATACTGAAGAAGTATCTCTGCAATACACTGCAACAGATTTCAGGCTGTATTTCAGACATTTTGAACTCAATCCACCTCTCCAGGCACAAAAGGTGAATTATATCTCTGAGGCACTACCTATGTCCCAAAGGAAACCCAGGTAGGTATGGTTACAGACAGTTCATTCCACCAGAGAAAAACTCCAAGCCATTTGAATGTAAGGCAGTTCATGCTACATGGCACTAGTTTTAGGAATAGCTCTCTGTGTCCCTTTTTTATCAGCATTAATAGAGTCACTGAGCTCCCCATCCTGTTCACAGGGTGCATTGCCTTCTGGAGAGGTCCTGCCCTTCACATGCTGGACCCACAGTAGGTATGAAAGCTTTCCCCAGTGAAGAAGTAGAGTTGAAACCATAGCAATGTAAACGTCCAGCGAAATGACCGGGACTGACTCAGAGGGACTGACTTGGAAAGAGAAGACAGGTACCTTCTATAATTCCTTTAGCTGTGGTCAGTGCTGAACTGGAGGTAACTCCATCCCCTTTGGTAGAACTATTAGAAACAGTCCTTGTTCTTCAGCTTGTTCCAGAACTGCCTCCTGCAAGGCAGCAATCTCTCTGTGGCAGATGCCCCTCTCCCTGCACCATCTTCTTTCCAGACACTCACTGTCAGACACCTCTCTCCAAAAGCACAAGGAGCACATGTGCATAACTGAATCTCTGCCAGTTCTAAAATCAAGCAGTAGGATGCAGGTAGTGTCTCTGCACATTAGGACATTGTGCCCTGTGAGCATCTGAAGCATTTTTGTATCTCAAGAAAAACTAATTTGAAGGGGATGCAAGGGGGGAGCAAATAATGTCTAAAGAGATGAAGAAAGAAAAAAAAAAAAAAGAAGACCCACACTGGTGCTCAGTAAAGGCCACACCTTAAAATTTGCCTTTCAATTTCACCTATTATGTTGTATTCCCCAAAAAAAGGATTACACATTGTCTTTCCTGTTAGCTCATGTACCTACCAAACATTAGCAGAGGAAACCACATCTAAGCCCTGATACACATGGTGCTTCAAAGCCTTCATCCAGAACTATTCCTCTGAACTTAGACAGAATTCTCTGTGACTATCAAAAGCCTTGGGTTTTGGGGCCACTTCTTGGATAAGTTTGTTAAGAAAAAATAAAATCTGTATTAATTTAAGCATTGAGACTTAAACTGCTTGATCTTCATCTTTTCTAAAAAAACACAAGGCAATAAAGGGAGTAAGAAACCAAAGTGCAGATAAAAACCTAAAATGGCCTAGCACAGGATTAGGTAACAAAGATGTTGTGCATTATAATCAACACTTCAAACTGCATGAAATTCCCACTTGTTGGTTTGAAAACCAGTGTATGTATTTTTAATAATATCATCAGTGGCTGACAATAAAACATAAAAGATTGGTTGATAAATCTTATTCTGCTCTTGCTGACTAGAGAGAGAATTAAAAGGGATGGGATATGCTCACCGTCTACTGACTCCATGACCTATAAAATGAATTCTTCTGTGTACAAATTCTGTAGAGGCACAAGAGACAGTTGCTGAAAGAAAAACTGAAAGAGTATCCACTTATTGTTGGCAGCATGCATTAAACCCCAAGATTTTGAAAAGTCTAGAAAAGAAGTGCTGCCTTGTGCAATTGATGGTATGAAGTTATATTGCTTGACTCATCTATTCAATGTCACGTCAGTCTGGGAACATTAGAGAGGTGTATGTCTGACAAAGACAAAGCTCTCGAGTTGTAACAATTAATGGAACTGGTTTTGGCACTATTTACCTGCCTCCACTTGTGATTTTCAGTGGCTGGCATTGCTAAACTATCATGTTTTCTGTCACAAAGTTAGTGGAGACTCCTAAGTGTGTCAAGAATTTTCCCATCAGCGAAGGCACTTGTGTCTCCTTTTGTAAGAAGATGAAAGTGAATTCTGAACACATGTTCATTGTGCTATGCCTATGCTTTTCTGAGCATGCATTTGGCAAAAAGTATTTATTAAAAATATACTTAACATCTGTTCTAATGGAATCAGCATCTTATTTTTTAAAAAACTTATCATATTTACAAAGGAGACATAAGAATGGCCTAATACTGTTCTTTTGGTAAAAACTTAAACTACTTACAAGACTTAGCTTATCAATATAAAAGAAATTTCAGTAACACCTTCTCCATCTTCATAAGTCACATAAAAATCATTATCAGTGTTATGCAGTTAATGGAGTGTTGAAGATCACAATAATTTGTAAAATATACATTGTGAATATACCCTGGGAAACACAGCCTATCTACTTCTAAATGCTGCCTAGAGAGGTTTGCCCCATGTCCTTGTTTTTCAGCACTCATCATGTGCCAGAATAGTCACATAGATTAATAATACTAAAACTTCACTAAACTAGATATCACAGTAGACATTTTGGACATTAGAAACATCCCAGTTTCTAATCTTGTCATGAGCAACTGACTTCTCAGAAGATAACAGCCACAGAAGCTTTCAAGTAAAGTTTGCATGGCTATATAAAGGAGATTTCAGAATCATTGTAACCCAAAACGGTGGCATCCCAAATCTGATTCAAAGAAGACTGATTCAAAGCATAATTGTCTAAATGAGAACCTAACTTACATCAGAAGCCTATTTGAAACCTTCAGAACTTAAATGTAGAAATTAAAAATGTATAGAACTCTTGCACAGTTTTGGTTTGTTGGTTGTTTTTTTTTTTTTCTTTTCTTGAGAGACACCATTTGATGAAGCAGTTTTTCCCCAAAGTGAGAATGAAAAGGAAACCCGTATTCTTCAATAAAACAATGAAAGCACAAACTGATGTGATTTCAGGGCTTCTGCAGATTTTCAACTAGCAACAGTAATAAAAATTATTTATATGTCTACTGTTATTTATGCAAAGGGAAAATGAAGTTTTAATATAATGAATGCTAATTCTAGAAGATAATGAAGAAATCACATTCATAAAGGGTCCATAATGGCATTGAAAATATAGGAAATCTCCTAGATAATGAGATGGTATGGCTTTACAAGGGAAGGTTATCTGGCCATTAAGTTAGCCATAAGGACCACACAACAATAAGAAAATTAACAAGAAGTATATAAACCTCTTTTTTATCATGATGCCAGCTGAAATAATGATTTATCAATTTTTTAATAATTGTTACTCCCTTCATTCTATGCTATGTAAATATAAAAATCAAATATTGTTCAAATGCTTTTGTCAACATTCTTCTATTAACTTAGCAGCTGATTGGTATCCCTGCTTGACAAAAAAAAAAAAAAAAGAATTAGCTTATTATTTAAAAATCAGTTAAAAACTCATCACCAGGTAGCCCACACTATTTCCTGGCAAGGTAACTGGGAGGCCTAAAAACCAGAGGAACAGGATATTACCCTTTCTGTGAATAAATTATGGCAAATACAGCCTCTTGGAGTTAGTCAAAGAACCACTGTGAGTCTGAAACAAATGCCTGTGTTCTGGAGCACCCAGAGCCTGTACATGCCACTGATTTAGTTGTCATGTAGGTGAGAACCAAACTCAGCATAAGATCCATGCTTAACTTTTAACCTGTTCTGTGTCCATTTGTTTTGTTCCTGGCTTCTACCTCCACAATATCCATCTTAAGTGCTGCAGACCTAAGATTTCTTAAAACTAAAGAAATACTAAGATGGATTTGTCTCTCTGGTGACTTCTTTCATGGCAGCATTGGTGCTCAGTCCAAAGAGACAACATCAATCATACAGCCACCTTGAGTTTGTGGCATTGTGTCATTTGTGTCATTTCAGAAATGGTCATGGGAGGTAAATCATTCCACCTGTCTAGTCTGACATGCAGGATTCATTAGTCAGGGTTCACTTGGACCTAGGGCTGTCTCATGGCAGAACCTATAGCCCATGTGTTTTAAATGCTAGGTTTTGTTTTCCAAAGGGGCTTTTTTTCATTTATTTAAGGAGAAACTCAAGATACCTGACAAATTATACTAGCCATCTGGCTTTGAGATGCACTGATTTCCCAAAAGACTGCTAAAAAAGTAACGTAACTACATCTCATGTTGCAAAATATGCAGAGCAGGACATCTGCCTCACCTATTTTGTATCTGACATTGCAGCCTTGTACATAAGAAGTTCATGGAGCCTGTGATAATGACAGTACTAATGAGACCTCAGTAGGCCATGGTTTGTTGCTTGAATTTGAGTGTAAAAAATCTTTATAGAACAAGAAAGTTCTCCTTCATTAACCACTCTGTTGTGCTTCTCTGAAGTTGAGTTTATTAAACTGATCCAATAGCATATGATCTGACCACCTCAACTTTACAATTACCAAGTTGTTAGTTACAAAATGGGTGTGAAGGCTTTGTAATCAAATTACTGGCTGAACAGGGTTCTGAAGAAGTTATATGAAGAAATACTTTTGTTGAAATATTATTTGGGGATTTTGCAGCTGTACTGAAATGGACATAGATAAGACTTACTTAACAAAATGTCTAAAACGTTAGGGTCATATAAAGGGTTATATAAAGCCTTAAAATGGTACTTTACACTTGTGGATATAAATGATGGAAAACATGAATCAGTTTTAAAAAAATTTTAAAAGCCTAATTGATGGTATTCCCAAAGAAGAAGGATTCAGCAATTATTGTTTTAAGCTTGCTTAAAGTTGTAGTTATGAATTAGAAAAATTAAAACCTGTTTCTGTACTTCAGAAGAGTGGGTCATGTTCCTCAGCCCTTCAGTGCCCTTCAGTGTAGGACAAGACAAGTCTCCTGGCTAAGACTAATGGTAGTGCAGTGCTAGGGGACTTTCACACAAAAGCTCAAGGTGAAAATAGAAAACAGTGCATTCAAAGACTAGAAAATCACTAACACAGAGGGACATGTTCCCTCTCATATGTGTTGTTGCACTGAGGTCACTGAGACAAAGAGCCTCTAGGTCAAAGAAGTCAGAAAGATCAGACAGATCCCAACAACAGCTGAGCTGGTCCTCTTAAAAAGTCTATAAGCCTAGCTCAAAAGTTCCTTATTCACAAAAGTTGTCACAGCCAAGAAAAACACATTACTGACACTGATCTTACAGTGCAGCATGAACATAGTATGTCTGAGAAAGGGTTAGTAGGACTGGGCTTCAGGTGAGTTTCACTGGCTGAGTTCCTACTCAAAAAAACAACAGTTTGGTTAGCAATCCCTGGCACCAAGACCAAGTAGCAGTGTCAAGCTAACAGCCACACTGCCAACACGGACATAAATTTGGTCTTCAAAAAAGCCAGCTGGAGAGGTCAGAGGCAGAGCTAGGGTGAGAGGTAACAGTCACAAAGGGATCCAATGCTCAGCGTCACTTCTTTTGTCACTTCAATTTAACTGTATAGTCACGCACATCAGCATAATATTCCATGGTGCAATATCTGGCTAAAAATTATGTGTTGTTTCTTCTACAGGTCTTGAAGATGGCCCTTTAGACTACCAGTTCACAAGTTGTATATCACACATCATTATCCCTCTTCAAAGAGAGGAGACTTCATTTATTACTAAAGTCTGATCTGAAAGTTTTTTTTCTTTTCAACTCTGATGTTCCCGTTCAACCTAATGTTAAATGGTACTTGTGAAGTGATGACATAAATTAATAATACTGTTCTGTGGCCATAATTTGACTCCCAGCACACCATTTCCCCAGATATAGTTATGTAAAAGCATTTTGTTATTTATAGTTAGGCCATTTCTTCCACTTCTACAATTTGAATTAAGAATGGTCTCAATAATTAGACCATTACTGTTCCTCTAATGATCTAATCTGTTTCAAGTGTAAATACAAGAGGAAGAAAGCAGGTCAGTCTTGCTTTCATTGATCTTTAATGAAAAAAACAAGAAATATCCTCTAACCTAGTTTGTCCTTTCCTTTTTCAGATCAATAAGAAATCAGTAATAGCTTTGCTTTTAGCAAACAGAGAGTGTGTTCATTAAAACATTTTGGTGCTCAAACCTTGATCTTACTGAATACATTAAAAAGTAGGTCAGTTGACAGGTCTTTCTATTTTTAATTGAAATCAATGAAGCTCACCCTGGCAGGTAAAACTAATTAGATCATTAAAGAAGTAGCAATATTTTTAATTATGAGATATCTTCTATTCAACTTGGTGTTTTTTCTAAAGGCAATGAGTTTGAAGCCAACATGTGGAAGAAGTTGTTCCTGAAGAAATTTCTATGAACTTTGAGGAAGGACTTGAAATTCAGCCTTTCATAGTCTTTGGCACTGCAAGAAAGCTAAATATGACTCTAACACATCTTCTCCACTCATGTAAGAGGAGGCAAATCCACAAACACAAGC
This sequence comes from Formicarius rufipectus, assembly GCA_013399695.1. NCBI lineage: Eukaryota > Metazoa > Chordata > Aves > Passeriformes > Formicariidae > Formicarius > Formicarius rufipectus. The sequence continues at coordinate 70,800 of VXAU01002211.1, read as the reverse complement.
AGATATTCCACATTCTGTACTTCAGGATTAAATCCCTTATGACTGAAATTAAGAGTGTCACATCTGTAGACCAGGCAGTCTGTCAGCTCTGGTGTCCCTGAAAATGTCTTCTCAGGTCCTATGAAAAACCTACAATTTCTGTATGAATTTTATATTGAGTGAATCAACAGGTAATGTATAAAGCTGATCATCACAGAGGCAGTGGCTTCTTTTATATGTTAACAAAAATAGTCAAACCAATATTTGTCCATCAAGAAAATTTTTGTCAGTTACCTAAATCATAATTTAGATATAAAGAAGACAATCATGTATATGAAAATCGTAACTAGGAGGTTAGTTCTCAGATGTTGAAGTGATCCATGAAATTCTCTCAGATCACAGGACACTAGATAAAATTCAGCCATAAAAAAAGGTACCTACATGTCCTCAGGAAAATTTTGTGAGATAAGTGACATTATCTTTACACAGAAAAGTTTGAAGCAGTTTATAAAAAGGACTGAAGTGAACTGTGATGTTACTTTACATCACTGAATAGCTGAAATAGCTTTCTGTTCATTCTGACAGAATAAATGCATATAACTCAATTCAATTTTATGCATCAAAAGTAAGCAATCAACATCATCTAATACATTATTGAAATTGAAGGGATTTTCACTATTTTGAAAAGAGTCTATAATTACACACTCAGTTATGCAAAATTAGCTCATCTTTCAGGAGAGCAGTTATTACTGGAATGAAAAGCATCATGCTAAGTAAACAGCTATAATAACATTGGCACAAACCCCAAACATATTTCAGAAATAAATAGTAATTTAAAAATATATAGATAGCTTATGGCTAATTTTGGAAGTATATTTCTGTTGTTAATTACTAAACAAATAGTTGCAATGTAGATAAAGCAAAGGAAAACACACACACACAAAAGGCAGGAATGTGTTCAAAGTAAATAAATTATTAAAAATAAGCCAGAAGAAAAACTTTAGAAAATCAGTAATAAGGTATTTGTTATGAAAAGGTTGCAAATAAAGGTTGCAAAGATTTTCTTTGTGGAATGACTGAAGAAGAGCATCTCTCTCAAGGGGCTATTTTCCTAGAGTGATATAATTAATATGGGTTTTCATAGCAGAATTCAGGCATCTGAATTCAGGTACTGAGTGACATAAACCCAAAGGCTGGGTGATATGGAATAGGACCTCTGTGAGTCTACCACTTTTCTAGAGTGGCCTCTAGGTACCAGTTTTGATTCCCAGGGGAATTTCAAATGGCACCTTACATCTGTGTGGGCAACTGCAACCAGTGCTGGAAGGTAACATTGAATACTCTGGGGGGGATGTGGGATGGAGTGTGTGGTTTCTAAATATGAACTGGGTGTCCAAGCTCCCGTTTCATTTCCTTGTGACCTAATCAAGGCAACTGGAGTCTCAAGAGTCATTCAACTTACTCTAAAACAGATACCTATATCTGGATAGCTGACTGTCTCCTAGACTCTGCAGACTGTACTGTCCATATAAATTAATGGATAGTGTGAAGAGGTTGTATGCAAGGATTCGAAACTCTCTGCTGCACTGGGGGTTTGTTACTTGGTATTGTAGTCAAGTTTTTTTCAGGAAAGGAAGTTGTGGGGAACTGTATCTTTAGAAAGCTTGACCTAGCCCAGGTGGGAATATCTGCAGGAGCTCCTTAGCTCTCATCAGAGCAACACATCGTCCTGCAAAAAGACCCAAACATCCAGCTGAATCACAGCCCAAAGCTTTCTCTAAAGAAATGAGATTGATGCGAGCGTGGAGCTTATTCAAAGACTGTGGAAGTACATCAGTGTTAGTAATCCAAGAGGAGAAAGGGAAATAAATCTCTAAATACTATACTGAAAATACCAGGCAGAGTTATGGCTCCTCATTAATATTTAACAAAAGGCATCAATAATAAATGTCTCTTCATTTCTACTTACATCTGAATCTGTAAAGTTTTATTTTGGAAAATTAAATCTACCTACTCCATGAAAGTGGATTGCTCCCTGGTGATCAGTGAACGAATGTGGCAGGCAGCGGTCACCGGGTTGGGAATGCTCTCTGATGTGTGAATCCCCATACTCTGACAGGGAAGTAGTGCCTGAAATGTCAGAAAACATATTACATAGCATGTCTAAGTCTTTCCTGGGGACCGAGCATGAAATTCCAACTGAAGTCAGAGTTGTATGTGTATTTGACTATCCAGGGGTCGAATGTAGCACAAGACACTCCATGAGTTTTAACCAATGGCTGTAAGAGACCATATGCTTCTTATACTTCAGAGTATTAAACTCAGCACCTTAAACTTCTTCAAATTATAGGTAAATGCTATGCATTTAACCTGAAGGCTGGTCCTCAGAAATAGAGCCTTTTTTTTCCATACATCATTTCCTCCCCAGCTGCAATTTTAAAACTCCATCTGACTTGCCTAACACTTTAAGTGATATCATGGATGTACAAGCGCTTTGACATCTCTCTCAGGCTCCAAAGTGTGGGTTTAGGCAATTCAAGGATATGAATTCTGAATGCGTGAGGTTAATGTGATACTCTTTATTCGGAAATATTCTCTGTTTTCAAAATTACTCAGAGTGCATGAAGTGGTTCAATTTCAGAGCCCCAGTTTTAAATACAAAGAAGTATTTAGACTACAATGTTGCCTATTATATGTATTAAAAATTAACATTTATTTATGGAAACCATAGAAGACAAAGCAAGGTAAAAGGCTCTTTATTCCAACACAAGGCATTCATCATTTTATTCTTTGAGATGTATTTGAGAAAGTTTGACTTTCTATTGAAGGAATAGTGTGAAAACAATTTCTCCATCTACACCAAAAGGAAATTATCACATTATATATTCCAGTTTATGAAGTACCCCAAGCTTGTTTCTTGTTTATGCTAGTGTGTCGTGGTTTAGGAATGGTATTCTCCAATTTAATGCTCTCATTAAAGCCACATTCTATTCATTCCCCACTCCTCAGCAGTGGCTGGAGAGGAGAATTGGAGGCATAAAATTTAAAGATCACAGGTTGAGAAAAGAACAATTTACTGAAAACAGCAATGAGATAAGAAAACAAACAGTAATGACAAAAATATTAATAACAGAAGTGTACAAGGGAGAGGTGAGTGATTCACGTGCAAAATGCGCAGGACCAGGATTACCCAACTGTGCCCTCTGTCACCTTTACTCAACCTGAAGGAACCCTTTCTCCTTGAAAGAGACTCCCTTCTCCCCATCCCTGGCAATGTTGTGAGGTGGTAAAGAATAACATCCAGGTCCTGACCATGCCCTCATCCTGACTACTGCAAAAGTTAACTCTGCCTTGGCCAGAACCCAGACACAGTGACAGGCACTGTGAGAAGTATGAAAAACTCCGAAAATGACAATGAGAGTTTTGTGACTGCCTTTGTACTGCAAGATCCTCACCTACTCCCTCCCCCAGGAACACTCACTTAACAACCTGTAATGAACCATTCTCCACTTCTTCCTTTCAGCAAGCAGTTACTTTAAGATCTCTCTGCTATGTAACATTATTAAAGACGTTGCCTAAAAGCATGGTCCTCATTAATCAACAATGGTTCTGATATGCCTAAAGAAAAGAAAATACATCCAAAGATCTTTTTCACAGTTAGATAAAACCACTACCCTGTCCTCTTACAGGCCAAAGTGCCTTTAATCTAACTAGAGAAGCAGCACCAAAAAAATAGGGTTTGCCTCTGAATCACTCCTTTTCACATGAGAAGGTAATTTGGTTTTGACATGGAGATGATAAAAGACAAATACAGTATTTTTTTAATACAGTATTCAACTGTATTAAAAAAGCAACTGTTTTGGTTCATATTTCAGCCTGCTGCAATATTGATCTTACAGGTTTGGGCAAGAAGATGCTAATATGCATTACTGGGCAAACATTTTTTTTGTTCCTTCATATCAGCATGTGTTGTACTGCAAAGCTACAGAACCCTTTAACTTGTCGGCTGAGTTAGAGGTATCGTCTCTCAGATGTGCTCATATCTTTTTAATCCTTACCAGTGCTGTATGCTTCTGCTGTCAGCTTTACCTGTTGGTACAGTGCAATTGAACCAGACACCCTGCCCAGAATGGCAGAATCACACAACCAATTAGATTGGAGAAGACCTCTGAGATCATCAGGTCCAACCTATGACGTAACAGCACCTTGTCAACTAGACCATGGCACTAAGTGCCACATCCAGTCTTTCCTTAAACACCTCCAGGAACAGTGACTCTAACCCCATTCCAGTGCCCAATCTGTCTTTCTGTATAGAACTTCTTAATGTCCAACCTAAGCCTCCCCCGGTGCAGCTTAAGTCTGTGTCCTCTTGTCCTACTTCTGGTTGTCTGGGAGAAAAGACCAACCCCCACCTCACTACAATCTCCTTTCAGGTACTTGTAGAGAACAACAAGGTCTTCCCTCAGCTTCCTCCTCTCCAGGCTGAACAACCCCAGCTCCATCAGCTGCTTCTCACAGGACTTGTCCTCTGGACCCTTCACTAGCCTCACCCTTCTTTGGACATGCTCCAGCACCTCAATATCCTTCCTAAACTGAGGGCCCCAGAATTGGATGCAGCACTTGAGGTGAAGCCTCACCAGTGCCGAGTACAGGGGAAGAATCACTACCCTCATCCTGCTGCCCACACTATTCTTGGTACAGGCCAGGATGACTTTGGCATTCTTGGCCACCTGGGCACATGGCTGGCTCATGTTCAGCTTCCTGTTGATCAGAACCCCCAGGTACCTTTCTGCCTGGCCGCTCTCCAGCCACTCCGTCCCCAGCCTGCAGTGCTCCATGGGGTTGCTGTGGCCACAGTGCAGGGCCTGGCACTTGACATTGTTGAACGTCATACCACTGGATTTGGCCCATCTATCCAGCCTGTCCAGCTCCCTCTGCAGAGTCCTCTTATCCTCCAACGTGTTAACTCACATTAAATAAGCTGTCCCATGCACTGTGAATACATTCCATCATCAGTCTACTGTAAAGGATTTTAATATGTGAAGACTAATACATTTTTCAACCTTAAACTTATGTTTCAGTCACTACAAAATCAGGCCAAAAGCCTTATTCTGAACAAGGACTAGAGTTCAGTGGTGCAGATAAGCACACATTTCAGAAAAAAAAGATAATCTGAAGCCACCAACTTCATTCCAAATGTTCAGCCAGGCAAAATTATGAGATGGAAAGCAGTTCATGATGGCATTGAATATACCTTCATTCACATTAAACAAAGAATCTCAGCCTTTCACAAAATCACAGAATATGTTGAGTTGGGAGGACCCCATGAGGATCATCAAGTTCAACTCTTAGCACTGCACAGGACTATCCTCAAGAGTCACACTGTGTGCCTGAGAGAATCACCCAAACACTTCTGGAACTCTGTTAGACTTGGTGCTGTGACCACTGCCCTGGGGAGCCTCTTCCAGTGCCCAACCAGCCTCTGGGGGAAGAACCTTTTTCTAATATCCAACCTAAATTTCCCCTGACACAACTTCAGGCCATTCCCTCAGGTCTTGTGACTGGTCACCACAGAGAAGTGATCAGTGCCTGTCCCTCCGCTTCCCCTTGTGAAGGTAACAAGTTGCAGACTGCAGAGTGTGGGTTCTGAAAAAGGTAGAAGACTTTTCCAGACAAATCCACTCTCAGAAACCAGGTTTGGCACAGTTGCCATAGCAAAAACAAATAGTTGATAAAAGCACAAGAATGACTGGTTTTCAGTTTTGTCTCAAATTGTGACTTCAAACATCTGGTAGGACTTCCAGACCTGGCACCCCCAGCAAAAAGAGTTAAATCAATGGAAGCTGAGTCTGGTAGATTCCGTCACTGTTTTTCCTTGTTTCCATACTAGTTGCTGTAGTAGACAGAGACATTGTCTCACAGTCTTATCACCTCCTCCCAGTCTCACAAAAATGGTCCATGCCCACCAGAGACCCAGCTTTCCCAGTTCTTCCTTAGACCCAGGGTTCACACAGTGCCCCAGTACATGGGCATGCATGTACAAGCAGGCATCATTGAACCCTTGCTGTCTTCAAGTTTAAGTGCATACACATGAAGCTTTATTTCAACAATTGTCTCAAAGATACAGCATAAGTTCTCTGCCTACTTGCAGTCTCTGCCATAAAAACAGGTTGGTTTTATATACATTTAGAGTTGTGGCAATGCTGGCACTGGTGATTTTCTTATTAGGAGAGCAGAGACTAGAGGGGTAAAAGTAAGTAGCTTCTACTTCTGAGAGATTTAATAGAAGCAGACATGTCTGATGTGAAAAATTCAAAGGTTTAGAATTTATTTTGAAATACTAGCCCCATGGAAATCTACATTTTCCTTTAGCTTGAATAAAGTCTCTGTTTTGTTTCTAGAAGTCAGCTGCAACTTTCCTTGGCTCACTCAGAGATATTTCCTCATCAGAGATGTCCACACTTCCTATGATACAACTGATTTTACCCATGGGCAAACCCAAGGCCCTTCTTTATCCTTGTCCTGTGTAGCCACTGCTGGCTGTTGTCAGAGTACAGGACTAGACAGCCCTTTTGTCTGAACGAAATGTTCCTGTGTTCTTAGAAGACAAAAATGCTGCATGTTCTTTAACACGCCATTAACTCACAAGAATAGTTATCTTGCATCAGCACAGATGGATTACCCTTGTCCAACTGATTTTAATCACACTACAAAGTCACAATCCTTTTAATGGGTCTTCTCTGCTGTTCTGCTTCTGCATGTTATCTTTAAAGCCTGCAGACATCTCCTGTGGTTCTTGATGCTACATTATGCTGAGCTCCTCTGATCTTTCTTTGAAGATGGCTTGGGAACTTGTTTGACTTTCTGGACTCACGAAGGGAATTATAGGACTGCATTAGTGGACCATTAGCTCTTGAGAGTGACTTATCCAAAGTAATGGAAATGGCATCTGGGCCTAATTGGACAGAATAATTAATCTAAATATGAAGCATCAGCACACTTAGATGAGAGTCAAGGATGGGAGGAGGTTAGCACTCAACAACTTAAAATTGCACTGGATGCTCATAAGGCACTAACAGCTTGAAAAATATGGGAATGGAAAGGAGTCTATTTTCTCCTCCAAACCGAAAATGCAGCACTGGAAGGAAACACATGGGTCACAGTGATGAAACCTTTAAACATCACAGGCACCCGCACCATGCAATCCTTTTGCTGCTCTGTTCTATCTAAAAAGTAATGAACTCACTCCCATCATTTCTTCAGGAAGGATATTACAGACCCTCATTATTTCTATTTCCAGTCTACATTTATTCACAGCCCCTAAATATATGGGAATTAAAATGTCAGTGCTGAGAGTTGTGACTGCTAGCAACTTGGAAACAAAAGGTCCTTTACTGGTATCTGGGGATCCATTGGCAGTTCCATGTCTTCATCTGTGAGCAAAACACAGATGGTACAATGGCATGAATGACAAAGTCAGTGACATATCTGGTGCCTGATTTCTGGAGACCTATGTGGGGCCATGTGCTTAAAAGTGCATGAGTTGAGGAATCTTTCTCAAAGCATTTAACTGCAGTTGAAACATAGTGCATGTTTTGTCAGAGAATTAATAAAGCTAACCAGTTGCTCAGGGGCTGTTTCTCCTTTAGCTGTTTTGCCATGGACAGAAACTCATCAGTCAGGACAATGATCTGGCTGCTTTTGTTTCAACCCAGACTGACACATTGATGGGCTGCAGAAAAGGAAAGGATTTCACCAGAGACGGCTAAGAACCAGAAAACCCAGTTCCAGTGCAACATTTCAAGGTTGCTCTTCTGGTCTTTAGTAAATATTGAGAACTGGAACCTTCCCAAAGACTTATTGCAGTCTTGAAAACATACCAGACCTCTGTGCAAAAGGGAAGGGGCAAATGGATCTGAGGAATATTCAACATGTTTTCACTTAGCTAGGACTGGAAGGTTAGTTGTTACTCCTTTGATCTGACTATAATTTCTCAGGAGGAGAATTAAAAAGGGAAGACATGTTTGCTCATCCAACCACTGCAGCAGGCAGCTGGGCAGACACAAACATAAAAGTCAGGAAGAACAAAGTATTCAGGCAAGAGGGAGGCTGACCTGTGAACAGGAACATGAGGAATCCCAAACTGACTTTCCACTTTGTGCCTGTGCACTTAGGTCATCTCTGGACAAAATCAGATATAAAACTTTGATATCAAGGAGCATAAACCAAAGTTTACAACTTCACAGTTCCCTGACTGGAACTGGGTGAGGGATGGGTGCCTCTCTCCTTAGCCCCAGGATTCTGAGTAAGCTCAAGTCCCCAGACATGGGTGCCACAAACCACTGAACCCATTCAAATGTCCTGTAGTGTCCAGCAGTGGGACAAAGGGAGGGACCACGGTGAGTTTTCGGTCTCCAAAGCTCAAATGACCATCTGTCTTTTCTTCTTCAAAGCAAGAGGGCTCCCAGGGAAATGAAACTAGACTTGAGCCTGGGAGAGAGGCAGAGTTACACTCACACCGGGACAAAGCCAAGGGCTCCACAGGGACATGGTGAAAGCACTGGGGTGTAGCCAAGCTGTCGAGTTTTCTACCTTTTCAGAAGGCGCAAGGTGGTTTGTTCATTTCTTACCCTGTACACCTAATTTACCCAAATGGTCTTAACTGCTCAATTTGAGAAAAAAATAAAAGCTCAAACCATGCATTTACCTTATGCTGCCACTTGATATGATATAATGTGACATACGATGCCAGATGCAGTCACAACCTACATCCTAAAATAACTTAATGTAATATGTCATGACATGAAATAATAGGAAATTATGCATGACAAATTAATACTTAAAAAAGCAGTAGCAGCTGGATATGCAATCCTTTCTTCAACAGTTCTTAGCTGTTGGAACAGTTTCCCATCTTAACATTAAGAGACACTGCACAACTCCCTTTGCAGTACACCAAATCATGGCTAACCCCTTAGCACCACAAATCCTTGGCTTCTGGAGCTTTTAGTTTTTAATTGATAGGACACACTGTGAGACTCTTACTGAGCATATTTGCAGTTCACCACATGTGGTTGGCAGCACCAACATGCCAGCTTTGATTTTGGTACAGACATTTCAAAGGCCACCAGGTGCAGAGGTTCTGCTTGATTTCAGGGAGTTAACAGGAAGAGTTGCCCATGCATTCCATAGCCCAAGGAATGTTGGAGGAGCAATAGAAGTGCACAGTAAGAAGCACAGTAAGATTAAGTCCTGCTTTGTTTTGTGGGGTTTTTTTCCCTCTGTTTTGACTTGGTACATGAAGGGTACTTCTTAGAAGATGTAGTGCTTTAAAGGATATATGATACAAGTAAAGGATCTTTCATGACACTGGCATTTCCCATCTCACACATTTCATCTCAGTCAGCTGGACAGCATGGAAGTCTGCAAAGAGCATAAGATTGTCCTTACCATACAGTGAAATGCACTGCTATTAGATTTAGGGAGGAAGAGAAAAAGCTTTATATGTACAACAAAGCCAATAAACTATTCCATAAACAAAAGCTTTTTCAGGCAAAAGAAACCTTTGTACAGTTGCCAAAATGAATCTCCTCTTTCTAACTTTAATGGATGTGTTAATTCATTTGTTAATTTTTTACTGTTAATACAGTAATGATAATGGATCATGTTGCAGCAAACACTCTCTGTGGCCTTAGGGCATTTATACTGGTTTATCCAATGAACTAAATGTATTTCTTTCTACATGAACCACTCCACATTGGTTTTTTAAAGTTAAGAGGTCAAAAATGTGGTATTAATTACAAGCTATTCTAATAAAGAAGCCATTTAGGATGAGTTCTTATCGTAAATATGTATAAATATACACACATTCTATTTAAGAAAACATGAAAAATAAAAATTTTCTGCAGATGCAAATAACATCATTGTGGAAACTTTTTCTACAATCACATTATTTTATTTATTTTTTTTTACATCATATGTTTCAGATGATCTGGAGTGCAGTCATGTACCCTCTGTCATCAGAGGGCTTTGAAATTTTGCTATCAATAATCGCATTGGTTGACAAGAAGGAATGCATCCAGGCTTCAGAGTGATATTTATTTCCCACAAGGCCTTTAATCTCCTTAATAAGAATTTGAGTCTCTGATATTTAGAGAACTGGAAAAGTCATTTAACTTGGATTGCATTCCTTTTAATTGACTACCCTAGCTTTTCAATATACTGATTATTTCCTAAGATTACTTTGTAGAGCCACAGATATTTTTCATACTGTCACTACTAATATTATATTCTTATATCTCTCTCCTATGTCTGGCATATTTGCACTAGAACCCTATGTCCAGAAGTGCCATCTCTTTGAGTTATGTGTAGGGCACTTGGCCTCTGGAGTTCAGGACATTAAACGTTCCCATGTGCTATGACACACCAATCTCCAAGTCAATCCTGCTAAGACACACTGTGAGTGACTTTAAACCGTATATGCAAATATATGCATATGTACACTTAGCAAGTTACCCTGGAAGATGAAGGAGAAAAAGAATCTGCTATTTCATTCCACAAAATATGTGAAGTTTGTGGCAAACACATCAGTCATTTTAAGACTTTACCCTCTAAGCATTTTTCTACCTAAAAGCATTTCTGCAAGCAGGAAAATCATATAACCTGCTTTATACTTTTATGGAAGTTCACTTTCAGCTTCAGGAACACAACCACAGGTTCTGAATATTTTTCTATAGCACTTGAGAGCTACCATGTCTATAAAATTGAAAACAAAACAAAACTTCCTGACAATCAAACATAATAAAGGAGTTGACTAATGCAAGCTTTCTTAGAAAATGCTCTATCTGCTGTTCATCATATGATATTCAGGCTTCATCCACTAAAGGTCAGGCCAAAATACTAAGAAATAAAACAGTATCTTCAGCTGTCTTCAGAATTACAAAGACAGATTGGAAATTGGTGGCTTTGTCGAATACTTAAAAAAAATGCTATCAGCTGAGGTACTGAACTTTCAACTTCATACCTTCAAAGATAATAAATAGCCAGTCATGTAATCTCCTGCAATGTAATTAGCACTAATGTACACATAAAGTAAGAAATTATTTTCAAAGCATGATGAATGCAGGTGCAGTTTCTTAACAATAATCACCTAGAGTTCCTATCTAAAACCACAGCAATTCAACTTGAATGACTCATTAGATATTACTTCTGCTCTTCAATCAGTGTAGGATGCTGATTCAACCCCAAGAATGCCTTTGCTTTCACAGAAATAAAATCCTCAGAGGCAATTTTCCAAAACACACATATCCTTAATCCTCCTTATAACGTGAAACAGGATGACAATAGAGTCACACAACAAGTTTGAAATGTATGGATTTAATACTCAGTCTGTGGAAAACTTTGGTCTCTGCACTTTTCACTTCATAAATATAAATGTTTGTGACAACCTTGGGAAATCAACTTTCCTTCGGGAATTATAGTTGACTTTCTAGTATACATGTCTTGGCAGAGATGCTAAATAAGGGTTTAAAATCATACAACAATTCAGCAAAAGTATAGCCTTTCTTTCTCATTACAAACTTAGAAACATTTTCATTGCATTTTTCAGTGATTTCAGCTTAGCTCTTAAAGAAAAAAAAAAAGCAATTGGTTATACTGCATCCAGAAGTAATCAGTTTCTAGCAACACGAAAGAGATACTGATAATAACACTTAAATACATGAGAATATTTTTTGTAATTTTCAGAATTGGTTTTTTGAAGCAACAGGATCTGCAATGTACACGAGAATATCTGGTCAAAACTGGAACAAATAATTTCATGTTGAGAAAATACTCAAACCTCTATTCATAGTACATACAGACACAGTGGAAATGTCTTGGTTGCACTTCGATTTCAGAAGGATCATTTAGACTAAAAGAACTAACCATGGAAAAGAATAGTGAAATACTGATACTATCAAACATTAATCCATTGTGATGTTTAAGTAAGCAACATACATAAACAATGCTGGAAGAAATGAGTGATTAACGAATAGGAAATTTATCCTTTGAACATGGTAGAGAATCTCTATGGACATTCATTGAGTAATGTAGTAAACTCTTTAGGTATGTATTCTGTGAATTCAAATAGTCAGAACCTCACAAGACTTCAAATTGTATGGTTTCTTCATTGAATTACAAACTGAGTAATACATAGAAACTTCTGCAAAAAAACCTACCATAAAAATAAAATGCAAGAATCTCTGTTTTTCCACGAGGTGAATACCTGGTGTCTCAATAGCACTGGAAGAACAGCACTAGCATAAGATAATGCCCTTATTTTGTTTATTATTTTCTCTATCTAGTGTATATAGAATTTGTACGGACCAGAGGGTGCTGGGTGGTTAATAATTTTTATTGTTTTCCATGGCTTTTGCTTAGTGGTTTACATGTTTTTCCACTTCTTTTCAATTATTTCTTATATTTTAAAATATTTCTTTTATATAATTAGTATATAATTTATCTAAAACATTCTACATATTCATAGGAAGGTAAGTGCAAAAAGTGTGTTTATAGAATTATGCCTAGCACATTCAAGGACAAAAGTTGAAGGTTAGTGTAATCTTTCTGATAATAATCCTCTTATTCTCCAGATTCCTTGTGTTTGAGTAACCAAAGACAAGATTTTGAACATCCTGTCACACACAAAATGTTACAATAGAGTAAAGAATCAAAAGAGAGAGAATTTAATCTTTTTATTACCATGGAAAAACCTGCTGATGCTCCCAAAGAGGCTCTGCAATGAATGAGGAAACAATTGTGAGAGGGTCATAGAATCATAAAATCATTAAGGTTGGAAAAGACCTCCAAGATCATTGAGTTCAACTGTTAACCCAGCACTGAGTCCACCACTAAACTATGGTCCTAAACACCACATATACATGTGTTGCAGCACTTTCAGGGATGGTGATTCCACCAATTCCCCAGGCATCCCGTTTCAATACTTGACCCCCCCTTTTTAGGGAAGAAATTTTTCCTGCTATAATCTGAACCTCCACCAGAGTATTCTTTTTATATCCATCTTTTGTGCTAGAACACACCAGACTTGGACCCTGAAGACAACAGAGTAGCTTCAAGAATAAATGGTGATCTTTGTCTATAAATATTCACTGGTATTGTGTGCACATAGTTTGCATTTCCCTCATAGCACACTGTTGAAAATGCTCCAAGTACCAAAATCTCCAAAGCCTTGGTGAAACATTTTGGAAAGCTCCAGGTCACATTTCCTACATCTCCTCCATCTGCCATAGGAGTGTCTGGAGTTTGCTGTAATGTTGGCTGTGCTGAGATAGCCCCACACACAAAGTGAGGTTTGATTCTCTTTTATGAGATGTTTGACTGCAGGATGAAAAACTATGCAGCAATAAAGTCTCTGCAAAGTTGTATGCCCATGAGTGTCTATGCCAGTGTGACAGGTTTCATTGGAACTTGTGATTGTGTCGAGCTTATGTGCTCTAAAAATAAGGGAGTTTTATCTCAGACATTATACAAAAAATTAATAAAAATTTTAGTTCCTAAATCTTCTGAACACTATGATTTCTGTAACTTCTAGTGTCTCAGACCATATGCTTTTTTGCATCTTGTTCACAACTGCAGAGTATTGCTGGCTAACATTCAGTGTGTATATCACTAGATCCCAAGGTGATTTTCCACACCAGTTTTCCGGGTCTTGCCTCTATATGGTGCAACATCTTGCACCATCATGCATTTATTCCTTCCAAAATATGGAATTATTTCTTTGAGTTTTGGAAGCATTACAGCTTCCTCATATATTTTCTGCGACCTTTCCCTAGTTTCTCAAGGTAGTTTGGATTTCTAATTCTATCCTGCAGTGTGATTTCTGTATCTGCAAGGTACAGTCATTCTTTTTTTCAAGTTATTAATAAAAATACTGAACTGCATCACACCACTGAAGAACCTAAGTCTGCACAGTCCTCTGGTGTGACAGTGAATGACCAATAAGCTTTCTCTCTGCATATCATGCTCTGCAGTTCTGTTTTCCCTTCACAGTAGTTTCAGCTTATTCAGATTTCCTTGGTTTCTTTATGATACTCCTAAGTGAATATGATATGGCAGCATCAGAGATCTTCCTAAAGTCATGATAATGCTTACTGGTTATTGCTAATAACAAACTTAAACTCTCTGGCCGGCTCTTACATTGTTGGAAGATAGATGTCAAGTTTGTTCATCTGTCAGAGCTCACCCAGCCTCCAGGAGCTCTCAGAAAATGCTAGTATAGATCTCTGGTTGCCTCAGCCAAATTTTCTGCTGCTGTGATTCTATTATCCTGTAATTAGATGCTGACTGTTCTCAGTGAAACAAAAGATGTTTCACAGTTCCTGGCTTTGTATAGTCTGTCCATAGTCAGACAAGAAGCAGTCAGGAGAGCTACCACTCTCACACTGAGAGAGGTTTCTTCTGCAACTTCTTAGATTAATGAATCTCACAGCTCACCACTTCACCTGCCCACTTTGAACAGCCTAACACATGCAACAGACACCAATGAAAACTTTGGATCTGGCAACATTAGAGCTCAGATGACAGTAACAGCCAACTTCTGCAACTCCCTTCTCGAGTTATTTACAAAAACAAAACTTAGAAATTTTGATATTTCCTGCTGAATGGCTATCCAGGGGAGAAAAAAATCAGAAGAAAAAAGCCCTTTGTTTTCCTTATGTGAGATAGATCTTTAATCCAGGAAACTCTTTATGTGGAGATACAGGCAGGTCAGGAATCTTCCACCATAGACTGGGAAGCCTGGAAGAGATCTACAAATTTCCACAGATGCTGGTCAGAAACTCTGAACCTACAACTGCAATGGTACTATGAGGGTGGCAGCAGCTGGATATCTGCAAGTACCCATTTAAAATCCAAATCATGAATGCTTTTTTGACTACTGGAGGATTTAAACTACTCTTTACAAAAGATTACAAAGAAAATTACTGAATGTTTCTCCTGTGACTTCCCCTGCAACTCGTTGCACTAGTCAAGAACAAGATATTTTGGTGTTTTTTTTCAGAGACAGCACTGGTCAAAATGTATATGTAAAAATAAAAAAAGATAAGACAATTCAGCTAGAATAAAACCAGTGGAGGAAGGCAAGTGTCAATTTAAAAGGACATGATTGCAGAAAGCATGTAAATTAATTTCAATCATTTCAATTATCCATTCATTTTTTGATGTTAGGGCACATTGTTTCAAATATTATTAAAATAATCCTTGCTTTGTGTAATTCGTTTTGCTTAGCTATATAAAATATGCAAACTACCATTCTATTATGCTACAATTATAAAACATATTTTATATTATAATATCTTGATGTTATCTGAATAAAACAATTACATGGTTCTGAATAATTTTTCTCATTCTGTGGGAAGCTGATAAATTATATATTTTGTTTGATTGTCAATTAAGATAAATTTGAAAGTGTCAAGATTTTCCACAAGCTAAATTCATAACCTTACCAGCTTCAAGGAGAGGAAGGGAGAGGAATGTGCAAGTCTGGGCATTTATACAGTGAGTGTATACGATGGTGTTTCCATCCAAATGAAAGACTTACTTATTCAACAGAGATGAACCAAACCTATGACTTGAATATCACTCCAACTTTTGTTTACATTCTTTCAATAGCTATTTATATGGCTGGAGAGCAGCTGCTTTTCCTACCTGTATTTGTTTCTATAATATGAACTTGGTAAGTCTTTTATTATAAATATCTTTTTCCATCTTTGTTCTACATTTCATGCAAGTATACGACATTTGCAAACATACAGATGCCTCCAGGTAAAAGCAACTGCCTTGGTTTTATATGTAGGGCTGAATTCTGGACTTCTCTGTTCTATCCAACAACCAAGCAGTATAGCCCTGCGGAGAGAGTAAACAACATTGATCTGTTAATTTTACAAGATCTGGAAGATCTAAACTTCCACAGTTTATACAGACTATGAGCTGGGATAAACTCTGTGTCATTATTACATGAGGGAGAATTAGACTGAAAACTATGAAATAATCAGCTTGACTTTAGCAATATTTCAGTTTTTCAGGAGAAGAACCATCACCACAATACAATGAAATATATCATGCTAATACATAATTATAAGCACTGTTATTGAACACTGATATTTATTCATTTGCTGTGGAAGATTAGAGCTTTCTCTCAAAACTCCCTGTGAGGGTAATTCACCTTGTACAGAGAAAAGGCCTTTCTCTGACGAAATAACCTTAAGAGGTAAAGAAGGAAGGAACATACTTGAGTATCATCTTAAGATGAAGCCAGGACACTACCTGCATATGTATTCATACATTAATGGAGAAGCACTCCCAATTCTCCATTTAGATGCAGCCTGGTTGCTCAAAAGATAAATAAATAAATATAACCTCTAAGTACTATGGAGAGTCAATTGCTCAGATCTGTTAAAAATAGCCTCCTGTCTTCTCTCTTGTCAGAGCAGATTTGTTTATAAGGACTTGAGGCACTAGCATGCAACAAAACACAACCTATCTAATCCATGTATTTGTATAGACAATTATTTGAACAGCCTGAGTGAATGATACCAATATATAACAGTCCTAAAAGGACTGTTTCCAAGTGATCAGTGGATAAAAGGATGCCTACTGTTACAGCACCCTTTAAAGAAGGTTAGAGAGACTTTAACCTTGGCAGGAAAACCAGGTACCAGTGACATCCCTGAAGATAAAGACCTGTCTAAAGAGAATGATACTTCACTACTTCCTTCCTTCCCTCTTCTTCAAGGAATAAGGTGTACCATGTGATAGAATATCTCTAAATGACAGAAGTAGAGACCAAAAAGCTGCTGATGAAATTAACGTAAATGAATTCTGGCTCACCTTGCATATATCCCACCTAAATTACCAATAGTAATTAACCATGAAAATTAAGGACATGCTCAGTTTCCACGAGATGATAGGCAATGTGTTTGATGACTGTCCCTGTACAGTTAGAGGCACTAGAGGATCACTGAGTGCCAGTGAACTTGAGCCTCGAATTTTCTATATAAAAATTTTCATCAGGATTTCTATTCAGCTGAGGTTTCAACAATAAAACCAACAGCTGAATACTTTAAAGTCTGATTTTCAAACTGAAACACCACAGCACAGTATTTATTCAGCTTCAATAACAGCTGCTGATTTATGATTCTGTTGATAAAGTAGAGCATATACACAGTACTCTTCTCCTCCTGATAGGAATACAGAAATATCAATACACGATTTTGTAAACAGATAATTTTTAAAGACTTTTTACCTGGAGCTGGTAAACAATATCTGATACCAAAAGCAAAAAAAAAGAAACATGCAGAAAAGCTTTTTAAAACTGAAAGAAAACTTGGGGAAATTCAGATACTTAATGAACATCAGTCCTCTCTATATTTGTGATGGGCATGAGCTGAAACAGACAGTCACATGTCTAATTAGTTATTTTACATTCCTTTAACTAAATATTGGTTTTGGACAAATATGCAAATTATTTGTTCTGAAATCTTTGTCCTAATGCAAGAATCCCCCTGTTCTAGATAACATACATTATTCTAACCCATGTTAAATGCCTTCAAGTAGTTTATAGAAATAAGTATACTTAATTCATGAGTGTCAAGATACTTGAAACTGTAAACATCTGCCCTCAGTCCTCCTATGCAGTATAGGGATTTCATTCTCACAAAAACAAAGGCAACCTTTTCTTTCCCAATATTTTGCATCCCTGGGTTCGAGCAACTTTTCAGTACATGCTTCAACACATCCTTAGCAGAGGGCAATCTTAAGAACAGTTGCTCAGGTTAACATCTGCAGCTGTGCTCTAGTTACAGCTTCTTCTCACAGGCACAACCACCTGCACACCTAGAGGTCTCTCCTTGGTTTTGGGTGCCAATTATTTCTTTGTCAGAAATAATCTAATTGGTAAATACCTAAGTTACAGAACAGTTGTTGTTCAGCAAGTATCTAGAGCAGTTGCCTCTATTGCAGACCCTTCTTCTATTGCAAACTTCCAGAAGGGCTCATGCCCCAGAAAGCCTGTTCAGCTCTGACAGCTCACCTGGCACAGTGTACTCTCTACCTACAATCTTTGTACTGTCTGTATCCCTTCACAGCCCGCTGCAAACATTTGCTAGTAAATCATAAATATGCCCTTTGCAGAGGGTATGCAACAGATCAGAAGCTTTGGGGATGTGTCTGTTCCACCCTGCAGATGGTCTGTGCATGCACTGAACCTGCGCTTTCAGGTCGTGGGGATTTAAGCGCCAACAGCTCACAGTTTACACCCAGAGGCTGTTTGATGTTTACTGCAAGTTTTAGCTTTGCTGTCCTTACAGAGCACAGACATCCAGCATGTGTGCTAAAGATGTGTCTGGAGCTTACCAGACATATGTCAGTCTGGACAAATATGCAATTTTTTCCAATTGCTGCCTGATAAAAGGAATAGGCCTTCAGTGTTCACAGTGTGTTTATTCCAGGGCTTGGCGTGAGTTTTCCATTGGTGTCTGAGAAAGAAACAAACACAAATGTCTTTGGTTCATCCAGCTAGCCCAAGAGAGCCTAAGGGATGACCAGCTCACCCAGGCTGGACAGGATCATACTCAAGAGGGATACAGTGACAGGGTAAAGTAAAACAGACTTCAGCATTTGTCAGTCCATGTCTGGGCCCACACTGAAATGTGACTTTCCGGTCTCAACCCTCTAAATTGCAGTAGCCCCTCTAGAAAACAGAGAGGTTACAGCTGTTCACAGACAGAGTCAGGAGCAATACAGATACTTGCAGACCCTGAGGAGCCTGTTTCCTCTGGTCACCTTTTAGTTAAAACAGCTTCCTCAACTACTCTAGGGAAGAGGATCACCATACTGTGCCAGTAAGGTAATGTGCATCATGAGGTTCTAGCAGGAGATGCACTCTGTTTTCCAAAAAGTAGTTTTTTCTAAAAACAAGTTTTCTGCTTTCCCAGTCTCAATACTCAAGGCAGAAAACAACATCTGGAGGCAAGAGGCTATTCAGCTGGTCCCTGAGCGGAGATGAGATCTTCTCTCAGGGGCTGGTGGCAGGCTGAAAGCAAGAGGCAGCCATCTAAGCCACAGGCCACATAGCAACCTAAGATTAGCATTTAGACAGCTCCCAAGTGCTTTACAAGTGCATTTTATCCCTACTTAACCTCTCTTCAGCTCCATTTCCCCACGCTTATTCAACAAGTCAGTAGCTGAGCTGGAAAATGTATTTCTTGCCGGCTTCAGACTTTGCCAGGAACAGAGGTGCTACTATAGTAGCTCCCTGTAGATGCTCTTCATGCCTAGCAACAATAAACTGATTTTTCTTTTTTTTAAAGCATATTAATTATAGGGAACTCCAAGTAATAGAAAATGCAAGTGCAAAGTGCCTAGCTTCAAATTTTAAGGCAAAAGCATAATCCATGTTCATCTGCATTTTCTTTTCCCTGCCATCAGCTTATTATGTACTGCCCTGTCAGCTAAAGGAGTAAGAGTTCAATTGATTTTACTCAGTCAATTAGTTACCCTGAGGAACACTTTTCTTCCAGCAGTATTTAGCTAAACCCTGTTTTAAACATATAAAACAAGTGGGGCTCCTTCATACTCCACCTGGACAGAATTTGTTTCACTTCTTCCTTTCCTCTAGTGGCTTTCACCAAGCAACACTATGCACGAGAAGTACCTGTCTGAAAGTTCTGACATAACAGGAGCATTTAAGCTGTGTCCTGCATGGAAGAGCCCCATAGTGTTTCTGACAGTTTCCATAAAAATTTCTGAGTGCTACATTTTGAGTGAACTTTTCCTCCAAATATTATTTTTGTAGGAACCAGGGATGGTGAATCAAAAGCAGACAGCACTGAGATTTGATCTGTACGAAGTTCAGACAGAGGATGAAGGAAATGAAGTCTATGTGCAGGGAGGAAAGGCAGCAACATCTTGGATGGCACTAGCATGCACCAGAGCTGCACACAGAGATTTACCTTAGGCAAAATGGAACTGTCTAGCCTGAGAGAAATTCAAACCCCGAGCAACAAGCAACCAGTAAGAAGGAATTTGCATCTGCTGCATTTCCTCTGGAATACAATCTCTCTACAAAACAGTTAGAGACTGCTGAGGTGATATAATCTCACATGACTCCAGACATTAACACTAGTTAAACTCGGGCCCTTCATCATCTGTTTTAGATATTTCCTTCAGGATTTGCAGAATTGCTCATTTTTCTCCCTTGAGCACAGACAGAGATGAGACAACATCCACTGACACAGAAGACTGTTGTCAAATGAATTCCCCCACGGGTGCCAAAGGACAGTTTTTAACCTGGCACTACATTTTCAAACAAAATAAACACTGTTTTCCCCTCTACAATTACGAGGAACCTATCTTCAACCAACTGAGCTGATCCATCCTCTTTACCCTTTGTTTCCATGGATGAAATAAAAAGTAGCAAATTTCCAAATCAAGAGTAGAAAAGAGCTGTGAAACAATGCAAGGAAGGAAAGGGAAAAGGAGAAAGAACCTGAAATAATGCAGAGAAGGAATCAGTGTGGTTGAGGAAGCCAGAGGGAACTCAAAGAAACAGAACACAAAGGGCTAAAGACCTGGAGGAAGGGAACAATTATGAAAGTGCAGAAGCAACAACTTTGTGTTATCCATGAAATATGATTTTGAGAATATCTTAGAAGTGCCAGAAAATTTTTTAAGATGGATGTTCACTGAAATGAGATCAAATTCAATTCTTTTACTTTGAAGGCTATGAAGGACCAGGAGGACTACAAAAAAAAAAAAAAATTTGTTTAAAAAGAGGAGGTACAGAGAAAGTGGCAAAAAAATCCGAGAGAAATACAAGGAGGAATGTGCCTGAAGCTGACATTTGGGAGATTAAGAGTCCCAAAAAGGAAAGAGCTTCACCTGAGTTTCATGGAGCTTCACTACATGGAAAGAGTTTCACTTTGGTTTATTAAATACCAATAAAACACTAAATACTTTTTCAAAAGAAAGAAAACCTTTCTGGGAAATATATTTATATTTCTCTGTTATGTTTCTAACTTTTTCATGGTTTTTACATGCACTCCAATTTTTTACAAACTGCATTTTCAGTAAAAAGTCAACAGGAACACTTTCATTGAATGCAGGTTTTAGATTTATTCAGAATGCAGAGGTATATATTCCAGCCTGTGTATCTGGAGACTAAAATACAGCGGCCTGGTTTTAAATGATGCAGAATGCCTGCATTTTCCATCAGGTTCAGTGAGGCCAACACAAGAGACAGAACAAAGATTAAATGAAAAATCACCCTATGGCTTTGTATCCCATGACATTTAAGGCAGTCTTATTGTTTTCTCCCTGTCTGCTGCATTTTGGCAGCTGCTCCAAAGGTGTCTGCACTGACTTGGACAACCTCAAATGAAGGTGTCTTAGAAATGACTCCTGTGACTATCTCCCAGGCCTGTGTCCAGCAGCAGGGACTACAGGAAGATGAGAAATACACAGACAGGATCCTGAGGTTACTCTACACAGACTGTCTGTGCCAGGGAATATGCAGCTCACAGGGAGATACTCAACCTACTGCAGGATTTGGGCAGGGGCAGGATGGTGTAGGCAGGGGTCTACCTAAACTTACACAGACCCCTGGCTTTGATGGGTGGTCTGTATCAGGTTTCATGTTACTCAAGAAACATCATCCAAACCCTGTTTGTAAACCACGTAAGGACTGAAAAGACCAGGAAAGCTGAGGCAAGTTCCATCTATTCAGCCCCTCAGTGAGTTTTCTGTACCAAGGAAAGGAACCAGTGAAAGAGAAGGAGAGGGAAGCAAAGTGGGGACAGAGACTGAATGGCTGAGAAACTAAGAAAAATTTCATCTTGATGTTTACAATTGACAAACAAGTGAAAGCAGGGCTGAAGTGGATCTGTCTCTGTCTTTCTAACACAATCTTGTTACGGTGTCCTGGATTCCTGGTTTGACACCCACTTCGCCTTGCATTAGGTTTGGTAAACAACCCCAAGCCACAGTTCTCCTGATCCCTCTGGGGTTAAATGGGGTTGGCACAGCTTGGTAAGACTGAGCTGGGCTGCTTGTTCAGTTCATGTCAGCTCACTATCCTAAGGGTACTTTTCATCAGAACATCTCATTTTCCATAAACTGTTCTTTTAAATGCTTGAGTGATCACTCAGAGTTGGTCAGATGACCAATCACGCTCAACAGCCACACTAAAAGCCCAGGGAACAGAACATTCATTCTCTGGCATGTTTAGAAATATAAAGAGACGTGGGCTATGTCACAGCCAGAATGGGCTTCTTACTTTCTAACCAAAGGTGGAATCTCTGCAGGTGAAAATTGCCTGTCCAACAGGCCTTGGACATTTTGCAATGTACACTTTTAATCTGATCCAGTTTTGCCTGTTCTCTTCATCGATCATCAAATGCACTTAAACATTTAGTTCAAGTTTACATTTTAGATATCAAAGGTTAATAGTCTCAAAAAGTCACTGCCCAAAATTTTACAGCTAATCAGGCTGAATAAACAGCACCCCAGGATAACTGCTGGTAATGGCCACAGCCCTTCCCAGATCTCCTTTTCTCCTTTTGGAAACCCAAAGGAATCTGTTCCCCATCAGCTCTGCCCCTTGCCAGCAATTCTCTGAATTCTCCAGCAAATTACCCTAACTAGGTTTTACCCCTTTAAGAGCCACTCCATGGAAACTAGGCTAAAGCTGCATTGCTTGGCTGCTGAGATACTGGATAGGAATAAATTAGTCGTGACAATTGACTGGGAAGATTAGATTCGCAGAGTCTGACTACAGAATTTACGTACCATGAAAGTGATACCCTGATGAGGTGAGGAAGGACTTCTGGATCTCTTATGGCTGCTTTCTCCTCTTGCATCAGAAACTCAGCCAAATTTCTTCAGCCTCCTACTGTTTTTCTAACGATTATAAATACTTTGTAGCAGTAATATTACCATTTTTTCTCCCTGACACTTCACCTGGCAAGTGGAAATCAGTCCTGTTTCTTCTTATCTCATTTGGAGACTGCTTTGCTGATTTTTCTGGAGCATGTTGTGCAAGGGGAGTCTTTGAGGATTTGGATGAGTGAGTGGGCAGGGTCTGGGTGAGGACTTTCAGGACACATGTTTTTGCAGTTCCTTTGTCTGGCACTTGATGGAAATCTGGGTTCTTCACTGTGTGCACGCACTGAGGGAGAAGGACAAGGACACACAAGAGAAAATTTTCATGGAATTAAAACCCATATACACAGATTACCAAGGCAATTGAAAATTAAAATTCCCCAGGGTATGGTATTGGGAAGACTGTCAGAATGAATAGAGCTTTGATGAGCAGCAAAGATGCTCTCCAAGGAGGAATCTGATGAAACAGTTTAGTATGAAAAGCATTCACAAAGGCATTCCTGATCACAACAGCCACTGCACAGGAGAGAGATCAAATCCACATTATAACTGAAGTAAAACCTTTGGAGGGAGCTCAGAATTTTCTCAGCATCAGTGGATCTTCCCCAAGGAGGAACTTCACATAAACAGCCTTTGTAGAGGAGGTGGAGATACTGCCCAGGACAGCATGAACAAATTCACCTGCGAGATGCTATATAAATATTTGAAATGGAAGAAAAGCTTAACATAAGAACTGTCTCAGCCATAAAGTAACACACCTTTCCCTGACAGCAGCAGTCTGGAGAGCAGAGTGACTTCCAGAAGAGGGGTGCATGGCTCCACCAGGCACTTGTGCACTGGTGGTGGCTGCTGACCCAAGCAGTGCAGCCAACCTGATCACAGCTGTTCCTATTCACAACGAGGTAAAAGGGAGCAAAAGCATTTCTGAGCTTACAGTGGCTCAGAAAGATGGAAATGTGGGTTTCTCTGGAAGCCTGTGAGACACAAGAGTGTGTTCCGCTTCTTCAGACTTTCAGAATACTATGAGGAAAACGTTGCATCAGACTGAGGAGTCCCTTGGACCGGTTTTTTTTGGCAACACATGAAATCAAAGTCTTATCTGGGGTAGGCAGTAGCCAGAGAGTCACAGTCTATGGTGTACACCACAAGTGTGGCCAAGTCATGGACGAAAATATCTCTGTAAATACCAGTGGATGAGGCACAGTCACATATAAAGTCATGGAAAGCATTCTGTTGATGACATTAAAGGTCCAAGGGAAGAAGGAGATGGCTACAGGAAAAAAAATCCAGTTTACCAACATGTTTCTTTTCCGCTTCCTTTAGTTTCAGAATATTCCCATGTACAGTTCAAATCTGTGTATAATTTCTATCCAAGGTGAAAATATCAGAAAGGTACAACCATGCATTTCACAGGTAAATTTAGTTCTGTTGTACAAAGAGACAGTTCTCTGTTTCCTCACAAGAACATCCTTATGCTTAAAAAACAATGGTAGATGGATTTTGATAAAATCAACAGTACTCTATCTTCTTCCACTCATGTTCCCAAACAGTGCTGATAGTGTACCACTTATCTTCAGAGGTAATTAATCACATTTTTTATCTGATATAAAAAAAAATAAATAAATTGTTGTTTCAAGCTGGACATCCTGCTTTGGAGTAACAGATACACTTATTGTTAAAAAGAAAACAAAGTAGAAAACAAAAAAGTCCAATGCACCACTCCCTCTCCCATCCCCCCCCCAAACAAAATAAAACAAAAACACCAAACAAACAAACAAAAAAAAATCCACAGCCAGAAAAACCTATTAAATTAAATCACTGTGCATTTTGCATCAAAGACTCCACAAATCCTGCAGAATAACTCCCATTTCTCAGCAGCTCTGTGTGTTCAGTGTGTGAGGGATTCAGAAGCACTGTACGAGTCAGCTACCTGTCAGTCTGTCAGCTATAACAGCCTGAAGGAAGAAGCATTTTGTTTCAGATTTTTAAGAATTTAAACCTACAAGTAGTCATGAAGGCAGATGCCAAGATACATTGAAACAGACTGGGAGGATTTCTTTTTTATTTTGGCCTTGCTTGTAGACTGAGGGATTTTTTTGTCATGGTTTTAAATGCTTTACTGGAAAGAAATCAGGACTGCCCTTATTGCCAGAATGGCTATCTCCTGCAAACTGAGGGGGGCAGTTCCCCTCTCAAGGTAAATAACCTGCCCCTCCTCTTCCAAAGAAATTTAGAAATTCTGTCTTCACCCATTCCAGGCAAAGATGATACCTTATACTGTATCTGGTAAATTTACAAAATTGAAGGAGTACCATTTACAAATTCAAACCCATACTGTAGTGTGTTTGTTCAGTTTCATGGATTGGAATTTTCTGAGTTTGAGACATAGACTCCACGTATATGAACATTGATCCTTCATAATCCATGCCATCACTTCATCTGTGACACATTAAACTCATGTTCATAAAAACTTTCAAGACTAATAAACTTTTTGTTTTTTTACATTTTGTACACTTTTTATAGCTTTATATTCACCAGGCAAGTGTAACTAGGAATTCTGCTTCCACTAAGCTCCTTTCTTTCATTTTGGTTTTCAGTGAACTTAAGACATAAAAGACTTTCTATGTCAAAGGGGAACTCAACACACACGTCTGATTTCTGACTTGAGATTTTTGTCCACACACAAGTAGCATTTATCCCTGAAAGTTCTATATGTATATTAAACCTTCATAAAAATGTCAAAACAGCATAAGCCCCTAGCCACTTTTACAACAGCAATATCAGCTATGCTGGTAGTATCATCCACCTCCTCTCTGGGCAACGTATTACAGTGCCTCACCACCTTCACAGTACTGAATTTCTTCCTAATATCTACTCTAAACCTACTCCCTTTTAGTTTAAAGCCATTACCCCTTGTCCTGTCATTCCATGCCCTGGTAAAAAATCCCTCTCCAGATCTTTTTGAACCCTCTTTAGGTACTGCAAGGAGCTCTAAAGTCTCTCTGAAGCCTTCTCTTCTCTAGACTGAACAGGCGGCCCCAGCTGTCTCAGCCCGTCTTCAAAGGGGAGGTGCCCTGGAGATTCTTCAACCCTCTGACCATCTTCAGGGCCATCACACAGGTTCATGTCCTTCCTGAGCTGAGGGGTCCACAGATGGACACAGTGCTCACTGTATTCAGACGTATCTCTGCTCATCCTAGCCACAAAGGTTTTGTCAGAATGCAAAGCAAGGACTTTCCAGCAAGAAATTACTGTAAAAATATATTTACTAGGAATTTTCCATTTTGTTGTCTTCAAAGATGGGGAAATTACCATCTCTCAGGCCAATTTCTTCTTTGTAAGCTTATTATTTCTAGATGTGTCTCTGATTTTACCAGAAGTGTATAGCTGCCTTATTATAAAATAGTTCAAGAGTCATGCCAAATTAAACATT
The DNA here is from genome assembly GCA_013399695.1 of Formicarius rufipectus. Taxonomy (NCBI): domain Eukaryota; kingdom Metazoa; phylum Chordata; class Aves; order Passeriformes; family Formicariidae; genus Formicarius; species Formicarius rufipectus. The sequence goes on along the minus strand of VXAU01002211.1, from coordinate 44,456 downwards.
GACATGTGTTTGCTTTCCTTCCAAAAAGACAAGACTTATAGCTCAAAAATTATTTTTTACCCATATCCAAACAAAATATATTTACAAAACAAACATGGAATGCTTAGCATGGGTCTTTACATACAAAACCCCCTATTGCAAAAAAAACCCTGAAGGCTCTCAAGAATTTAACTTTTCACATAATCCAGAGAAAATATTTCACCTTTTGTTTTGTTTTGTTTTTCCTGATTTTCCACTGCAGCTATTTAAACTTATGAAAATTTATGCTACCAAAAAAGTAAAAACATTAACAATACGAGTTAGGTGATTATATCATCTGTGCTCCTGCTGTCTTAAGTGCAGCACTAAAAGCATTACTCATTACAAAAACCTATACTGAAAACATTCAGACACTCCGAGAGAATCACAGAAAGCTTCTGCTTCTCAGCAATTAGAAAAATAAGCCCATAAACAGAACATGAACCTCAAAGCCTGGGGCAGCACAATAAAACAGAAACATTAACACACATACAAGCAGTTATAAAAATTAGGTAGGCTCCTTTCCAAACCTGTAGAAGCAGCCACCTTTCTGTCAGGAGGTTGTGGTTTAAGGTGCAGAGAAATCGATCTGCTTAAAGCTGCAGGTTTTACAGCTTTTAAAGGGATATTGAGGCCCAAGTACTACTTGTATCTCAAGAAACAATATCATGTTCTTGTAATTAAGGTGAGCCAAACATTTTATTATCCTAAGAGGGCTGCACTGTTCTGCCAGTGGTATATTTATGGCATGCAAAAAGAAAGACATTTTTCTTTGTAAAATAAAACCATCAATTTTGCCTGTTAATAGTTAATGAATGACTAAAATCCCATGAACTTCAAGACCCTCCACTGAGCCCCTCCCTCCAAGCCTGAACACTGAGTGTAGGCTGGTCTACTACCATGAGGAATAAAACCTTTATGCTTTATAATGGGAAATTAAAAAGGGATTTCAAGAAAGAGATGAGGAAAAAATGTCAGAAAGGGTTACAAATGACACTTTCCCTGCAGAAATTTATCTCAGTCATTTCTAGAGATTTTCCACATGCTCCAAAGCAATAGACAAAGTAATACTTCTTTCCTCTTCCTGGTATTAATATAAATTTAAATCTTGAAAATTTTACCCTTCCAATAGCTAATTTTTAAACTTGACATATCTAGGTGTGGGTGAAACAGCATCTGCTTTACTTGCCAGAGACAAAAAAAAACCCTGGGCTCCCAACTTTAAGAAAATCAGTATACAAGAAAGTGATTAAATATGGCATTTACTGTATATATTACTCTTTAAAGGATGCTTAGGTTTTGAAATATATGTTTTGGTACTCTTGTGGACAACGTTTTTACTTATTGTATGCCAAAAACACACATAACTAATATTATACTATGCCACTTTAAGTATAGAGGAGGTTTATATGATATACTGGGGGAAAATAAGCATTATTTAGATTACAAAATTGCCTGTTTTTCTTATTGTTGGAGGTTTTTAAAGCATGTTTTATAAAACATCATTTACATTATAGTTGCCTTTCATTTTCCATTTTAAGGAATTTTTTCATTGTGATAGAGAACATGATAATGTAAGGAATAGCTCATCCTGCCTCTCATAGATCTTTTTTTAAGCATATATGCATTTGATGAAAGCACTTAGTTCTTTCTCAAAAATCTGTATTTTTTATTTTGACACAACATTCATTTTTACTAAAATAAGAGTTAACAGAGTGCTATTGCACAGAGAGAAGATGGTTAATCTGTCTGCATCTACATCAAGAAAGAAAATTAACATTCTTTTACTAAAGCACCAAAATGTTTCTTTACCTTCCTAGAAACCTGTGTGGGTTCTAGCAAGGTGTGCCAAATCAACATCAACACATATTTTAACTAAGTTTCATTCTTGTTAGGAGCACATTCCTATGGAATCTCTTTTTGTCTTTGCTATCAACTCTAAACCTCAAAGGTCATGAAGAATTGACAAAACAGTACCACTGTCCTGCTTTTGTTAATTAAAAAAAAAAGAAAAAAATGAGACTAGATTGTATCAATGTACAGAAAAAGTGCAATTAGAAATGCCATAGACATCTTCCAAAATATTTATTTTTACTAAAAGCAAGCTTTTTTTAGCATTATAATGCAGGCTTTATTTCTTCAGTATCTCCTAACTGCATTTTTACAAGCAGATCATTTTAAAGAGAGCTTTATAATTGCTGACACACAGCATTCATCCCACCTAAGGTAACAATAAACAGAGTTGGGAGTTAATGTTCCTTACTGCTGTCAACATTTTACAAACAGATCGCTATTTAAAGTGTCCTGTACTATTTGTTAGTAATCATTAACTTTACCTGCTGTATCAAGTGAACATCCATATTCTTGGTCACATCAGTTTAAAAAGTCATGTTGGTATGTAAATAATTTCATTGCATTTCACAAGTACAATTCCTGTATCAACTTCTACAACATACTAACAAAGCACTTGCCACATGTTTTAGTACTATAATAACGTTGTTATTATTATTGTTACTGTCAGTGTTGCTAACAATAATTCCAGTATCTATATGAATTTATTCTTTATGTTGGCATCATTTCAAATCAACCATCCGCGGCCATGCCATGGACACCTATGCTAAAATTCAGTTTCAGAAAGCTCCTCTTTCAGAACATGAAAAAGCAAAGCTCCCATTATAACTCTCAGCAAGTTTTTTCATTTAACCTTCTAACTAAGCACTTGTGTTTCCACAGCTGCAAGTCATTTGAAAACTGCTATACCTCCTTATCAACCTTTCTGACCTCTTTCTTGTTTGTCATTTCTACACAAAAAAAAATGTGTGTTGGCCTTTTCTCTGAATGTCTGGGAGCAATGTGCAGCCGAGTTACCTAGACACTCCATAAACACAAACAAAAGAATTAACAGCTGTCACTGATTGCCAGCAACTCATCTGTCTGAAACTAACACTGGCTTCCATTTCCCCGTGCTTCACACAGTCCCTACAGACTCATCACGTATATTGATAAACACACCTATGGACGTTTGCATATATACTTATATATATATGCATATGTGTATTTATATATTTGAGAGGGCACACATTCCTGTACCTGTTCCTTAGCTTCAGAATGTCTTCACTGGCCACATCCCGCTCATAAATGAGCTTGCTGAGTTTGGAGCTCACGTTGCAGCCAGCTGAGGGCAGAGAGAAACAAGACACATCTGAATCCAAATGTAATTAGGGAAATTTCAGAATTCCTATACAATCACATCTATCAAGGAGCAGAGGTGTGATGAGGTTTAATCAAGAGCTTGCTTCATTAGGCCTATCTTTTTTTTAAATGCTCTAATTAGCTGCAATGGGGGTGAAGGCTTTGATAAGGTCTGAGTGATTTATATGCCATTTCCATACACATCCTTTGTATTTTAATTTAATTCAATTTGGGAAGAGGCACCTGGACATCACTCTCTGCTGTGCCCTCTGGCAGCCCCATTCCCAGGGTGAGCACGCAGCAGACATTAAACACAGAGGAGATCTGAAGCATTCCTGAACAGCCAGGAAAGATATGAGAGAAAGGCTGTTCAACAAAAACATGCTGGGCATATAAAACTTCACTAGATAATAGGATTATTGTGTGAAAACACCCCACTCCTATCTCTCAGACTCACAGTAGCTGAAAAAAAAGAAAAATAGCAATAGCAAGTACTATGTTGGAGTTACAGCCAGAGTGAAAGAATAACGAATAAGCATGGTGTTAAACTTAAATCTGGCTCCCAGCTGGAGTTCTGCTGTAGTCTGCCAAGCACAACAGGGAAGAAGGCAACAAGGACACTAGTCTGGAGATCAGAGCGGAGGTGTCTGTAAAGAACAAAGGATATCCAAATAGCATTGTTGGCTACAGACACTGTACTGATAAGTCAGGCAGCATTTGGAATGAGAAAACTCACAGGAGGAGAAGAGAAAGAAAATGAAGGTGGCAGAGGAAGGCAAGAGAACAAAATGGTACAAAACAAAGATAATGAGAAAAAGGCAGAGTTGTAGTGTCATTCAGCATTTAATGATGAAAAATCATTGACTAAGATTATAAGTATTAATCAACAGGCAAAAAGAATCACAGAAAAGAGGAGAGAGAGTGCTGCTGAGAGGGACCAGATATCCAAAGACAGGGTAATAAGGGAACTGAAACAGTTTTGCAGACCTTTGGGACAAATGCCACTGTAATGAAATGCTGCAGTCTCTGCAGCACAAGCCACAGCTCTGTTTGACCAAATGGACATGGACCACTTTATGAAGTGGGTCAGAGAGTTAGTGGGAAAAGCAGGAAGAGAGGTGGAAACTTCTTCACTCATGGTATTTTTTAGAGGGAAGCATAAGGGGATGTTGCTTCTTGCACCGTCTCATCTTGACCTGGACTGACTTGCTGAGGGGAAAGAAAGACATGTTCTGAATTTTAAAAGACCTCCAGGAATAGTAATCAGTGAGGATGAAACTAAGGACAGGGATGCTAAGCCCCACGTAACACAATGAGAAGTAAAAAATATCATTTCTGTAGAAGAGCTGGCATAGAGAAAGGAGGCTGTAGCCTTAAAGCCACAGATTTCCCCCTAGAATAGTTTTCTTGAACTACTATGATGTTTAGATCAACTTCCACTGGGAAAATCCTCATGTTTTTTCACAAGCCTTTCACAAATACTTGCTATTCTCTGCCCCTGTCTCGCTTCTAGGCTTTTAACATTTAAACGTATTTAATTTATCCACAGAATTAGTTTCAATTGCTTCAAAGTAATGAGTAAAGATACACTCTCTTTCTTTATTTAGCTCATTATCAGATAAATCCCTGCTGCAGACACCAGCTACTAAAGGATGCAGAGACCATGCGCATGTCATGTCGTTTCATACGTCTTATCTGGTTTGGTTCAATAGGGCAGACTTCATGTTCTACCCACTTAAAAATACTTTTTTCCTATATGAATAGGATTCAACCTGAAGAAAGGAATCATTTGGGGAAAACTGGACTTCTTTGGGAAGTGGTAAGCAAAGTTATGATTTGTGCAGATATTGTCAAAACAGAGATTTCCTCAAAAGAATTTTCCACAATAAGTCCCCAATAAAGCCTTTCAAAGGCACCAGCCTTGGGAGCAGGCACCTTAAGTGATTGCTGTGGACATCAGAGGTCAGCATGACTTCAACTTTATTTAGATGGAGCTGGCACATCCTAAATAAGGAGCAAAATCACTGGGATGTTGCTTTCTTAGAGTTTTTCCTAAAACAAAGTGCTCCAAGAACTGACTTGCTCAGCTGCAGAATGATGCAGGTTTTCAGAAGTTCAGTCAAACTGAAATTCTCCATGGTCTTCACCTATAATAAAAACTCCCCAGTGAGGTACTGAGTAAGAATATTTTCCTAACCACTCTGAGTAGCACTCCCTAGTCCTGATTCATAAATTATTGGTGCTTCCCTGTGAGGTTCGAAAATATCTTAGTTTCAAGAAGCTTGTCTGGGTAGTCAGAGACCCTGGAAAATTGTATTGGGAGGATGTTGAAGGAACCTCCCTGGCTGACTCAATCAAGTCTGCAGACATCTACTGCTTCGAGCTGCCTGCATTTGACAAGATTTGTGGGTTTCTGTGTATTCCCTAGGCCAGATGGAAACTTTCCTTACCAATCCCTCTGTTTCTTCTGTTTCATGTTCATTAAATATAAACTAGCCTTACATTCTTGAATACCCATCAGAGCAACCACAATGTATTCTCTTAGTTGTAATATCTCCTCCCATGTTTAGTATAAAGCCAGCCCTTGAGATTAATATTTAATTGTTGAACCTATATATTGTGTTTTGTAACTTCAATAAATGTTCTTGTTTGATCTACCACAAACTGGGACCGTGCATGACTTCTACACTTCCCTGTTTTTCCTGATGCCTCCTTCAGTGGAGTGTTCAGATCCGTGGTGTCAAGTAGCTCACAGCTGGCTGTCCCTGACTTATACATACATAGGAACTTGCCTGCCTGTTCTTCAAAAGCACCATGCAAACCAAAGACACTGAGGAGATGTTTGTTTCTCTTTTATACTTCTCAAAAACATCAGTGAGGTATTTTCTTTATAGTCTCTGGTCATAACCAGAAAAAAAGAAGCCTTCAAGTTGAAATTGAAAGCATGCAGTCTGCCTGGTTTTCAATTTCTCTTCTTTCTAGAAATCACTGCATACATATAGTTCCATAACTGCCACATTGTGAAAAGTTAGGTCCAACAACAATATTGTAGCAGCTTGACATAATTTGAAAAAAATAAATTAAAAATTCAATCTGCTCTGCCAGTTGGGTCCACTTCATATGAGATAGCCCCATTTTCTTTTTAGTTGTTGACTTCAGGATTGGCTATCATAGATGCCCCATTTTCATGTTCTGTGAAGTCCTCTTCACACACATTAGTCTTGGGGGAAGGATGTTCAAAACAGAAATGCAGCAAAAAATGTAAAAAAGGAAGAAGCTTTCAGCATCATTTGATGGAAATGAAACAACTGTGAAGATTCAGCAGTTCAGAAAATTATCTATGCAGTATCTGTGCTTTTTAGTCACATTAAAAAATAATGCTCTAAATGTGAGCCAGGCCAGTGAGCTGCATGAATTACACCACACTGTTTTTTATCTAGACCTAGAACTGCTCTATACCACCATCAAGCAGACAGAATAGATTAAGTTACCACAGAAGACAAATTCATAAACTAGAATATAATTAGGCTAGTCTCTGCCAATTCATGAACTGGTTTTTAAAATCTGTTTCCAAGAGAATACTGATAACCAACCATATCTTGTCTTTTGACATCAAATAGTTTACTTTGCATTGTTTCAGTGTATGTGGCAATATTAATAAATCAACATGTTATGTGATACGTCAAACAGTGTGCCAACAAGACAAACTCAGAGGTTTTTTTTGTTCCATCACCAGTTTGCTTCTCGTCATAACCTTGTGGACGTCCGGCCTACATTTGTGAGGGACTTCATTAAAAGAAACAAAGACTGTCTGGGGGATGATGTCTTCCCTTTTCTGTTTGAAACATTGAGCTGGAAAATACTCTGTCACCTTCCCTATGGAGAGAAGATCTTCTACAGGAATGCTGGGGGAAATGCTATAATTTTATCTGCTTGCATCCTGGCACTTCAATCAGCATGCCTCATTCTGAAAGATGTCAGTCTCCCAGTTCAAGGGAGTTACAAGATTCAATCATGAGTCTTCTAATATCTGACACTAGAGTCATCTTATTACATCAGGATACAGCTCTTGTTCACAACAAAATCAAGTTCTTCTGCTTATTGAGGAACTAAATAAAATACTGACTGTGTTCCTGGACAGTTACAGCTGATAAAATTATCAAGAAGTACAACTAAGATATCATTATCTGCAAGCCAGTTTCATAGGCTTGGGTAATTTATACAAGCCTTTTAATCTTGGGAGATATCAATCTTATAGCTATGCTAATAAAACTCACAATGCATACTTGAAAATACTAGGATCATATCTGTTTCTTTTAGTCATGCTCAAACAGTTGCAAGTTTAATTAAAAATAGCACTCTAATTTGCCACTAATACCACATAAACACATTTTTTCCCCTCTAGTCAGTAGAAGTACTTTATTCTCAGATTGAGTCACTAAACTATTATAATCTCTGCTCTTTAGAGCATTTTATTCTTGGTTCCTGGGTAGTTCTCCAAAGGAGTAATGTTTGCTGAGTTTTGGCTTTCCTTTTGCCATTCCTGTGTTGAAGCTGTTATGGATTTATTTTCCAGTGTAGTCCAAAAGGACTTAGGACCCCATCACCAGCACATCAGATATATTTAGTCTGCAAGTACCTGAGACAGACAGCACCAGCCAAGTGGCCCAGGGCAGATAAAATTCTTAAAGGAGCAATATCAAAACCATATAAAGTAGGGATACATTAATCAACTGATTTGTTGGTTTTGGCATTCTACCTTGCAAAAAGTAGTCTGGCATCTTTCTCTGAAAAATAGCTGAACTCTGCTTTTGTCTCCGTGAATAAAGGACTAGAACTCTTTAACTCAGACTTGTATTACCAGTGTGATATGCCCCAAACACCAACTTTTAGACATGTAGTTCAATCTGCAAAAATGCAACAAGCCATGAGTGCAGGCTACGTCTTGTATTGTTTTACCTCAGAGTTTTGTTAGAGCATGTTTCCCACTGTTACACAGGCTGTACTACGAATACTCATTGAGACACAAAGGAATTCATAATTTTGAAGACCTTTCAGTCAGACAATAGAAGGGGCTTTAATCACACTGTACTGTGAAATCACTAGTCCATCAAAAGGCAGATTCAATTAAAGATTACGGCTCCTAACTACTCATTGCCAACGTTGATTAGGAAGCTTGGATTTGGCACATCTTATCAAAGGCACAAGATGAACAAAAAAAGTTGCAGTGCAAATGAAAACTGAGTGTGACAGGACTCCATCCTCTTAGTCAAACAATCTCCAAGTTTGAAGGGATTATAATAAAAAAGGTAGAGATACTTAAAATGTTTGCAAATAGTCTTCTGTCTATGCACACTGGTTCTGGAACTGTAGCTGTGAATTTTTTCATACCCTTGTAGTAAGATTTTCCAAGCACAAAATCCCAGGGAAAACAAATGTTCTTTTCAGTATATAGGTGTACAAGCCCTACTTACCATGATGACCAATGGTATTTTATCTGTTCCTTGTGCTGCCCGAGTAATTTTTTGTCTGGTGCCTCTTCTATACTTGGGTCATAAGGTCTTTTGGGCAAGGACTATTTTATGACTGTTTTTAAAGCATCAAGCACAATGACGTCTTAGTCTTTTACTTCATTTCTGGTGCAAATAACAATCTGGATTTTAGATCTTAGATTAAAGAGGGTTTCAGTCTTTTTAAAAGCAATTTAAATATTGTTATTATTGCAAGCCAAGAAGCATAAGCAAATAAAAAAAAAAAATAAAAAAGGTTGACAGTGCTTTCTGCAGAAGCCTAGAAATATTAAAGGAGATACAGCTGCCTCATATTATTATTAATTATGTATCTGACTGCCAGGAGGTGTTTTGTCATAACAGAAATCAAAGTGGACTTGGAACAAATGACAAAACCATAAGGCTCTTTTAAGCTGGAGTCATGAAATCTGTTAAAGGCAACTGAAAATGGCCACATCATCTAAAGTTAGTAACAAAGCTGAACAAAGAGTTTCAAAAGAATCAAAACAACAGTAAGGTGGACAGATTTTTTACACAGAAGAATTATATTATTTTTAAGCCAACTGTCAAACCAAAATCAAAGACTTCCAAATCCATGTTGCAGGGTGTGGAAATACCATCAGATGCTTTATATTGGCTTGAATTAGTAAAGCTAACTGGGTTAGTTCATTGTCTTCAAGAGTCACTGGCTCTGTTATCTTGGAAATTTAAAAGAGAGAAGCTGTAAAATTTAAAAGAAAGGTAAAGCAGTGAGAAAAGTAAAAAATCTTCTGTTCTCTGAGAATGATCTTGAAAATAAAGTGACTCACTCTCCAAAGCACCCCAGTAAGTTACTTGATGATCCACAAAACATAGTCACAAAGTGTTCTATTGCACATATTCTGTGTTGCTCTGAATCTTGAAACTATTTACAATTACTCTAAGATCAAAATAAGTTTCTCAGCACCTGAGCTTCAAACTGCAGTCAAACTCTTGCTGATAGGAAAAGAAACAAACAAAAAAACCCACACCTACACCACTGGCATAAAAATGAGTTGTTGAAGGTAAGACACCTCCAAGCTGATCCTTTGGGAGGGATGAGGGGCTAGAGAAGGTAGCCCTTTCCTGCAACAGGAGAAGCAGAAAGCCCTAGTTCCCTAGGATCTCTGACTGGTCCCATCCCTTCCCTCTCCAGGAGACCAAGATGCAGTCAGGTAAAGCAGTGTGAGATGTCTGAAAGGCGGCTGGAGAGGTCACAGATCACCAGGTGAGGCAGAGGACATACCCACCTGGAGCCCTCCTTACAGACACTGAGCTTTCCATACAGAGCTAAATATTTTTCACCAACTCTGGCTGTAACTACGATTCAGATGAGGGCTGTACAATCACTTTGTCATTTCCACATCATGTGGTGGAGAGCATCTCTGCTGAAGGAAGTTTCAGGGCATCCTTCTGTTCACACTTCACTCTACCTTGATCCTTTGGCCAGTCATTTTCATGAAACATGGGGAGAGGAAGGGGAGAAATGGCAGCTGTACCACTGATTCTATTTAATGGATTGCATTCAAACCTTTCCATGGCCCCAGGGCTGTTAGATCAAGACTCAATCCTTGTCACTGCTCGTGTTTCCTGTAATAACCATACTCACACTGGCTGTGTCTGAGCTGCACACCTGCCACTCCAGCTAGGAGTCATGAAATGCCTAGAGGAGGTACCTGCACCTTGGAGCTGAGGAGCAAGTGCCACATGGCCCCTGTCAGCTCAGTCTTGACCTTATAGACAGCAGGAGAATGGAGGTCAGAGATTTTATCATTAAAACAGTGCTTAGAAAAGCATTTTTTAGACCTTGACCACCACAGGCAGACACTTGCCTACTCATGGCCACAACATGTTTATTGGGGTGGATTAACTTTGACGGGATTGAATTGGATTGGTCTGGACTCAGAGTAACAGTCTATAGTTCCCCACTGTGCAGTGCCAGTGAAATCTGTAATCTGTTCTGCTTTTAATCTATCAGTCTAACTTTCTTTGTCCTTTAATCACTTCCAATAAACCTCAGTGATACTTCTCTTCAGTCTCTTCATTATGTTTTTCTCTTAAGATAAAAGGATGTCATGGATTTATATCTGCTATCAGACTATCAGACAAGGCTATGTTCTGATTTATTAGTGAAGACAAAATCATGTAATAACAGGCATTTTAAATATGATATAAAAAGTGTCCTATCTCACTGTTAAAAGACTGCATTTTTATTTTTATTTTATTAATGATGATTTTCACTGAGCCCAAACGAAGTGAATTTGTTGCAGGAAACCTGTGAGGAGTCTGGAGAACTTCAGAAGAACAAAGATCCTTTGTTAAATTATAACACCATTTACTTTGTTTTCAGTTGTGAGAATAAGTGAGTATATTCTATGGAATTCTAAATACTTTAAATTAGCTAAATCCCTGATACTACGAAACATGATTCTTGGGATGTCCTGTGCAGGGCCAGTAGTTGATCCCAATGATCCTGATGGGTCCCTTTCAACTCAGCATATTCTATGATTCTATGGTTTGGAATTTACTCTGTGATTTAACTTCTTCATTTTCTGTTGAGCATTACTCCTTCCTAATTCTCTGCTCTGTCTTCTCTGTCTCTTTCTTTTCTCTCTCTTCCCCTTTGGCATCAGAGGCATGACATTTTTTCCACACAGGACTCAAAATTTGAAGCCAAAATTCAGGTTTATTTTTTTGTTTTCCCCCCAAGCACTTCATTCTACAACTGGCTGACTGTTCAACTGCAGAGCGTCACAGAATCATAGATCTTAAACTTATCCTTGTCTTGTTATGTATTTTTCACTCTCCAGTACCCTGTCAAGGAGATTCACATCTTCACTTTTCTCTTGCAAGCTGTACAGAAACTCATTCTCAAGCTCAACATCACTGTCAGAAGTCCCCCACTTTGCTTCCTGTAGCACTTTACTACTGCCATGGCCAAGAGCAGAAGCACTAAAATATGACATCCAAGTTCACAGGGCTGAGAGTAGTTTCTAAAGGTTCCAAAGATCAGTCTCATAATGAAAGTAAGATATATGACATCATAAAGTAATAAGTAAAGATCTAAAGCTAAAATTAGACATTTGGTTCCAACCCTGGAAAACAATATTTCTTCCTGGTAAAATCAAACACTGTGGAAAACTCTTTCTGTTACCTGCTGGTGAACTCAAAGATGCACCCAAGGAAAATTAAGCAGGTCGCCTTTTGCATCGCAGCATTGTTATTCAGACCCCTGTTTCTCCTGTGGGAATGTGGCAAACTGAAACTGAGCTCATGCTTCTCATTTAATGATTTTATTGGGCTTTTTGATATGAAGCTTTTCCTCTGGATCAGGGCAAAAGAAGAGGCTTAGACAGGAATATCAAGCACATGCTCTGCTGTGGCTTGAGAAGATGCAATCTCGCCCGTTGTTGAAAGTTTTCTAAGTGCATGCCTAAAATAAGGACAAAACTCTTATCGAAACTTCCACAGTCCCACAATGCATATTACTATGGCTCCAGCTGGGAGCAAGGATCCAAGCAGAAGTGTTTGCTCTCACTTTGTAGTTCCTGGATCAGAATACAGAAAAATATTAAGTTTGTCCAAGAAACAGCAGGTGTTAAGTCTTCAGTTTTCACAGGTAATTTTAGACTTGAAACAGTAACTAAGAAAGCAAAGCTTGAACATTTGGGTTGATTCAACAGAGAAAAAAAATCAAATTTATTGTTTATAAAAAATGTCTGTGATGCAGAGAAATATTTAATCCTTTGGAAAAAGAAATTAACAGAAATAAAAAGCAGAATGAAATCCAAGAAAAAGCTGTGACTACTTGTAAGCACATTAAGATGCTCATTGGAATATTGAGCCCATAAGAAGTTTTTCATATTTAAGGGAAAGTAATTTATCAAATCTTATATAATATGGGTGTATGAATGCACAATGTGCTTTAAACAGGATTTTCAGAGAGCTATTATTTATGGATTTTTTTACTAAGATGGAAGAAGATGCTTAAAGTTCTTTTGTAAATTTAGTGCTTGCTTTTCCATCCTAGAAGAGGTCCCCTAAAACATTAAGAGCAAAAGCTAATGCCTCCATGTGACTCTTAAAAACTGCATAGTAATATGAGCAGGGGGAGAAAAAAATATTAAAACAGTAAATAGGTCAGATAATTCAGGAATTAGCAGAAGTGAGGGGGGGGGAATAAAAAACAAACAAACAAAAAAAAAAACACAAAACAAAACAAAACAAAAACAAAAACAAAAACAAAAAAAACAAACAAACGAAAAAAAAACCACCCACTGCTGTTTGTATGAGATGAATTACTTTTTCAGGACTGGATGTTGCTCAAGATGCTTATGTTGCTCTAATGGCATGAAGAACATTTGGATCCAAGAGCTGTGCCTAGATTGCTGAATGCAGCATGCCTGAAGCTGCTCCCTGACGCTGAGACCAAGCGGCATGGAACAGCCTGTATCCATACTATTAAACTCTCCTACCCTATAAAATAGGGTGACTGCAGCTACACCACACTTGGGAACAGTCCCTGGCCTAAGCTAGGTCCTGGACTGTGCCTGAAAATCATTTGGGAGAGCACTACTTGGCCAAAAGCAAGCCGGGGGGCATTTCAATAATTTAACAGTATAAATAATCAAGTCCAGTGATGTGCCCTGGCACTGCTTAATTTATTAGAGCAGACACAGCTGACACAGCCAGCTGCTGATCCCTTAATAGCACAGAGAAAGAACAGATGGCCTTGGGCTGCTCTCCTGTCCAGACAGGGGTGCCAGGAGCATGCCACAGCATATGCAAGGCTTCACTGGGGGCCAGAGGAAACCCGCTCCATGCAGAGCGAGCCAGGGCTCGTGCTGGTAGCAAAGCTGCTGCTTTCCAGTACCACTGTGTCCTTCCCCGGTAGGGCCATGCAGGAAAACAAACCACCTTTTGCTTGGTCCTAAGTTCATGGAGGACTGGAAAATGCTGTAGTAGCCCACTGGGGCACTGGAGGAGGGACCAGGGTTGGCAGTGGTCCTCTACATGCAGAGGTCAGAGTCTATGCCCAGGAGTTGGAGGCAAAGCTCTCCATATTGGAGACAGAGCATCCCCATGCCCTGCTGTGCTGCTGGGGTTTACTCACTCCAGCATAAACAAAAGCTCTGATATCTGGCTTTTGATATATAAAAAAGTATAAATCCTTCACTGCTTAGAAGCACAGTTCAGCCCAGGCTTGGGAGATGTGCCCCTGCCCAGGGAGCAGCGGGCAGCCACAAGGAGAGAACAGCCCCCTCCCCTGGCAGTGGGATCCAAGGGATTTTGTACTCCTGGGGACCACTTTTTCAGGTGGCAGGGGGATGGGAGCTGCTGGGACCTTTCTGTACTGCAGCAAAAACCAGGAGCAGGCTTAGAGGAGGGTGAAATGGGTGCTGCAATTTACATTTCTTAGTGGCGGCTTGTTTTGCTCCTGAGTAGTCGTGTAAGTATCTGTGCTGTGCATTTTTCAAAAATTATCTCCTTTTTAATAGAACAGTTTTGTTACTGGACTACTTTTACCATTAATTTTTAATGAATGTCTGGAAAGACAGCAATTACTTTTCGTAGGTCACTGGATAAAACCTGACTTCTTCTTCAAGAGTCTTGTTTTAAGAATGGTAATGAACTAAACCACAAACACTTAAATTACATGGAAAAAAAAATTAAAAGGAAAAAAAATTAAAAATAAACAGCCAACCAAACAAACAAAAATAAAAAAAACACACACAGGGCAGTCATGCACAGACTACCTCCCAGTGTGAGATTGAGGATGCAACTATTTTGTGTCTGTCCACCTGTTTTTGTCCAGAAAGAAAATAGGCAACCCCAAGGAATTCAACAGCTATTCCTCATTTGTCTCACAGCACTCATGCTGTTACGTCTCCATGGATGATGCACATGCCATGAGCCTCAACTCTTTATCAACTATCCAGTTAAGATTGGCATTTCAAGCTCCTGGTCCCCACTGAGGGCTGACCCTCATCACTAGGGTCCAGCCTCACATCTATCACAGCTTGGATAGTTTGACTCAATCTTCATGCAAGAAAAATCAGCCCTCCAACAGTCTCCATTGCCAGCCATGGGCTGAGACAGGCAACATGAATGCCATGTCAAGTATGTACATGTCCTCAAGCTTGTCTCAGAGATATTCTTTATCTTACCTTGATGAATGGTGGGGAAAAGACTTTTGTTAAGGCTTTTTCCTCACTCTCATTCATTTGCATTCATATGTTATGGCTTTTTAGGTTCTAACTTACCCTTCAGAATTTACCATACTTCCACAGAAGGATTAAAATATTTCAGTGAGGAGGGATTGACGTAAATCTTACATGACGGCATGTGGGATGGGGCCTAAGAATCCACCTGGAGCCAGGAAATGGGAAGTTTTTCCAAAATCAGTGATACAGACATGACCTTAGACAATCTGTCTGCAAAGCGTGGGGCTGGCTTGCCTCTGCTGAAGTAACTAGAAAATGAAACTATGCCAGTGAGACCTAGTGAATGAGCAACCCTGACCCTAAGTGTGCTGGATCCAGGCTGCATTCAAGCCCATGGGAGGTCTAAAGGCATTGTGAACACAGGTGTTTGTGTCCTCAGCACTGTGCATGGAGCCTCCACAGCAAAAACAGTGGGGTTGTTTTACCTCCCTGATATCCCAGCCACTGGAACAGGTCATCACCAGGATAAACCAATTGGAAAGAAGCAAAAGAGAAAATATCCAAGTACTCCAGCCATTCTCTGGAATTTCAGGGTGATTTCCTGAGACAGCTCCTAGGGATTTGCTAGCCAGGGCACCTGCACTGAGTTGAGGCAAGAGCAGCTCTCACCTAACCAGTTGGATTTCACTTTGGGTCTGTATTCTCAATAGTGCACCTGGAAGCCTCTGCCCATTACATGGGACCAACACTAACTATTTTAACCAAGTTCATTGATCATCCCAGGAGAAACCTGCTACTGCAATTCCTGAAAATCTCATACAATTAAGCCTCCTGTTTAAACAACCTCAGCAGTAAGGTTGACAGGGGATAAGAAGATAAAAAGCTGTAACAATTTTTACATGAGATATCCATGATAATTTATTGCAAAAACTTGAATCTGGATGCACAATGCCACTGAAAAATCAAAAGGAAGGGAATTTTTGAGAGTTAATTTTACGATATTTACAGTATTAAAAGAGGAGGCAATTATTCAGATTAGTTCAATCCCTCTCAGTGACACCAGGGCACAATTTTCCTTAAAACAGTCTGTATTCCCAGGAATTTGAATAAAAATCCCATAAACATCTTATTACAGTTGCTGAAAAAGGAACAGAAGAAGCAGTCTAATGTGATCATACTACCAACGCAGAGCAAGTGTCTTATAAATTGTGAAACAGGAAAAGCTAAACTCTATGAATTTCCACTCTGCTAACCCAGTTTGCTTTTAGCATTGGCAGAAAATAAAATTATGAAAGAACAACAATTTTTTTGAGACTGGTAACATAAACAGTCTCTTGCTTCATATGAATCTGAAAAGTGCAGCCACTGCTTTTTCCTCCATACAGACAGAAATCATTCTGCGCCTTCTCTACTCAGAATTAAAAATTCCAGTAGCCCAAGTAACTGGACCCCTGAAAGTCTGAAGCAGGCCATATAAAGGTCTAAGAAACATCCAAAAAGTCTGCAGCAGAATTTAAAATTCTTCTTCACTCCTTGATTACCATCTTCTTGTTGCTGAGGAAAGAGGCAAGTCTTCTAACTCCCAATATGATATCTCTGTACATTAACTAGTTAGAATAAAGACTAAATTCAAAACTAAATCGCTCAAATAGAAATTCAGGACCTAATTTACTGTAATATTAGGCCCCAGGCTCCTATTCTCTTCAGTTCATAAATGAAGATTGGCTAGAGGGACTGCAAAACACAAAGCAATAACATAAAATAAACTATTAGAGCAAAGGACACCGTGTTCCTTTGATTCTCGCACACACCCACACACATACGCCCACACATACACAAAAGCTCCTCTGGAGTAAGAATTCTGAAATGTGAGAAGTCCAATATACAACAAGGCTGTAAAATAGACTTATTACCTTTTTATGTACATATCCTGTGTCATTAAGCAGCTTTTCTTGAAAAAAGGCCATGACATCTACATGCTTTTTTTTCTTTTTTGGTGCTGGAGAGGTAATTGCTTTTTCAATAGAAGTCATTTCAAGCCTCTTGCTATATATTGAGTGACACACTGGACAAGTAATTTTGTGTTCCTGCAACAGTAAATTAGAAAGACAGCAGAGCAGTAGAGTAACCAGAAGACAATCCTTCTCTCACCTTCTAATTATTGTATCAAAAGCATAAAAAAACCAGTACAACGTCCAACTATTGATTCCACAGTGGAACATGTTTCACCCCAAACTCTTTTGGAATAGTTTTCATGTCTACATTGTTTTTAAAAGGATTGCAAATGTCTAGAAAGTTAAGCAAGAAAGTTGTTCAGGTTTAATTTTGCAGTGAACCCTTAAAAAAACTAAAGACCAGTTTTCCATTTGGAAATAATTTCTTGATTATGTCAGAGTTTGATTTGCCCTTTAAAGTGTTTCTGCCCTGACCATCCCTACATTCAGCATCCAAATTCAGTTGTGAGTCCCATTCACCAAACTCCCAGCTCAAGCTGGTAAAGTTATTCCTGGGTAGCACCTGTGCTCTTACTGAAAGGCAGGGGGAAAAGTTAGGAAGGTCTGGAGCTGTCACGTCCATACTCACTGTCACAGTGCAGAACTGGATTCAATGCTGAGCTCAGATTGCAACACTTCCCACATTTCATAGAAGGTGCTTCACAGCACTAAGAGAAAGAGAGCTGAGAAGGCCAGCTGTGCTGGTTTTGACTGAGGTAATTTTCTTCACAGTGGCTGGTATGGGGCTCTGTTCTGGATTGGTGCTGAACACAGCACTGATAATACAGAAATGTTACATGGAGACTAGACTTTTTTTGTTTTTCGTGCTGCCACTCTGGTAAGGAAGTTGGGGGTGCAGGAAGGTTGGGAAGAGACACCGAGAGGAGAGGGGACCCCAAATGACCAAAGGGATATTCCAGACTTTATGACATCATGCTCAGTATATAAAGCTGAGGGGGAGAAGGAGGAAGGGAAGGACAATTGGAGTGATGGTGTTTGTCTTCCCAAGTCACTGTTATGTGCAACGGGGCCCTGCTCTCCTGGAAATGGCTGAACACCATCCTGTCCATAGGAAGCAGGGAATTAATTCCTTGTTTTCCTTTGCTTGTGTGCATGGCTTTTGCTTTCCCTATTAAACTGCCTTTATCTCAGCCCATGAGTTTTCCAGCTTTTACCCATCCGATTCTCTCCCCAGCTCCCCTGGTGGGGCAGTGAGTGAGCAGCTGCTTGGGCTTGGTTGCTGGCTGAGGCTAAACCTCCACACCAGCTTTATTCAAAAACATGGACAACTCCCAGGGATTCTTCTGTCTGGCTAAA
Source organism: Formicarius rufipectus (assembly GCA_013399695.1). Lineage (NCBI taxonomy): Eukaryota > Metazoa > Chordata > Aves > Passeriformes > Formicariidae > Formicarius > Formicarius rufipectus. The sequence continues at coordinate 26,243 of VXAU01002211.1, read as the reverse complement.
ACTGATTGAGCCTGCTGAAGAAGGGAAGAGAAGTTAAAGTAGTTTTATCGTTGGGTACTCCAGTTTACTTTCCTTCCTTGTCCGTGTCCTCTCTCCCAAAAGTGTCAAGTGCACATGGACAGAATAGGATGGATCCTTCTGAAGAAGGCAGTTTGTTTTCACCATATGCAAAGACAGTTAAAAGCATGCAAAACAGAAAGCAAAAGGTTAATATTGAAAGCATGCAAATAAACCATTTCCAAATGCATGATTTTACAGCACAGGCAAAAAGAAGTTTTTACAGAATAAATCCAAGCATTGAAAATGGAAAAGGAACATACTGAAATCCATACTTCAATACTTAGACAAAATACTTATAAAATTTAAAGCAAGTTTTACAAGCAATTCACTAACTGCTTGTTCAGATTCCATGATTTTTCATAAATAAAATGACAAATATGTAAGGTAAACATTTAGATGCAGCATGTCAGTTTTCCCATCTCCAAATCCAAGTCCAAAACAAATTACTTCCCTTCTGTGCTTGGACTTACAATTAGAAATAAGTAGAGCTGGTTCACTTTTGGCTCAAGGGATTGACTTTCAGTTGGCTTGCTGAGTTAGGGAGCAGCAATAAGCTTCCTGTTTGCAGAATATAATCTTAAACTTGGCACTTGCTCTCCCTGCAGTCCTCTGGCACAATGGCATCTATTCAGACTGCCTACTTTAGTTGCCGAACACGAGTGCTGAACATCTCAGAACTGGATGCCTGGACACAGCAGGCATCATTAATAAGACAACTCAGAGTACCCAGCTTAGGAGTACCCAGCTCTGTGGAAAGAGCCAGACCTGAAAGAAGGTTCCTGAAGAATGACTCAAACCACTAAAGAAGATGCCAACTTCCCCCTGCAGCCTGGAAGACCCTTAACAATGAAGAAATAATCCTGAAAGTTTCCCTGGGAGTACCAGTGTGTAACTGAATAGAGACTTGTGTGAAGGAGAGGAGAAGATGCACTCCTAGCAGGGGGTTCTCTGAAAGTTTTGCATGTTTGTGCTCAGAATGACAAACCCTCTCCTTTGGGCACCACATCACCAATGTGCCCACTTCTTGTGCTGCCTCAGGGAGCAGAGACCCAGCTCCGGACAAGCACAACATGATGCCTTGCAGCACCAAAGAGTCAGCAGGGAACTGAGCCCACTGCCCTCTTCCCATGGATGTGCAATTTGTTGGCTCCTTAAAGGTCATCTAGCAGAGCCCATCTCCACACAATCTCACATACCACAGCAGCACAGTGAATTACATTTCCCTGAGCAATTGATTAGGTAAGTGAAGTAGACTATATTACAGCCAGCCACTGCAAGTTAGGAGCTGACGTACTGCTGACAACACAGTGAAACTTTGTTTTGATACATCCTATTACATATATCTGTCTACATCTATATATACACACCACAAAATATGAATATGCACATGTTGGAAGGCAGGAGGGCTATGCAGAAGGATCTGGATAGACTGGGCAGATGGGCTGATTCCAACAGGATGAAGTCCAACAAAGCCTAGTGCCGGGTCCTGCACTTTGGCCACAACGACCCCAAATAGTGCTACAAGCTGGGGACTGAGCGGCTGGAGAGCAGTCAGGCAGAAAGGGACCTGGGGGTACTAATTGACAGGAAGCCCAACATGAGCCAACAGTGTGCCCAGGTGGCCAAGAAGGCCAATGGTATCCTGGTCTGTATCAAAAATAGCGTGGCCAGCAGGACTAGGGAAGTGATCCTTCCCCTGTACTCTGCGTTGGTGAGGCCACACCTTGAGTGTTGTTTTCAGTTCTGGGCCCCTCAGTTCAGGAAAGATATTGAGGTACTGGAGCAGGTCCTGAGAAGAGCAGCGAGGTTGGTGAAGGGACTTGAGCACAAGTCCTGTGGGGAGAGGCTGAGGGAGCTGGGGTTGTTTAGTCTGGAGAAGAGGAGGCTTAGAGGTGACCTCATCACTCTCTATAACTACCTGAAGGGAAGTTATAGCCAGGTGGGGGTTGTCTCTTCTCCCAGGCAGTCAGCAATAGGACGAGGGGGCACAGGCTTAAGCTCAGCCAAGGCGCGATTCAGGTCGGATATTCGAAAAAAATTCTTTACAGAGAGAGTAATCAGGCATTGGAATGGCCTGCCAAGAGACGGGGTGGATTCACCATCCCTGGAGGCTTTTAAACTGAGATTGGACATGGCACTGAGTGCCATGATCTAGTAAACAGACTGGAGTTGGACCAAGGGTTGGACTCGATGTTCTCGCAGGTCTTTTCCAACCCAATCGACTTTATGATTCTATGATTCTATATATGTATATAATTTATAAATATTATGTCATATGTTACAAACAATTGCATTTATTATAAATATTTATACAGTCTATGTAAGTAATACATATAAACTGAGATCATATTCAGAAAAATTCTTTCAGACTTTCTGGGCTGCATTCTTAAGACCATCTGCCACTGCTAGAAAACCTATCACCCAGAATGGGATCAACAGATTTAATGACGGAGTTTGACAAAATATAATGTTGCAGCAAAAATCTCATCAAGAGCTGGAGTGATATAAAGGATTCAGTTAAACTGAACCTCTACTTACTCTGCTTCCATTTTAAAGCATGAATAAATGTAATATAAATGTAGAACAACCATAACTCTTGCAGCATCTGCAATCCTGTCTTTCTAGGTTTTGATTGAATTTGTTTCATTTTGTGATTTGGTTTTCCCAGTACTGCTTTCTTATTCACTGCAACATATTGGCATTGTACATTAAAAAATTGTAAACTGTATAAATAAATTTCATTCATAGTTACAGCAAGTCACACTAAAGCTAAGGTGCTGGGCCAAATAATAGCCTGTGAATATCAAGGTGAGTTGTACTCTGTTAATATAGGCAAATGCAGAACTATTTAGCTGGAGTCAGTGGATATTCCAAGTTTATATAATCACAAGCAAGTACAGAACATGGATGAACACCTTATACTATTAAGTAAGCTTTAGCAGTATTCTACTCATTTGATGAAGTCACAAACATTTTTCAGGCTGTTGTCAGCACGACAGAAAGAAAAGATTATGAGACCCACAGCCCTTTTCTTGAAGAGTAAGTTATGCAAAATGTGACATTATATTCTCTGTCCTGTGTCAGTCTTCTTATATTCACTCACTGCATTTTTTCTAGAACTTATCCTCTTCATGTTTATATTTTCTCCTGTGTATTGGGTTTGTGTGGCCGGGTTCTGGTGGCAGGGGGCCTACAGGGGTGACTTCTGTGAGAAGGTGCCAGAAGCTTCCCCCATGTCCTGCAGAGCCAATGCCAGATGGCTCCAGGATGGACCTGCTGCTGGCCAAGGCCGAGCTAATCAGGAGTGATAGTAACACCTCTGTGGTAACATATTTAATAAGGAGAAAAAGGTTTTTGAGCAGATGAAAATTGCAGCCAAAGAAAAGTAGAGCAGGAACATGTGGACAACTCTGCAGACACTGAGGTCAGTGGAGAAGAAGGGGCAGGAGGTGCTCCAGGCACTGGAGCTGAGGTTGCCCTGCAGCCCATGGTGGAGCAGCTGTGCCTCTGCAGCCCACGGAGGACCATCGGAGGGCAGAGATCCACCTGCAGCCCAGAGAGGAGACCACGCCAGAGCAGGTGGATGCTCATAGGACACTGTGACCCCGTGGAAGGCTCATGATACAGAGCAGGGTCCTGGCAGGGACCTGCTGACCTGTGGAGAGAGGAGTCCATGCTGGAGCATGTTTTCTTGGTAGGATTTGTGGTCCTGTTGGGGACCAATGCTGGAGCAGCTTGTTCCTGAAGGGCTGCATCCCATAAAGAAGTGAGGCACATGCCAGCAGGTTGTGAAGAACTGTTGCCTGAGGGATGGACTTGCACTGGAGAGGTTTGTGAAGGACTGTCTGCCCTAGGAGGGACCCCAGGAGGAGCAAGGGAAGGGCTCCTCTCCCTGAGCCGCAGTGGAAGCAAGAATTGACTGTAACCTTCATTCCCCATCTCCCTGCACTGCTGTGTGGGATGAGGTAGAACTTCGAAGGAGGGAGAGGTGGGGGGAGCACCTGTCAGGGACCGCCGATCCAGCACATCAGGAGAAGATGATTTTTACGAATGGATGACACTGTCTGCCACCAAATAGACACTATCGGAACCAGCTATCTACCCTTTGCCATGGAGCTGCTGTTTTTTCAAGTTTTTCTGTTGTTAAGATGTTGTAGTTAGGATAAATATGTATTAGATAGGTAGTTATTACTATTCCATTACTTTTGTATTTTCAACTGTTCTGATCGGTTATGGGGACCTCGGTTACAGCCCCCTGATTGGTTCTTGTACCCCTAAAACCCAATTGGCTGGCTGGTGGTACACTGCAGCACCACCATACAAGGCTAGCCACCCCCCAGTTTTCCCTTATAAGCTATAAACCCTCCTTCCCTTTTCCTTTTGTGTCGTGATCTGCCCCTAACTCCACCCAAGTTCTAGAATCCTCTGACCGAACCCTATAAGAGTCCCATGCGCCCCTAATAAACGTTCACGCCTGTTTCTACCCCACGTTGGTGTGGACCGTTCCTTTTTCCCTCGGCGGACCGTGACAGGGACAGATGGGGGGAAGGTGTTTTTAAAATTTATTTTACTTCTCATTCTCCTGCTCTGATTCTGTTAGTAATAAATCTAATTAATATTCCCATTTTGAGTCTGCTTTGCCTGTGACAGTGCTTAGTAAGTGATCTGTCCTGGTCCTTATCTCAACGCATGAACCCTTGGTTACATTTTCTCTCCTCTGTCTGGTTGCAGAGGGCAGGAAGAGAGATGTTTTAGTGGTTACCTGGCCTCCAGCCAGGGTAAACACACTACACCATAAAATAGAACTTTCTTCCCTTGTGAAGCTGGGGTTTTTCAGCAAAAATATCCACACATCTGTGTCAGTATCAAAGCTGCTTTGTAGGATTTTACAGGTTTCAGACACAGTTATGTTCTCTCCCAGGATGCTACTTGCTGGGCCTCAGCAGCAAGTAAAAAAAACCCCAAATGTCCTGATGTCAAGTACAGACATCCCACAGATCTGGCCATAATCATTAGTGGACTCAATGTTTTCTAGGCACCATAAATGAAATTCTCTGGATCGTGGACAATAACCTGAGGTCACGAAGAAAAATTGAAATTGTACAAAATTGGGCTGTCCACCTGCTTAGCAGCACAAGTTGCTTTGCCCTCAAAAACTGGCAAGTCTACTGCAGAGAGAAGGCTATAACTTACAAAATCAACCATTCAAATTACAGAGGTGCTAAATAGAGAACATTATATTTGAACATTAAGTCACAAATGTAAGATGATTTTTTCAGTATCATTTATATGGCATCACTGGTGTCCAAAATAGTAAGCAATAGCTGAGCAGAGGTAATGTGAAGAACTGGTCACTACAGTCAGTTGAAATGCATGGGTTATACTCCAAGATATGGAATATTGTGAGTTGTATTCTGGCTATAGGTTCACTGATTCCCCTCTTCAGCCATAGCCAGCTGAGCCATGAATCACCCTGTTGCTGAGAAGCACATTCTCATTGATACATACTTTATGCCAAAAGATGTACACCTCAGTTTCAGTATCCTGTCTGTGATCTCTGCTTGCTCACAAGTCACCACCAAGTCCTCCAATTCCTCCACCTCATGGCTGTCCTTCGTCATCAACGCTTTTAATGGGTTTATCATACAAAAACATTGCCCAGATTAATATTAATCTTCAATACCACAGAGGTATGAAATTTGATTGTTGTGGGAATTCCTCTGGCTTTGCAGCATTTAAATTCTCAGCCACAGTCCCGCATTAATGGAGAAGTTATTGTGTCTTGAATAGCTTTGTGCCTTCCCAGAACAATGTTAGATTAGAGCTTAACACTTCAGTATCGCTCAGTTTCTTGTTGCATGGCTTTTTTGCAAAATTAAGTCCAGTCTTATCTAGTACATACTAATGAGTCCAAGCTTCTTCTGTTTACTTGTTGGGAATTTCCTAAAGCTAATGTTACAAGCTGGAAAGTCTACCGTGTATTCTGTTAAAAAAATGAAAAAATAAAAAAAGCAAAGTGGAAAATTAAAACCTTAAGTAAAAGAACAACACTGAGAAAATTCCCCAGGCCTACAAATAAGTGCTTGCATATTCAGGGCTCATATGTTGCCACCAGCCTATACACTGATAAAACCAATATTGGACTACTTAGACTCGAGCAAAAATTCTGAGTTTAGGGAGTCAGCATGAAAATCACTGTCATAATGACAAGCTCCAGCAATAAGAAAATTCAATTAAATCATTACACAGAAACATAAGCACTGATGGAATTTTCATGGCCTTAATGAGGCCAGTATGGAGTTCATGACCCTCCGTGAAAGTGTATTTAATGACAATGGACTGGGCCATTGAGTGCCCTTATTTATCTAAACTCCTAAAAGGGAGCTTGTCTTGCACTGTGGATGTGTCTAATCAGCATCAAAAAATGTTAGCCTGAGTAAAAGATTCTCTGCCTTTTATCAGCCTCCCCTTTACTAGCACCAGGTAAGAAATAGAAAATACAAGTTTTGCAGCATTCTCATATACTAAGATCTAGGCAACTGTTGGTGAATGAAGAGCAGTCTGTCCATGGGTCATGGCAATACTTTTAGGGATGTGAGAGAAGGATTATTTTCTTACTTCAACAATTGCTAAGGAAGTTATCAAAGTAGAAGGAGAGTAGGTGAGCTGGGGTTAGGCTGTTCAAGAGAATGAGCCATGTATATGGGAAAAGAAACAGAGCAGGAAGTTCCTGAGTTTAGAAGTAAAGCACGACCAAATAAATCCAACATATAACTGATGATGCATTTAATGGTGGATAGCTGAAAATCAGAAAGGCTATGCCTATTCTTGTAAAATCAAACAACTTCAGATTTAACAATGCTAGACTTTATTCTTTATATCATTAAATTGTTAGTGATCCCTGGTACAGTTGAGGTGCATTTCAACTAACACCACCCAAAAGTGTCCAGTTAGGGTTCAAAAGTCAGCACAGCTAATCAGTAGGCATACAACATCTTGTATGAGAGAGGAAGATGGGTTCTCAGTGTGAATGCAGGGTCTCCCATGTCATACAGCAACAGCACCAGGTAGCACTCACTGGCAGTTTTCATTACTTGATGTAGACATAGCTAGTAGGTCCACCTCTGCTGCTCCAGTCATCATTGTACCTGTACATTGCCTGCCCCAGCTCATCTTACAGGCGTGGCTGCAGTGCCGCGTTTGTGTCATTCGGTGGCAGAGAGGACAAGGCGAGGTCTTCCCCTGGTGCTCTGACCCACGTGGGCTCCCAGGATTTCTCAACAGCCTGACATTATTGCTTTGCTTTGCTTTGCTGTTTGTATGTTGAGAGGCGGCGGGCGTTGGCCGAGTGGCGTAGGCCCCCGCCTGTGGAGCCGGCTCCTCCTCTGAGGACGCCGGTTCGAATCCTGGAGGAACTCGCTGTCACTGTCCGAGCGTGCTCGGCCGTGGCAAGATGAACCCCAGGAGTAAAGGGAGTGGGGCCAGTTCTGCGCACCCTGTGCCTCACTTAAAATCCATTGCGCAGGCTTATCCCAAGATCTTCGTTCGCGAAGTCCAGCCAACAACCTGTACATTACTGTTCCTGAAGAAAGACAGCAAGAGCTGATGAATTTCTCCCCCAAGTCACTGCTTGAGAGTGCAGGATACTGCCATTTACTGCAGTGCTGAGTTCTGGATATATGGTCAGAGCTTTTACAAGAAATTAAATCCAAAACAGAAAAAATGCCACCCGAATGTGTCACAAGATTATTTGTGTGGTCATCTTTATTTCATTTGGTTTACATGGATTTCAGATCAGCTCTGGAAAGCACTAAGTACTTTGGACTTCATTTGAAGTCCTCAAGTCAAAATTTTATTAAGATAAAATTGAATTCTATCTTTAGGGAATAGATAATATGAAATCCAACACCAGGAAAGAGAGAGAATTACTTACTTCAGTACTCATGGGAGAAGTGAAACGCTATTTAAAAAAATGCAGAGTGGGTAAACACAGCTCCTCACATTCTCTCTCAAATTGCATTTTAGAAATATTTTATTAAGGTTAATACCACTCTTAAAGTTGTTGTGCAGGGCTGGGGAGAAAATGCTTCTCTGCTTTCAAAGAATTGTGTTCTGCAACTTTTAGAGGATCTTTTTGATTTTCAAACTTTCATTGTGTCCACCTACTGCTTTTCCACATGCAGACAGAACCCTTGGTTGAGTGTTTATTGAACAGATATATGTTATCCTGCCATATAAATACTGTTCTATTGACATTTCCTATGCTAAATAAATTGTTCTTTGGCTGTTTAAAATTCACCACATAACAGTCAGTGTTTGTAGAAAGGTGCTAAATAAAGAGAAGACGTGAAAAAGAAAGGGAGAAACATGCTTCAGGCAAAGTTTCCCATCACCTTCTTCTTACTGTAATTATCACCACAAAGCATGGCAAAAATAATGGTCCAGAGCAAAATTATTTATCTAACATAATAAAGGTCTGATTCTGATTTTCTGATATGAATCAGTATTAGTGAGGAGATCCTCAGTACTCTACACCTTTCTTATAGCTAAAATGAAAACACAAGATACAAAAGAGTGGGGGACTTATGTATTTGGGGACATTATTTCATCCCAGATCTCCCAGCCAGTTTTCAGTGTTCCCACTTCCAAGGAAGCATTCAGCATCCCTGTTTTCATCAGCATCCCTGTTCTTAAATGTCTTCATGCTGCAAGGGACAGTCTGCAGTCAAGTCAGCTTGCTCGGGAGGATGCTGTATGTTGTGCTGATCATGGCCTCTGTTCCCTCTTTAAAGAGCAGAAAGAAACACCTGTGGAATAAGCCTTATTTTCTGAGAAGATAAAAGTTCTAGAAGTTATTACTAAGAGAAGCAAGGCAAGAAAACAGAAAAAAAGTAGGATAGGTCCAGGAGGGGACATAGGAGAAAAACAAACCCTAAGTTGCTGTGCTTTTTATAGATGTAGAGGGATTGCAATTTAAATGTTGATGTTTGCCAAAGTAAATCAAATATTTATTAAGGAAATTGCCTGCTTGGGTGGAAAACTGGAGCTCTTCAGAACCAATTATGTGTTTACCTGGAACAAATAGAGAGGTGTTTTTTTTTAAAAAATCACCCATTATAAACAAGAGTAAAAACCAGACTCTGCATTGTGATAATTGGAAATAACCCAGGTGTTCCAACATTTGATATCTAATGTATCTCAGATTCCCACTTGCACTTCTAAATAAGCTGCAGCCACTGCTATAGGTAATGCCAGTAAAACAGGTTGTGTTCCACAATATTCTGATTGGATGATTTTTGCTTTGTCTTTCTGCTCTCCAACAGACTATCTTGCAAGTGCCTGCTGCAATGCATGATTATACCTGATGGAAATACTAAAGTAAATTAAAAAAAATGTTCTTGCCAGGAACTGTAATCATTTAATCTAATTGCTGTGCGTTTTTTCAATCCATGAAAAGGACTCAGCAATTTTAGTCTGAAGGCCTTTATCGTCAAGAAAATCTAACCAAAACCTCCACCAAATTAAAAGGAAAAAAAAAAACCAAACAAAAACCCAAACAAACAAACAAAAACAAACAAAAAAACACCGAAAAAAAACCACAAGAAAGAAAAAAACAACTCTCACAAAAACTTCCATGACAGAAACTCCCTGTGTTTCTTTGCTTTGAAACAGTCAAACTTTATCAATCCTGCTCCAGGAGTATCTCTGTTGCAGGCAAGCTCTTTAGAAACCAGAAGGCAGGATACAGAGAAAAATCTAACTATAATTGCTTCAATATCTTTTTCCTTTTACCCAGATTGGAAGCTGTTCCCACAGATATTTTTTTGAAAATGTGTGTGTTCTCCCTACCCCCGTCAACTAGTTAGGTGCAGGATCACCTTGGGTTTTTTGTCTGTTTGTGAGAATTCCTGAGGCTGATATAGGAACACACACTGATGCACTTCCCAGAAAAGGCTTAGGCTAAAGGAATTTAAACATTAGCTATATATCAAACAGTTTTCAAGCACTTAAACAACAAGTGAAATGTAGTAAGGCTTCAGAAAAGAAAGAATTGTATACAGCTGTCCTTCTCTGATGTCATTATTTCTTGTTGTTTCCAATGCAGCTTATTTGTTATGTTCTGAAGTATGATCATGAAAGTTCTACTGTTCATGGTCAAGGAAACATCTGTGAACAGGTGGAATATTTTATGGCCATTCTTTTTGCAGAGTGGGTACAATGATTTGTGTGAATAACCATCAGAGCTGAAAAATTTTCACTTGTCAATGTGAGTTGACAGATTCTTTCTCTTTGACCTATAACAGACTACATAAGGATTGGCTGTCTTTGAAAAGTACAGAAACATAGTAATGAGATGACCAGTTTAAAGAAATTAAGCCACTGAAACTCAGTTGTTGTCAAACTGTCTATCAAAAAAAGATTTGATGAAACTAGAATTCTATTAATTCTACAGCTACAGCAACAGCATTAAACAGCTGACAACCATATTTCCAAAGTTATGCGACATTTATATGAGGGTCCATTCTTTTTTCCTTGTGTCTACACTCCTGTCTCCACCACCTTTATAAATATAGTTACTTTTATTCAGCCTAATGCTTCTGCCACTCCAAACTGCAGGCTCGCTCCCAGCCCTTCCAAATATGACAACTATTACCTATTTTTCTCAAAAAAAAGTCCTTACATTTCAAGTCAAGCCAACACTGTCCATCCCAACTCTCTATCCCAGCCAGGACTGCAGCTTCTTGGAGGAGTTCCTGACACTTTGCCTCACCCAGGTCTCAATATCTTCTCTCTTGTTAGCCAGCTCCCTCTGTTTCTACACAGACCACTCAAAACATCAATCACTCTTGTGCAGGTATCACTGGGGTTTATCCCTTCCTGCTTACATTACTGGTGTACCCTACCAGCTACACCAACAGCCCTCAAGAGAATGGAGGACTCCTGCCACAACCACCATACACTTGTACTGCCCCTCACCACCCCATTCTCACCTGATACAAAAGTTTTGAATAGAAGGAGTATTCTCAATGATTTTAAAATGCTTTGTGATTTAATATAATTTATATTATTATCTTCCAACCTCTGTCATCAAAATTCCTGAAGTGGCACAAGGAGAAAATATTTACAGAGAAACTTCTGCCTGTGCACCAGCACAAGCCTGTTAGATTTGTGTTTCTTCTATTTTTCTTCTTTAATGAAGTTGGATGGAAAGCAATCCAGTTGTATACATGTGAAAACTGTGTCTCATTAGTTTTTAGCCCTTAAAAATGTGTCAAAGAATGTAACTTGTATTAATGTGCTAAGGAAATACTTCTACAATCATTACAAGATAATAAATACATTGTGATTTCAGTTAAATCTATTTTTGGAAGATGTAATGAGTCAAAATTCTAAACTAACAGATTTGAAGGCTATGTGTCTTGAGAGTTTGAAAAATGAAATGCCTCATGAGCAATGCCCAGATAATGTAACAATTCATTTTGAATAGCATTTAGATGCCAAGCAAAGGCAGAGCATTCTACTTCAAAATGAAAAATACCAAATTATGGATTTCTGTAAATTCTACAGCAATGAGAATAGTAATGTGATAAATGAGAGGAAAGAAATGAAAGGGAAAGGAATCTTAATCTCTTAGACCCTTATGACAGAAAGCTTTCTGTGCAGTTTTTCTGATCTTACAGGCACTTTTCTTGGAAAAGTTTAAGGAATTCAGCAAAGACTTTAGTACAACTTTACAGCACCTTTTCACCTAAAAAGGCACACTGTCATAAAGACTATAAGAACATGCCTACAGGGAAGTTGGATCACCACACTAAAAGTCCTCTACTTTTGAAACTCACCTTTGTGGCCTCCATATCCTGACGACAGGAGATGTTCCAACAGAAGCACTGTCCCACTTGGAATAGTCTCACACAAGATGTGACTTTCCCTTGGCCACCTGCACATCCCACTGTTTTCAGAAATAATGGTCAGGATCCCTTCCAGAGTAAGAAAAAGTGCTTTGAAAGCACCTCCAGGCTGGATTGATTACAAAAGAGAGCATTACCACTGCTCAGCTTAGTAAATGTATGATCATCTCTACCCCATTTTCACTCCAGCTGCACCCATCTCTTTTAATATAGTGAAAATGTGCCAAAATGGCAATCTTTCTTCCAGTCAGCTAAGTGATCAGAGGTATCCTTAGGCTACACAACCCTTGAAAACCCTGGATATAAGGTTAGGGAAACTATGTAGTGCAGGTTGTACTCTGTTAACAATCCACAGGGCTGGAACCAGACTAGTGCAACAAAACTTATTTATTTCCAAGCAAGCAACTTGCATGTGATAGGACAAACTGTTATGAGGATCATCTCATACTCAAATAACTCAGACCTTGGCACACAGCACCAACAGTTGCCATCTCCTACTGCTGTCCTTCAAATATGCTGTCACAGTGTTCCCTTTTCCTCCTCTAATGCTCACACTTGCAAGTAAACATGCTGTTCCTCTCATTTTCTCCTCATCAGTCCTCATGCTGGCTCATGCCTTCTGAAGCAGCAAGAGTGTTTCCACTGAGGTCAATGGCATAAGCACACAGTAAGTGCAGCTGCAAAGGTGTTACCTTACCTGAAGAGTAGCGAGGTACTGCAAAGATTCTGTGGAAACTCTCAAAATCTTAGCTGGGGAAAGCATGACCTCTGTATTGTTCAGAGTAAGAACAGGTCATATCCATTCTAGACAAGGGTAATGCCTGGACATACAGTTGCATTAGTTCACAAAAATATCTTCTGAAAACATAACACCATTAAACCAATAGTTATAAAATAAGCCTTGGTAATTCCATACAAACTAATCCAAACAGATTCTGAGAAAGATTTTCACTATATATATATCTATATATATATATATATCTTCATGAATTGTTACTTCCTAGGAATAGTATTCTAATTTTCTTTAAAAATTGTGACTAAGGGGTTTTACAACAACCCCATAAACCTGTAAAATAACAATGCAAATGCACAAGCTGCAGCGTTTGAGCACCTTCCAACTACTTACAGTACAAATAACAATCTCTGTGTCCTCTTCCACAATAGGGTTATGTTCATATTCACAGCTGGTTTGTGATTCTGGTGTCTGTATAGTGTGTATCACAGCTTGTCCAGTGTCTTTGGGTACAACACACAGTAACTATAAAAAGAAATAACAGAAGTGAAGCAATAGCTGGTTTTTCTAGTAAGATTGTGTTTATATTCTAGCCTGGGAAATTGAATGGGTAAATATTGCATTTGCTTTTGAAAGCAAGTATTATTTATCACACCAGCATGTTTCTCATTTTGTAGAGGCAGATTATCATCTCTACTGCTGAAGATTTCTTGTCACACTGGTTCAATCCCATGTGCATGTCCTTCCTTGTGAGATAAACCCTCCATGAAATACTGGTAGTGAGATTTTGATTTTCACAGTCATTTAATAAAAAGCACTTCATTATTCATTCCATAGGCATCTCTTTGGATATAGCAAGCTCTCTTTTAACAAGGAGATGCTTCAGTTGTAAATCATAAGACGCCAAACTGTGCAGATAAAACTTGCAAAGAACTTTTTAATTAAGAGAATGGATGAACAATTCATAATTAATTATTTGGGAACTAATGCCACCTCAATTTATCATCAAACGTTTGCAAAGGCGATACATGCACTTGTATGCTTTTAACAGTCTTTATGATCACTACTGAATGCTGGCCCAATCCACTACAGTATGACAGACATAGTAAGGTCATTAGTCCTTCATTGACTTATCCACAAAAACTGTATGAAGGACAATGTGAGTTATCATCTAAATGCTCAGCTTCTTTAGGAATAAAAGAATCAGGAATTTCAAACTTTGTGCCTATTAATCATTTCAGTGTGACTGTCTCTAAGTTGTTATGCAATGATTTGTGGAATCTCTTTATGTATGATTTGAAAATAGTTTGATATTATGAATTCCCTGTGTTTAATTTATGAAGACCAAAATTTAACTTCATATACAGAGTTTGTCTTCCCCCACCATTGATTGTTTTATCTCATTTTTATTTTGTACTGAAATTCTCAAGGATAGTGATTCAGGGCTAATAGCTGAGCAGGGATGCCATCTTTCTGTCAGCAAATGTCACATAACCTGTTATGGAGACATTCAGCAACTATTCACTTCTAACTTCCTCATTCAAATAACCAGACATGCAGTATCTTAGGAGCATTAACGAGATCCTTCCTCTACCACTGTCACTATGTGCACCATTACAAACATCTGCATTATTGGTGCAGAAGGAGTATTCTGGCCACTCCATCCCAAGGACAGCTCCAGAGAACAGAGAAAACTAGAGTATGCTTATACGTGGAGACTCTGATTCCGATTTCTTGTGCAAGGTAACAGAGAATTAGCATTTCCTAGAACAGTTACCACTTGCATCTCCCCATAGTCAGAGCTCTGAGAAAGAGTAAGCAACAGCGTGAGGGACACCAAGGGATCGTTTTTGTTCCTGGCTAGTTCAGGCTTCTAGGCATTAAAGACCTGTTTCTGACAAAGATCTAGACTTCATGGGTGAAGTTTAGTAAAGAGACAGAGGAAACTGTACCAGAATTACTTAAGTAGCAGAAATCTTAAAAGTATGCAGGATCAATAGAAGCCATCTCAGCAGTGTGACAAGTACCCAACTTCTTTAAAAAGCTTGGTTCAAGGTTCACATTTTTTCATCCATCAGGATTCTCAGAATTCAGCTGGGACTTCAAGCCAGAATGTCTCAGTCAAATGCTACCCAGAAACTGAGACCCAGAAGCTGCAATTAATTCTCAAAGCAAAATACATTTGCTTTCAATATTATAAAACCAGTTTCTGTACATAGACATTTAATGTAGATTTACCAAAATATTTTGAGAGTTTCCAACACTATTCTATATCAATGTTAGCCATTCCTGAGGTTCTCATGCAACTTCTATTCAGACTGAGAAAAGAAAGCCTCCAGGATTTGTGGGAATTTGTGTCTCACGGATCAACAGAATCTACATGCTGCATGCAGGCTACTCCTTTTGGCTTGCATGCAGCTAAGGTTTCCTGGATAAGCCCTTTTTCTCATTTGGGAATTTATGGTGGAGGAAATCTGAGGAATATATACATTTGTGTCATAGTTTATATAGAAGCAAATCAGCATTAAGAGTAGATCCAACCTTTCTCAATGGCAGAGGTCTTCCTGCGCATTTACCACGTATAAACAATGTATAAACACATACTCCTGACATTTCAAAACTCACGTTTCACCTTTCCTGCCCAGAAGCAGAAATCATCTTCATATAGATGACCAACAGTCAGATCCCACAGGCAAAAGCTGAGAATATACTGAAGGCAAGGTCAACAAAACTCACCTCCCTCAGCCCTCACAAAAATTTTCTTCAGGAAAGTTGTTTCCTTTCTTATGCCCTTATTCCTAGAGACACCTCCACTGTGGTGGGTCCTCAGGTATTTCTGCACAAGAACTAACCATGCTGAGAGAGCAACAGCAAATGTTTCTATGCAAACACCAACACTGGACAGCATTCTCCCTGAAATAACATAATGGAGGTAATTATACAGAGGACCTGGGTCCAATTCATTGGTTAGAAAAATTAAATAAAACAAGATGATGATGCTCAAAATACTTAATAATATATCTATTTTCTTCATTAGTCATTCCTATGGCAACAAACATTCTATTGGTTTCTCTAAATTGTTTGGGTTTTTTATTTCGAAGTTAGCCAAAATATTTCTGTTTGGAGTACTGCATTATCTATGTCTAAGCCAGTAGAATGGCTTGCCAAATAGTGTCTGTGGACACATACAAAAGCTGGAATGAAAAACAAAATGTTGATGCTGGCCTATAAGCAGGAGTCAGGATTTTAAGGTCACCTAGAGGTAAGTGGTTCATTTGTTCTCATGGGGGTAAGTATTAAGCCTTTGAGGCTTAGAAGGGAATTAAGCCCAGATGTTTCATTTTCTAAGGAAGTGATGTACTCAGCAAGCTATTCTATAATCAGCAGGGGCACTTTCATCATGACTTTTCATTGCCACCTAAAAGAGAGAGATGTGTGTCATTTCTTTAGGGAACAGCTGCAGATAAAGATGTCTCCATGCTGCAGTTTCTTCACCTTCTTCTCACCGACCTTTAAATACACTGCAGAAGTACCTAAGCCCTGTATCTGTGTTTGCCTAAGGTCAATGGGGGCAGCAAGAGAGCTTAGCTCAGATGTTGCATAGGATTTCTGTCTCCTGGAGATGCAGGTTTTCAATGACTATAAAAGAAGGACAGGCATTTCAGGCAGAAACTTAAAGTTGAAAGAATAAACACAGATACTGGTATAAAGGTTTTTCCAGGTAGTTCTCTGGGGCAGCCAACTGCCTCCCTGGGTTGAACAGAAAACCACAGACATGGCTTTCAGCTGTGGATCCCACCTTGTGTATTAAGGACCTAAAAGATGTCCACCTATGTTTTCTACTATGTCTGTCATTTTTTTCCCTCTTCTCTCTGTTAGTCAACTCCTCAGTCACATTCAAGTTTCACAGATCTAATATTGACCCCAAAGGAACTACCCTGGAAAATCTCAGGAACCCTAGTACTAAAGAGCCACATGCAGCTCCTTGGCTGCAGGAGACTTACAAGTCACTCTTACATCTAAACTGTACATCTCATGGCTGTGCTGGCCCCACAGCCAGTGGGTTACCCAAATCCTTGGCTGCTAGAAGAAGCTTCTGAGACTGACTTTGCTGGGTGGCAATCTGATAATGTTGTTCTCAGTCCTGTGGAGACTGAGCAATACATTTGCAGGGTCAGGCAGCCTCTCCTTATTTAGTGCAGGTTAACACAAGTACACACCTAATCTGTATTCTGCACTGCTCCTCAGTGCACTTCCAGTCTCATTTCAAAGTATCTGTGACTAAAGCCTTTCATAGCAGAGGATATAGATAACACAGAGCAAGCATTTTGCCTCATGAAAGACCTCCTGTAGCAGCAAGAGTGGTCAGCAAAGCTGTTGTCTGTCTCAGGATCTAGGTGCAGCTATGCGCAGAATTACTATCACCCACTGCACTGAGCACAGCCATCTACAGTTGTGGAAATTCCAAAGGTCATGGGAACATCATCACTGAGGCAGCCTGCAACAACAACTCAAAGTGAGAGTGAGCTACAGTTCACAAACAAGCAGCCAGCATTAATATCTGTGGACACAACAGGTGCAACAAATAATACAAGAAAGACAGAAATACAGGAAAGATGAAGGACAATCCTAGTAAATCAATCAGCTACAATGCCTAACAAGCTGAGTGATTTTAATTGAACTCAAAGTGTTACTCAGCTTTTCTGTGACTAAACTCTGGTCAATCAAAACCTGATTTTTAAGGTTATCCAGAAGTTAACAAAATGCACAACAAGGAACAAACCTGGTTTGGCACAAACACTTTCCACACACAGATACCTGTATTTTCATGGAATCTGCATACCCATACCTCTCAGGCAGTTCATGATATTTCAAAGACCAATGAACACATTCAGTGAGCAAATAAAACCAATAAAAACCTATAGATTCTTTTAGGATGCCAGTTGTATCCTAAATATGCTATGTTTTTCAAAGCAGAGGGGGAAAATAATCCCTGACCAATGTTTTACTAAAATGCTGAATGTTATTTAGTCGTTATTGATCCTAAATAATTTGCATGTTCTTACAGCACTAACATACAACTGAGTGGATTAAATATTAGTTTGGGGCATTAACTTGGTTATCATGTGGACTAAATTCAAAAAATTACAGGGGGGTGGTATTTCAGTATATCTATGTGTGAGTCTCACATGCATTTGATAATCTTTTTAGAGTTAGTAATGTCACAAAAACTGACAGAGAAATGGAATAATGAAAGCAGGCACAGTGGCAGTTTAATACAGGTTTATTCAATGTACTTTCTTGGGGCCACATTCAGGCATGAGGAGCTCATAACAACCAGACACTTACTTGGTATGCAGCAGCACTTAAGCCAGGAGGATTGCTGATGGGGTGGAAGCTATTCAGCCTAGACAGAACAAGCACAGAATTTAACCCATCTCCTACTGCTATAGTCACTTTTATTTGGCTACACAGTTCTCACCTGATCTGAGGAGGGCACAGAGTCTCTTCTTGGGCAAAGGAAACAAAATTTGGCCATACCTTCTGATGTCTTTAGTCTTCAGTTTTACCACAATGTCTTCATATGTTACCTGCATACTGTCTGCATTTAAAGCACATTGACATTATTAATGAGTTTTCTTAATTAAAAATAATTGATGGCAAATGTGAAACAATTCCAATTTTTCCTATCTAAGAGAAACATCTGTGTTTTCTAATTAAAAACTCTAAATGCTGTTGCTGTATAATAATGCCAAAATTAACAAGGATACATAAAATAAATCCAATTACTGAAGACCAACAGAATGAAATACAAAGACAATATTAAAATGTATCATTATAATGTTTTATTGTGTGTGTACACTGCATACAATTACCACATAAAATTCTAATCTAAGATCCTATGCCACATGTTCCAGTGTTAAGTGTCCAGGAATGGAAACTGAAGAATCATCTGAGTGTTAAGCTGTCTTTTGCTTTTCAGACTCTGGAAATCTGCACGGTTCAAGATCCTTTTGTTAGCTTTCAAGAAAAAGGGAGAATTTTTGCCATCTGAAAGGTGAGAGGAGACAGCATATTTTAGCCAGCCAGAGGTACACGACTCAAGGATATTCGGCAGCTCTTTTATTCCTCCAGAGGAATCAGTTTAGACTTCCCCAGCACCGGTGTTTCAGACGGAAGGTTCTGCATTGCTATTTACAATGCTGCCATCTATTGACGTCGGTGAGCTTTTATCTCTTATAATAGGTGTTACTGTTTTCCTTTAGCAACTTCCTGCACTTTAATTGTTTTTCTCGATGGGATTTATCTGGCTAAACATACACACCTGCAATAAAAGCACCTTGTGAGAATTGCCTCGGGCTTCCTTGAAAACCGGGGGAAGAAAAAAGCACTTCTGGGGTGTGATTCATTTCTACCCAAAGTAGATAACCAACATATATCAGATGGACAGCACCCAAAAAGCATTACTGTGCTTTGCCTGTGGCTATAATGGTATCTGAAAAGTGACTGGCTCAGGTGTAGGGATCTCTGTCAGACTGTAAGTAAGCACAGAAAGACAGCAGTAGAAATGTTAAACCCCTCCTTACCTAGTGGGAAAAGTTTTCAGAGATGCTGCTGATTTTCAATTCATTGACTTGCATCCACGTACAATGAGGTCACAGGTGCTACAGAAGAGAAATGTCATCAACATCTAACCTTGAATAAGAGCAATGTCATTTAGCCTAGAAGCCCAGGTCCACTTCTTATTTTCTCTGGCAGTAAAATTGTCTTTAAGATATTTCTATCTCTGCCCCAATTCTGCCTCTGGTAACCTGTCCCTCAGAAAGTTAGAGATGATTAAGACAAGTCTCACATGTAGTTTCCCACACACAAACACATGTACACATTCCCTCCCTTCTGCCTCATGTCCCCCCACTGCAGCTCCAAAAGGGGTATCAATCTTTGCCTGCAAATTTTAGGAACTGTAGATTCAAATTACTCGAGAGCTAGACCTAAGTAAGGACTTGATTTAATCCAAACATGGAATTTGCATCATGGCTGAAAATCAGCTACAAATAATGTAAAATACGATTTTGTCTTACTAAAGGACAAGCAAAGTCAATAACTGCAACACTGGGCCAGTCAATAATTAGTCTACAGTTCTAAAGGTGACTGGTTTTGGATTACATTTAACTCAGTAGAGCAACACTTCAATAACACAGTCATCACAAAATAATGCCCTACATACAAATTTCCATACATGTGGCAGAAGCACATGTTTGTTTATAACAAAAGAAAAGTTTTTGAACAGCGGTACAAGAAAAACAAGTTGCTGCTTACTCTCCAACTTCCTATCATCACCCTCTTGTGCTGTAAACTACCACCCTTTCAGATCTGATGCCCAGAATGCTGTTTTCAGCTTATACACGTAGTAAAGTGTGTTGCAGATTTAAACTTCCTATATTTTTTTACAAACCTCCAGTCATTCAACTCATTGCTTCTTTAAGAATAAGTTAATGAAATTAATTGACTAATTAATGAATCTGAGTAGCTGTCAAATGCTCTCTAAGATGTCTAGACTTGATGATTTCCAAATGCTGTTTCTCATGAAGAAATTTCCTTAGTCTAATAGCTGGTCTAGTCTAACTCTCTTGCCAGGAAACATTTGCCAGCAAATAATGTCCTTATTTTCAGCCTATTGGAGCAACACTGAAAGTTGCAAAGAACACAGTCATGGGAGAAAGTACTTCAAGAGGCATGTGATGTATTATGGGACACCATTGATAAAACTGATCAATGAAACCAAAGCTCCCCTGTGATGCATGTTGCCTCCAACCTGTGACAGAAGATCTCACATTGAAATCAATAGGAGCTACACTTTCCTTACCAGCATTAGCTTTGAGAAATAAATTGCAAGGATATTCAGTTCATTCCAGACCTAGAATACATTTTTCATGTTTCATTGATGTAGAAGAAAAGTATTTACAAAACGAAAACTACGTGAGACCTTCTCTACTTCTGGGTTGTGTGGGGGACTGCATAAGGCAGTTGCCTTTACAAGCGAACCTTTCTGCCAGTTTGCTCCTTCTCTGATATGGGAGACTTTAAACTCATTAAATAGCTACATGGGTTTCCAAGGAAAACACAGCTCTTAAAGCAGCAGACATTTTGTGAAATGAAAGATTCAAAAGGGATTCAGTGAAAGTGAACAGGTAAAACACAGGAAAAAATCAGTCTTCAGCAGGCAGGAAGTACTAACCTCACTGTTCAAAAAATGAGTATAATCAGAGGTTTAGTTAATGTGATATTCATGTAAATCTCGTAAGATGGATAACTTTCTCTGTGCTTCCAGAGAATAACTGTGCAATCACAAATATGAATAAGTAAGGCAGGTAGAAGGGAATAAGCAAGGAAGCAGTGAACAATGAGAATATACATTTTTTAAGCAAGACTACCCCAAAAAAATAGTCCTTTAAACTGAAATATTACAAAACTAAGAACAGCACAATTCCATTTGCAAAATCTGCATAGCATTCTGAGGACTGATAATGCTTGTGACTGATAACATTAATAAAACAAACACATGTGCCAAAGCTTTGTGCAGTTTGCCTGGATGCCTTTCTCCCACACAAAGTACAGCAATTCAGCAATAATACATGTCCTCCTTTTAAGATATATGTAACATAAGAAACACTTCATTGAGACCAAAGGTCTACCCAGTCATTGCACTGTTTCTGAGAGTGGCCAGTGTCAAGAGTCCTCAGGAATGTAAGGGGCAAATATTAAGCAGCTCTTTCCTCATGCACAGCAACTTCATAAGCCAGAGCTATACCTTGATAGCTAACAGATATTCTTTGTGTGATTTGCCTGATAACTTTTTAATCCACTGACTCTCTGAGTTAATCTTGATGTGCTGCTGTCCACAACCTTCAGTCATCAGTTTGCCATGTGCAAGAGCAGGCATCAATGTTGGAGCATAAAGCAACCCAGTCTGCCTGTAGAAATACACAGATCAGAGCAAGAAAAGCTGGAAAAGTCTCGGAGTGCATTGGGAGCTCATCAGAAAAAGCAGGCTGTTAATTGTATAATACACTTCTTCTGCCTTGGAGACAGAGGGGCTGCCCCTGAATATTTTGGCCATACACAGGGAAATCACAAAACACTTGTGATGCAGGGACTGAACAGGACCACAGTCAAAATCCACTGTAGTATCTAGACTTCTCAGCTCTGCAGAGATGCTTGACTCCCATGGGAAACCATACAGTGACAGCAGCTGGAGGAAAAGAATACATAGATGATGGAAAGGCCACTAGTGTTTTAAGAGGGGTGAGTTACTGCTATTAATATGTTGAGAATGTTCAATATATTTACATCTTATAATTAAACCCTTGTGCAACTTACTATACGGCTGTCACTACCAGATTACCTCCTTCTGCACTCTTTATCACTGTTTGTGATAAAGCAGGAATCTGCTGCAGCAAACAAGTGCATGCTTCTGGGAATTTGATATTTTATATTGATGATAGCAAATAACATTCTGTCTATAATTTAATTACCTGAAAGGACCAGATATAATGGTATTGTCCAAATGTCATTGATGAAAAGCTTTCATAGAATCATCAAATATGCTGAGATGGAAGGGATGCATCAGGATTACTGAGTCCAACTCCTGGCCCTGCACAGGACACCCCAAGAATCATATTGTGTGTCCAAGAGCATTGTCCAAACACTTCTTGAACTTGGTGCTGTCATCATTTCCCTGGGGAGCCTGTTCAGTGCTCACTCACCCTCTGGGTGAAAAAACATTTCCTGATATCCAGCTTAAACCCACCCCACCCTCTCTGCCTCTGCTTCATGCCATTTCCTGAAGTCCTGTCACTGATCATGACGTGAGATACACTCCATGAGATGACCAGCAACTCTGCTGCTGTGCAGCTTGGCAGGAAGATCAAATTCAGTTCATATATACAAAATTGGTTCAGATCTATCCAATATAAGTATCATTGATTGGACAATTCACAGTGATAGGCATGTGAATCACTCTATTGTTGCTGTTGCAGGAGCCATAAACAGAATCAGAATGATCTTGGGAAGGAAAAATGTACTGATTCAAGGACACAACAGCAACAAAGCACAGATCCACTCGTATTTTGACTTACCATGCCTTTTTGATGCCTATTCCAAGTATTCAGAAGACTCAACTAGTAAGCAGTGGTTGGTTTGATTTGGTTTGGGAAACATGTTAACATGCTAACATGTTGAGGAGTGCATTAGAGGATCTTCCTTACCTTNTTGATGTGCTGCTGTCCACAACCTTCAGTCATCAGTTTGCCATGTGCAAGAGCAGGCATCAATGTTGGAGCATAAAGCAACCCAGTCTGCCTGTAGAAATACACAGATCAGAGCAAGAAAAGCTGGAAAAGTCTCGGAGTGCATTGGGAGCTCATCAGAAAAAGCAGGCTGTTAATTGTATAATACACTTCTTCTGCCTTGGAGACAGAGGGGCTGCCCCTGAATATTTTGGCCATACACAGGGAAATCACAAAACACTTGTGATGCAGGGACTGAACAGGACCACAGTCAAAATCCACTGTAGTATCTAGACTTCTCAGCTCTGCAGAGATGCTTGACTCCCATGGGAAACCATACAGTGACAGCAGCTGGAGGAAAAGAATACATAGATGATGGAAAGGCCACTAGTGTTTTAAGAGGGGTGAGTTACTGCTATTAATATGTTGAGAATGTTCAATATATTTACATCTTATAATTAAACCCTTGTGCAACTTACTATACGGCTGTCACTACCAGATTACCTCCTTCTGCACTCTTTATCACTGTTTGTGATAAAGCAGGAATCTGCTGCAGCAAACAAGTGCATGCTTCTGGGAATTTGATATTTTATATTGATGATAGCAAATAACATTCTGTCTATAATTTAATTACCTGAAAGGACCAGATATAATGGTATTGTCCAAATGTCATTGATGAAAAGCTTTCATAGAATCATCAAATATGCTGAGATGGAAGGGATGCATCAGGATTACTGAGTCCAACTCCTGGCCCTGCACAGGACACCCCAAGAATCATATTGTGTGTCCAAGAGCATTGTCCAAACACTTCTTGAACTTGGTGCTGTCATCATTTCCCTGGGGAGCCTGTTCAGTGCTCACTCACCCTCTGGGTGAAAAAACATTTCCTGATATCCAGCTTAAACCCACCCCACCCTCTCTGCCTCTGCTTCATGCCATTTCCTGAAGTCCTGTCACTGATCATGACGTGAGATACACTCCATGAGATGACCAGCAACTCTGCTGCTGTGCAGCTTGGCAGGAAGATCAAATTCAGTTCATATATACAAAATTGGTTCAGATCTATCCAATATAAGTATCATTGATTGGACAATTCACAGTGATAGGCATGTGAATCACTCTATTGTTGCTGTTGCAGGAGCCATAAACAGAATCAGAATGATCTTGGGAAGGAAAAATGTACTGATTCAAGGACACAACAGCAACAAAGCACAGATCCACTCGTATTTTGACTTACCATGCCTTTTTGATGCCTATTCCAAGTATTCAGAAGACTCAACTAGTAAGCAGTGGTTGGTTTGATTTGGTTTGGGAAACATGTTAACATGCTAACATGTTGAGGAGTGCATTAGAGGATCTTCCTTACCTTAAATGTTTGTAGAGCAGATGACAAAACAGAGAAACTGAGGGACAGCAGGTCTGCACTGCCTGCAGAGTATTTCCCCAAG
This sequence comes from Formicarius rufipectus, assembly GCA_013399695.1. Taxonomy (NCBI): domain Eukaryota; kingdom Metazoa; phylum Chordata; class Aves; order Passeriformes; family Formicariidae; genus Formicarius; species Formicarius rufipectus. Next base: position 1,804 of record VXAU01002211.1, on the reverse strand, counting down.
AGTTATGAAAAGTACAAAAACCTGAATTAATGCTGAGTTGTTCTTGAACTCAAATATCAAGAAGTTGCATTAGTTAAAGTTCTCAGTACAAGAGCACAACATATCTAACTTTACATTAGTGAAACAGGTTCCTAAAAACATCTGAAGACCTTGTAAGCTATTAAATCTGATGCTCATACCCAGCAAATTAGTAGGAAATATTTAAAAAATAACTTCCATAGATATATGGGAGATAAATGTAAAAATTTGCTATATGAATTAGACTCAATATGAAATTATATTTCACAAGGGAGTTTTTTAATTAAAGCGGGTAACAAAGATAAGTTATCCAAACATGATCTGCTGGGATTTTTCATCAGGCAAGCAGTTAGACCACACCAGGAGAACTGGAAAATGGGAATAAAATGTGAGTTTTCTTTGTACTGGAAGTATTAATTAAAAGCATAGAAAACAGAGAGGACAAACAGCCATTAGCTCTGATGGTAGCAAGGAGCCTCCAGGGATCTCTCCTTGCCAGAATCAGTGGTGGGAGCTGTGCTTGTGTATTACAGCCCATCCATGAGCTGTCCAGAGAAGGGCATGGATGATTGGGTGGCATGGTCTGGTGAGGGTACTGTGCTATTCAGTACAGTGCAGTTGAGGGGTTTATTGACCATGACGAAACACACAACAACATTATGTCACCCCTGAGGAAAGGATGAGACAATTTTGTTTATTCAGGCCTGAAAAAAAAAAGAAGGTTTAGGGGTGACCTAATTGCAGCTTCCAGTACTTGAAGGGAACTGTAGGAAAGATAGGACAAGACTATTTACAGGAGTGTTCACAGTAGTGACTGGACAAAGGAGAATGCCTTAAAACTGACATAAGGTTGGTTATATTGGATACTAGGAAAAAATTCTTTAGTGTGAGGGTGGCAAGGCACTGGAACAGGTTGCTCAGAGAACCTGTGGATGACCCATCCCTGAAAGTGTTCAAGGCCAGATTGGATGGAGTCCTGAGCAACCTGTTATAGTGAAATGTGTCCCTGCCCATGGAATTGGGCTTGGAACTAGATGATCTTTAAGGTCCCAACTCAGACTAGCATATGATTCTCTGATCCTATGATTCCATGTTAAGAGCATCAAATTTAACCCAGATAATATAAAATGCTACATAGGACAAAACACAGTCACTACTCCACTGGCCATGGCAGGTCCCGGCGGGCTGCTCATACACAGTCCCATGAAAACACTAGCTCAGTACAGAACCTGAACAGAAATTTTTGGAATTAATTAAGGAAACAAATAACATCCAGAGCTATGGCAAGGTCACACCACCACCACCACAGCACACCCAGGTTCTGAGTAACATTGCAGCTTGTGGAGCATTGCAGGTGCTCTGGGACTACACTGGGTCATGAGGGGCCAGGCGGGGCAGCCAGAGCTCACAGCCTGTCCAGAGAAGGGCAGTGATGCTGAGAAGGGTCTGGAGCAGAAGTCCGGTGAGGAGTTGGCTGAGGGAGCTCTAGTTGTTCAGCCTGGGGAAGAGGAGGCTTGGGGATGACGTTATCCTCTCCACAACTACCCAAAAGGAGCGTGTAGCCAGGAGAGGGTCAGCCTCTTCTCCGGGGCAACTATGACAGGACAAGAGGTCACAAGGTTGAGCTGTATCAGGGGAGGCTTAGGTTGGACATTAGGAAGAATTTCCTCGCAGAAAGGGCAATGGAATGGACTGCTCAGGGAGCTGGTGGAGTCACCGGCCCTGGAGGTGTTTAAGTGAAGACTGGACGTGGTACTCTTCTCCACAGACACCTCTTTGCTGTGGG
>VXAU01002210.1:147076-189486 GCA_013399695.1 Formicarius rufipectus | reverse complement strand
TCCCACCACCCCCAAACCTGAAGACACAACCCCAGAGGCACCAACATCTGAACCTGAATCTCCTACGACCCCCAAACCTGAAGACACAACCCCAGAGGCACCAACAACCAAGGCTGACTCTCCCACCACCCCCAAACCCGAGGAGACAACCCCAGAGGCACCAACCACCAAGGCTGACTCTCCCACCACCCCCAAACCCAAGATGACAACCCCAGAAGCACCAACAACCAAGGCTGACTCTCCCACCTCCCCTGAAGCAGAGGACACAGACCCTGCCAGCACCACCACAGCCCCCAAGGCCGACACCACTGTGGTACCCACTACAGCTCCTGCAGTGACAGCTGATGCCCCTGGGTCAGCCACAACAGCTGGGAAGGACACACCTTCTCCTGAAGCAGATACGATGCTTTCAGATACCACAACAGAGACCAAGGAGATGACTACACCCAAGAAAGACAGGACTACTCTGCTGAAAGACATTTTAGCAGCCACCATCGGGACAGACACAGCTACTGTAGCAGTGGTGGCAACAGCTAAGCCAGGTGACCCTCCGAAAGGTACGGGTGACATTCCAAACACATCTCCTGCTCCTGAAGCAACCACACCCCCCCTGGCCGAGCCCACGACCACCCCCAAAGCAGGTTCAACCCCTAAAGCTGGCGAGGCCGCGACACCCGGTGGCAAAGAGACCAGCACAGAGACAACCCAAGCCGGGGCAGGGAGCACGGGGGCTGCTTGTGTTGTGGTGGTGACAACAGCCGGCAAAAAGGAGGCAACGACCACCCAGGAGATGAGCACCACGCCTGGAAAAGGACTGGGAGATGTCACTGGCAAGGCCCCTGTTACTGACAAGGAAGAGGTAACCACGGTGACCAGAGAAACCACTACAAGGGATAAAAAAGACACGATAGAAGAAATGTATCTTGTTTCCAACGGGACATCCAAACCGACAATACATTTCCAGGAGGTCACCGAGACCAGAGATGAGCCTCATCCAACTCACCCCGGAACTCTGCCAGGGAAAGACCCCGAGATGAACAAGCCTTTGATACAAATTGGTGACCTGCCAATGTCACCTGGAGGAACCCAAGGTAACTCACACGAAGGGGGCACTGTGGCAGTGCCCAGGCACAGCCCTGGCACGGCAGCTGCCACTGTCCCAGCACAGGAACCTCTTTTCTCAGTCAGGGGGTTAAACCAGTGCTCCGGGAGGTTTGGAACATCATCTACATTCATTGGTTTCAGCACATGGCCCTGCTGAAAAATGGTTGCTGTAAGTACTGTAGAGGATGCAAACAAAGAAGAAGCCAAGGAAAAATGATGGTGATTTCTAAATCCCACAAAAATACTGCTAGGAAGTCAGGTTGAATATCCACCACTCGTGGTACCTGACCTGGCATTTTGTAGCTACATACAAAAAATGTAAGACATAACATGAGGCAGTCAAGACGTTTTTCCTTGTGTTCTCTTTCCTCTGCGCTTTTTGCCACAACATTTTTCATGGCCTCACTGTTTATTTTAACCAGTTATATCCTGCAGGTTCTTGGGGCATTTTTTTCAGTCATATATTTTGGAGGGGGGGGAAGGGGAAGTGGTTTAGAAGGAAAAATACTTGGATTTCTGTCCAAAAGATATTAATCCTTCCTTTATGTTTAACTGAAAGTAAATGTAAATGATTTTCTAAACAAACAAGGAGAGGGAAGGGAACTCACTAGAACATCTTGGAGAAACAACAAACAGAATCCTGGAGCATGGGGAGATTTCGTGGGACTTGTAGCAATTGATGTGTTTGTGGGTATGATGTTTGTAAGAATGGTGAGTGTTTGTAGGTAGATGTGTTTGTAGGAATGGTTTTTTAGGAATGATGGGTGTTTGTAGGAATGATGTGTGTTTGTAGGAATGATGTGTTTGCAGGAATGATGTTTGTAGGAATGATGAGTTTTTGTAGGAATGATGTGTGTTTGTAGGAACGACATGTTTGTAGGTATTTTTCTGAGCTGTGGGCCTGTGGGTGAACAATAAGCAAAGACACCCTCACCGGGTCACTTGGTGCCACTGAGGCCACAGCAGAGAGCCAAACTCCCAGAGAGCACATCTCCCAGCAGCGACTGACCCCCGGCTGCGGGTGTGGGGAGGGGGGATCGGTGCAGTTGGCACTGCCATGGCACAACTCACCGGGCCGTGTCTCGCAGGGAGGAGGGACGAGGAGCGGGACCTGTGCAGCGGGAGGCCTGCGGACAGCATGGTGGCACTGCCCAATGGCACCCTGGCCGTGTTCCGAGGTGAGCCTGCCTGGCCTGTGCCCTGCCTGGCACCCGCAGGGCCCTTCCTCCTCCACCTCCTCCCTCACCTGCCCCTGCTCTCCCTGCTCTCCCTGCTCTCCCTCCTCTCCCTCCTCNCTCACCTGCCCCTGCTCTCCCTCCTCCTCCTCCCTCACCTGCCCCATCCCTCTTCTTCCTCCCTCCTCCCCCTCCCCTGTCTCGGCCCCTCCAGCCCCTCACGAACCTGTCCCTGTCATGGCTCCCCCCGCTCCCCTCACGGGGCCGCCGGGACCGGAGCCGGGCCTTGTCCCGGGGCAGGACAGCCTTGACCCCCGCTGTCCCCTCTCTCCCCCCTGCTGCCCCTCTGTCCCTATCCCCCTCTGTTCCCATCCCTGTCCCCGCTGTCCCTGTCCCGACCGCCGCTGTGCCCCCCAGGTCACTATTACTGGCTGCTGACCGGCCGGGCCCCGCCGAGCCCCGCTCCGCGGCGGATCACGGACGGCTGGGGCATCCCCTCGCCCATCGACTCCGTGTTCTCCCGCTGCAACTGCGACGGCAAAACCTTCTTTATCAAGGTGGGAGCGCGCCCGGGCCGGGGGGGCTCAGCCTGGAGAAAAGGAGGCTCAGGGGGGACCTTCTGGCTCTGCAAGTCCCTGCCAGGAGAGGGGAGCTGGGAGGGGGTCGGGTTCTGCTCCAGGGACAGGGACAGGCTGGGACCGGGCAGGGGGGACACTGCCAAGATCTCGACCCTGAAAGAAAATAACGAAGTGCCCACGCCTTGTCAAAGATGTTACACAGTCACTTCCCAGTGAATCACCCAGGCCTGGAATTCAAGCAGCTTGTTATATTCGGGAAAAGGGAGAGGTTTCGAAAGCTTTGTTCGGTAACCGCCCTCTAAAGTGAATTTTTACCACACCCCAGCCCTACTCAAGGGCTACAGAAGATGTTTAAGAAGTTGTAGCAGTTTTTTCATGGTTGTAAGGGATGTAGGAGTGATTCCAGCCATTCACAGTGTACCTGCCAAGGTGCTGCTGTTTATTTATGGGTTATTCTTCCTGTTTGTGTTGAGTTCAATAACCAAGAATTTCCTCTAGAACTTATTCTCCCCACTACTCCACAGGGCCCCCTGTACTGGCGCTTCACTAATGGAGTGATGGATAATGGCTATCCCAAACCTCTCGTCAATGGATTTGCAGGGCTAAGTGGGAAAATTGTGGCAACCCTCCCCGTGGCAAGATACAACAGCAGACCAGAATCTGTTTATTTTATCAAGAGAGGTAAGTCTCTTATTTCTGAAGTGCAGGGATCATCAAAAGGTGCTTGAATTACCTTAGTCAGGAATAAAACATCGTTTCTCTTGACCTGAAGACTAGTTTCTTTCAAAACCAGAGACAGAGCCAATGTCAGTGGTCCAGGTGCTGAAAAATAGCCTGAAGCTTTAAAAAGTTGTATTAGTACTTACAGGTCTTTCAGTGCATTTTAAAACACGTCTGTATGGGACAGAATCCATCACTGCAGTGGCCTAACATTAAAGTAAGTTTTACCTGATGGTAAACCTATTTTAGTCTCAAATTAGTTAGAGAAGGGGAGGCTTTAATCTTACTAGCTCATAACTATGAATGGAAATGTCCCTATTTCTTATTTTGTATTTTAAATTGATGCTGTTTCCTTATCAGACATGAATGCTGGACTACCAACATAAGAATGTTGTTACTTAGTATGTGCAATATGGGTATCAATGACAATTTCCTATCTCAAGTTGGTGGTTGGGTGTTTCTTGGGTTTTGCTTTTAAACTAATGAAACCAATGCCTCCTTTAGGTGGGAACATGCAGCAGTACGTGTACAGACAGGAACCAGCCAAGAAATGCCAAAGAAGAGCCCACGTTACCATAAGATACCCAGCCTTTGTGCCACGAGTCGTCATCCGGAGACGCTTCCAACGTGCCGTGCGGATGCCGACCGTCATCCGGACCGTCAGAATCAACCCCTACCCCTCTGGTAACTCCTGTTCACTCAGGGTCTTCTAGAAGCTTCGTTAGGCTCAGCAGGCTCTGAACCAACACTGTTCAGCTTTTTCCAGCACAGTGCTGTGAGAGGTCGGCAGTGCAGGGGCTCTCTGGCTCGCAGTAGGTGCCACGAGCACACGGCAGCAGCTCCTCAGCCAGGGTTCCCTTTGCTTACAGGTGTTCTGCGCAAGGAAGTCCAGATGACAACCTACTGGAGAGGGCTGCCCAAAGTTGTGCACTCCACTCTTTCCATCCCCAACCAGAACAAGCCCGATGGCTACGACTACTATGCCTTCTCTTACAGTAAGTTAAAGCTATAGATCTCGATAGACACGGGCATGAGGAAGAAAGACACCCATGTTACCACTTGTGGTTCTACAAGACTAATTTTAAGCTACTGAAGTGCCTTGAGAAGTGCAATGTTGCCTGTAATCAAGAGATGTTTCTAATAAGAATCAATAGTTACAGGACAATGAGCAGCAATGAAATACAGTGGTTCAACCCAGCCCGCTGGAGAATTTAATGCTACAGAGTTCAGGCTTGAAAAATGACAAAAAACTCAGTACTTAAAGGCAGAATTATACAAGTTGATAGATTGAAATCCTGGGATCACCACATAGCAATAGTTTGTTCACTGGCTTCTATGGAACCATGTTTCTAGGAAAACAAGAGAGCCATGAACCACTCTGCTTCTCAGGAAAACATTATTTATGACCCCAGATTAGACAAATTCTTTCCCCCTAGCCAGGATCATGTACAAGCATTCCTCAGAACTTTCTGGATTATTCATTAAAAAAAACTCTCAAAAAGAACTATCCAAATACGGGATATTAAAGCCGCTGTCAGGATGATCCAGTTCCTCACCTTAACACGTTCCCATTCACCCTTGGGGACCACAGAGTTCCCACTTTTGTAGTCAGTGCAGGATTGTTCAGTTTTAGCTTGTTTGATTTCCAAATTGTTAAGACCATTTCTGTGTTCAAGCAGTACACCAGTATTCTTTCCTACTCCTGTTGTTGGGACAGATTTAATAATTAGCATATATAATTAGCTATAAACTCTTAACACAACCAAGGACTTGTAAAAAATAAACCTGAAGACAGAAATTTATTGTTAGAGCCTCTCACATCATACATGCATGTGGAATGAAAAATCTGTTATTCAGGCCTAAATGACATTAAAACAAAGGCTTTAATTTCTGGATTCTTTCCATGTACAAAATGTAGCCTCTAGAATTTAATCCTGACCTCTCTTCCTTTCAGATCGGTACTACAGTTTGGATATTGGCAAAAGAATAGCAAGACCTGTTACTGCTCTCACAGGAAAAACTGTCACCAAAGACTGGTACAACTGTCCCAGCAAGTGATGCACAGCAGAGGATTTGAGGGAAAAAAAAAAAAAAAAGATGCCATTCGAATGTCAACATTTTTTCTAATTTTATTAATAAAAGACAATGAAATGTGTGCACACAACTCTAAGTATGAAATGCTGCTTTTAAGCTCTGGCTTCATTACACTAAAGCAACCACAGGCAAACTGGCACTTTGTATACACAGCTGGAATTACTTTACAGATCATTTTTAACTAATGTTTCCTCTGTTCAGGCCTCCTCTGCCTCCCATGGCATGAGTTACACCTGTGATGGGAAAGAAGACAAATGTGTTAAAGGGGTTGTTTATATTTAATCATTATTTAATCAATTCATCCTTCCTTAAGGAACTGCCACTGCAGTGGAGCTGACCCTTTCTGAGTGAGTTCAAGTCCCCCTCTCTCCCCTAAGCCTGGTGACACACATACGTGTCACTGCTGTCACTACACCATCCTGTGCTCGGTGCTGAAAGAACAAGCAGAGCATTTTTACCACACCTGACATCAGTTAATGTTGTTGTTATTAAAATAATGGTGATAGAGGAAAGAAAAATCTATCCTAGACCCACCTCCTCACTTTTTGTTTTTCCTTTAAAATAGCTAACCTGTATTTCAATGCTAAAATCGAGTCGTCTGCAATGTTAAATAATGATAAATGGAATACAATTCATCTAAGGATTTTCTTAATACAGAAGTTGCAAACAATAATTTACTGTTGTGGTTTAACTATTTTGCTCTGTAAAAATCCACAGTACTTCTAGAAACTTTTTAATCAGTGTAGGACACAGTGATGTCACAACTGGAATTCTCAATGTGCCAAACGAGAACTGCTCTGTAATGCTACAAAGATTTCTAAGACTTCTGTCCTAACATGATTTTTGAAACCTTTTAAAACCTGGAAGAGTAAGATCTACTGTCCTTTACTTTCTCTCCACTGCCAAGCACCAAATGCCACAGAGGAAGAAAGTTTGCCTGTCTAAAAACTGCTACCCCATTTAAACAAAATTAGAGCTTTTAGGGTCACATAGCACAGTGTAGGGCAGCGCTGCTGCCCCACTGCAGGACCACAAGCAAACCCATGCTATGAAGCAGTGCTGCACAACTGGTCCCGCAGCAGGGCAACCCCAGAGGGCTGGCAGAGCCCCCAGAGCAGGGCAGCCCTAGAGGGCAGTGGTCCCAGAGCAGGGCAGCCCCAGAGGACTGGCAGAGCCCCCAGAACAGGGCAGCCCCAGAGGACTGGCAGAGCCCCCAGAGCAGGGCAGCCCCAGAGGACTGGCAGAGCCCCCAAAGCAGGGCAGCCCCAGAGGGCTGGCAGAGCCCCCCCAGCACTCACCCCGGTGCCTGTTGAAGTGGCGGCCGCGCACGCCTGTCCGCAGCGTCGGGGGCTGCAGCCGCACGCGCCGCAGAGACTTGGGCTGGTTGCTGCTCGTGTCTGGGGAGAGGGGGGAAGGCAGAGAGGGTGACTGTGCATGGCTGTTCTCACTGCTTGTGTGATTTCAGACGTGGCAAATTTTTACTTTTGAATTATGAAGGTGCCTCCTTATTTCATTGACCTCTCCTCTGATATAAATAAAAGCCTCAAGGCAAATATGTTTGAGACTTCTTTTGTTGCCTGTGCCAGGGGGTAAACTGGTAACTCAGTGATTACTTTTTCAACTCAGTGAAAAAAACATTCTTAAAGGCAACATCAGACAATAAATCATCCAAGTATCAGTAACTTCTGCTCCCCAAAACAATATTCTTACTCAGCCTACTCCAGTTACTGCAGCCCAGGGAAAGCTGGTTTGCCAAAGATCAGAACTTACAGGCATCAAAACATGATCTTGCTCTAAGAGAAGCCTAAAGGGGCTCAAGGGGAGATGGAGAGGGACTTGGGACAAGGGATGGAGGGACAGGACAGGGGGCAATGGTTTCCACTGCCAGAGGGCAGGGTTAGCTGGGATATTGGGAAGGAATCCTTCCCTGCGAGGGTGGGCAGAGAAGCTGTGGCTGCCCCATCCCTGGGAGTGTCCCAGGCCAGGCTGGAAGGGACTTGGAGCACTCTGGACTGGTAGAAGGTGTCCTTGACCATGGCAGGGGTGGCACTGGGTGGGCTTTGAGGTCCCTTCCAGCCCAAAGCACTCCATGAGTCTGTGATTCTATGAGTTTTAACCTACTCTGGGCTGCCAGCCATGCTGCTGGACAAGGAGCGTCCCACACTCAAGAGATGGAATGAAACTGCTGTTTCCAGTAATCATCCTGTACCTGCAGATGAACTTGAAGGAGGATCCTGACTCGTCGAAGGAAGGTCTGACTCATCAGATGCTTGAACAGATTCTTCCTCTTGCTGGCTATCAATTTCTAGACCTGCTTCTGAAGTAATACTGGAAGAGAAGGAGGGGGAGGAAAAACAGGGAAGTGTGTTCAGGTAGTTTCAAAAGGCTCAGGGGAAAAAAAGCACTGTCTTGGAAAAAAAATGGCATTGTCTTGGAACACAAAGATTCAATGAAAATCTAAAGTAAACGATGGCATACAATGATAAACCATCCCCTTTTAGATCTGAAATATATTTGCTCATAACACAAAATACAGCAATTATTACAAGTATTAAAAACTTGCACTAGTAAAATGGAAGACAAAACAATTTGCCTACGAAATTTTTATTCCCTCCCATGCTATGTCTTTTGCACATGCACTGTCTTAACTAACTTCATTATACATTTGTGCTTTGATTCAGGATTGATTTTTGTATTAAACAGAAATGCCTCAGCCCTCACTCAGCAAACCCTGCTCCTTCAAACTGGCCCTTTGTCATCAGTTTTGACTACTGCAGATCCCTCTGCATTCTTAAAAATAGGGCTTTGTGTTTTTTTTTTCATTTTATTTTTGTGACTTTTATACATCTTCATTGAATCAGGATCAAACCAGAAGAAAACCTTCGCTTTTGCATGGTCCTGCTTCAGAAATTACTAACCCCTGTTTGAGCTTCCTATCAGACAATGTCAGACTGACAAGGAATCACAAGCACACTTGGGTGAAAACAAACCATGAAACCATAAACATCACAAGTCCTTAGGGGACCAAACAAGTTGTAGTTTACCCTTCAGATTCTGCTTCTGCAAAAACTTCATCCCCATCATCCCCTGCCCCGGGCTCTGTGGTGGTGGACAGGTTGCCAGTGGACGTGGTGACCATGGGCACGGACTGGGACGCGTGCTCCGACGCGTCCGCCGAGGCGCTCTCCGTGAACACTGTCACTGTGGGGAACAACCAAACTGGGTGTCACACAGCAATGCCTCACCAAACCCTGAGCCTTCAAAATCCCATTTTGCCACCAGGTCTGACTACTGCAGACCCCTCTGCACTCTTGAAAATACAGATTCCCTGCACAACATCCAAGGGAAACACAGGCAGGGCAGGGAAAGGGCTCCTGGGATACTCCTGAGGAGCCACAACCACTGCAGGGCAACAAACACATCAATTCCCATTCCCCACACTGTATCCCATGGGAAAGGGCTGGCAAAGGGTTCTTGGGATACTCCTGAGGAGCCACAACCACTGCAGGGCAACAAACACATCAATCCCCATTTCCCTACAAAGAATCCATGGGAAAGGGCTTCTGGGATAGTCCTGAGGGAGCCGCAATCACTGCACCAACAGTAATTCCACTGGTTTCTGGGCAGTCCAGGTGTGCAAACCTCCTGCCACTCACCTGGTGCTGCTACTTGTAAGGGGGTTGTGGGAACGCTGCGACCCCCCGACTCCTCCTCGTGAGCCAGGAACAGTGGGGTTTCATACATCCCTAAACCTGCAACACAAGGGTCACTCCATCAAAACCACCAGCTAAAACCCACACAAACTGCTGTCTTCTCCCTGTACACTTCAGGAGATCAGCAATCTGTGCTTAAAATATGCAGATTTAATGTTAAGCTGTTTTCGTTTACTGTCAGAGGTGATTTGAATTTATTGAAGGGTAAAATCTTGATGAAAATATTAGTGTGCTTTTACTTTCAGCCTTTTCTTAGGCCATTATTTCTCATAAGCTTCCTTCAGAGAGCAGTGTGTGTTCCATGTCAAAGGGGAACAGGGGAAAGGGACTGAGTCAGGACAACAAAGACAATGGAAACACATTGCCTGGCCACTCCTTAGCAGGGAAGAATATATCCCCAAGATTTCTTTGCATTTGCTGTTTTCCCCTACTCTTTTGCTACAGGAAAGCTACAACCAATAGTAAAATTAAAGTTAAAAACCATTCCTTCAGTATTTAATTTTAAAATCCTAACACAAGTAGAAATTCTGCAGGTTGAAGGAACACCTTTTCACTTCCTGTTAGTCTCGCTCTGCTGACCATTATTTGAGTTTCAGGTTTCCACACCACCAATTGCCCGAGGTAGAACTGTGTTTTCCAGCCTGAATTGTTTCTTTTTCATTCAAAGATCCCTGGAAAAGGTTGCTTTACCTCCCTGTGATGCAAGCTGACCCAGATCAGAGTGACTGGAGCTGGTCTGTGGCATATCTTCAGGGGGCCCAAACCTGAAGCGAGGAACTCCAGCCACCTGGGGGGAACTGCCAAAACAAAGGTTTAAAGGATTCTGCAACTTCCCCCATGAGCAGGGCAGGGGAAAAGACAAATTTGTGACCAAAACAAGAGAACAAATTATGTATGAGACAAAAGGAATTAATCCTGACCATAAAAATCAGATAAACAATTGTTAAATAAATAACAATTGGCTTCTTAAACTCTTTGGAATGCACTGGAAATCAGAACAGTCCTGAAGAGAATATTCCTTACAGATCCATCCTATGGATTTTCACAATTTTAAGTGGATTGCTGAATGTGCCCAGAACATCCCAAAACCGGTAATTTTTCCTACTTTTATTGGTAATATTAATGTGGAGGGGAGGAGACAAGGAAATTAGATAGAATTTTCTGTTGCTTGTTTAATCCCTTTTGATGTCAGTAAGTTATGACATACTGGAGATCATTCACCTCCTAATTTGATTATCAGTTATATGACACACAATTCAAACAATGATTACTTATTTGTAGATGCAGTCATCCATCCTACTACTTAGCATGTTTTAGCATGTTATGCCAATCACAAGTTCATTAAATTTAAATTTATTATCATTCCACTGAAAAACAGAATAAAGAAAAGCCTCTCTGTTTTGTTTTGGGTTTTTTTCCCCTTCTACTTACTGAATGGCTTCTGCAAATCCATCAGTACGATGTGGAACTACAAGAGTTGGTGTGCTTGGAACTGTTCTGTCCTCATCATCAAAGAAGTGCTGCTGCTGGAAAAAAAGAGACTGATATGAGAGCCTACAATGTATTTCCAGTTTCTACCAGCTGAGTTAAAGGTTGATTTTTTTCACACAGTCCAGCAAAACAAAAACAGATTCGGGTCTAACAAAAATCTTGTCTAATTTCAGACATCTAAATCTGACCTAGTTATAAAGATGGTCCTTACAGTTAATAAAAAATACTCAAACCAAACCAAAATAAACCCCATGCACTTGCATGGCACCCATCTTCCCAAGGATTTTTAGACATATATTCCATGAGATTATCCTATCACCAAAGTGCCATATTGTTGACTGCAAAGGCACCTTGGGTGAGTCATTCCTAAGCAGCCAGGAATTGTGTGTCTAAACACACACTGCTCTAAGGTCCCTGGCACATGGGACCTTCCCCTGTGTGAATAAATCACCTGTTCCCTACAGACACGTGGCCTTTGCTCCTGCACTGCCCACAAAGCCAGCAAGCCCAGCTCCCTCCTCCCTCACACTCCCATCAGGCATTCTCTGCATCTCCCTCCTCCGCATTTTACAACTTTCTGTCCCCAAGGCCCCTCCCAAGTGCTCAGCTCCTGTCCAGACACAGAGCAGTTGGTTCTGAGACCAGTTCCAAGCAGAAACTGAGGGACAGGTATGATGCCTTTGATCTCAGAAGATACTTTAGTTAGTCACTCTCTCCTTTTCCTCACTGAATTGCATTTGGTTCTGTCAAACGCAGCTGAATAAAGGGTTCAAAATGAGCTGATGGAGAGAGCATAAATTACCCTTGTTCCTTTAGGCTGAGGCTGAACACACTTTTTCTAGTAGCATACTCACTTTGACTGACTCTAACAACAAATAATTAAAATCACCTTAGCTAAAACCAATTCAGCCTCTTTGGCAGCCTTTGTCCTCTTGGAGTGTTCTAGTATTTGCCTTCCATTAACACAGACATTAACAGGACTCAGATATTTTTCTGCCAGACTACAGAAACCATCCCACCCTGCAGTCAGCAGATCCACTTCTGTACGAAACAAACCCCCAGAGTTCTGAATGTTCCCTCAAAGCAGGTTTTTAGCACTAGGCTTTAACACTTACCATCCCACCTATGCCAGGGGTCAGCTGAAGCCCTCGCCCCACCGACTGTCTTCGAGTCATCTGGATCCTCTTTACAGGAAAGAAAAGAGTGTGAGTGCTGTCCTGGAATTCAGCTGACATAAAAGTGGTCAAGCAGAGCTACGGATGGCAGCTAAGTAAGTGCAATATCCTGAATATTCTGAGCTGGGAGGGATCCACAGGACCATCCAGTCCAACCCCTGGCCCTGAACAGACACCCCAACAATCCCACCCTGTCCCTGAGAGTGTTGTCCAAACCCTCCTTGGAGCTCTGGCAGCCCTGGGGCTGTGCCCACTGCCCTGGGGAACCTGTTCAGTGCCCACCACCCTCTGGGTGATCAGGTGTCAATTCTTGGTAAGTGACAGTAGTGTTTTACTCATCTTCCTACTGAGGACAGAAAACTTGCATACAGAAGTACTGTGACCCCAAGGCTCAGCACAAGTTAATGGTAAAGGTTAATTTCAGTCAGATTTCTGCAGAATTCCTGTTGTGATGCTTGAATTTACAAAACCTCAAGGTCTCTGTCAAAGCATAATCATGGGTCAGGCAGACTGTGAAGGGTTTAATTTGGAAAACCAATGGCAACATCCCTTTGGCCCATCTGTATTGTTTGAGGCAGAGATTAAATAAAAGAATAAAAAAATAAAACCCCTTCCAATCTGAGTTACAACCTCCTCAAACCCAACTCCTTTTCAGTGGAAATTCCAGCAGTCACTGGTACAATAACTCCAAGCCACAAACCCATCCTGAGTGCCCCACTGCTTGTGCCACTCCCCTCCTGGCCACAATCTGCACGATGAGACGCGCCAAGCCGGTCCGCTCAGCAACCCTTTTCAGGATGCTTAAACAGTTGCCAACCATTTCCCCCACTGGTTTTATTTCCTAGAAACGACCCAGTAGCTTCTTGATGAGCCCCCTGAAGGATGGAGCACCTGCACTGGGGGTCCCAGCTCCTGGGGAGGGGCGTGGATGGTGAGGCGGGGCGGCAGCGGGTGCGGCGGGCGGCGCGGGGACTGCGGGGGCCGTGGGGTCTGTCTCTCGGAGGCCGATGAGGGTTGCTGCTCCCTGGGGCTCTCGTGGGCAAAGGTGGACTCTGCAGCACTCGTGCTGCCCTCCCCTGCAACAGCAAGCACAGGGGGAGTAAACCTGTGTGCCACAGCTGGAAGCATCAAGGCAATTCTTCTGTTTACACGTTTTTGTTTTTCCCCCCTTGCAAGAGCAAGAACAGGTAAATAGCAGTGATGTCATCTAAAAATTGCTGAAAAGAGGACTTGGGCCAGTTACAAAACCAGCACTAAAACAAATTATTAATTATTCAGGTACTGATCTAGAGAGAGATTAATCTGCTGAGCCATTAAGTCTCCACAGCAACTGGAGCTCGCAGGGTTTGCAAAGGAATTAGAATAAACCCAAAAAGAACATTTTGAAAGAATCTGCCTTTCAGGTTAAAATGGCCTTAAGTATTACACCTTTAGTTCTGTCTTTGCAGTGTGTTTTTTAACACATTCAGACTAGCTTCTACATCTCCCTCCCCTTACAAGCACAAACTGTGATGACACATGGAATAACCATACCACTGTTTTGGGAATCTGCTGCCCTCTGGTTGCTTTCAGCTCCTCCCATGCTCTCCTCAGTCTCTGTTCCAGGATCTGTACCATCACCGCCCTAAAAATCCACACAAGCATAGTAGGACTTAGCACTTAACAATTATAGGTAGTAAAGAGAACTTATAAAAGCAGCACAAAAGTATCCAGAAAGTAAACAAAGTCAAATACATGACAATCTTAAACTATTTCTGTAAATATCTACCAACATAGGTAAATGTGTACAACTGTATTACATTTCAGAAGTTCTGTGTGCCTATAAACACACAAACATCATTTAATAATGACAGTGAAATATATCCATCTTTTGAAAAGCCTTTCCAGCTTTGCAACTACTGTTGGCCCCTGTATTTTATATTTTCATCAGTCTTCTTAAACATTCAAAATGTATTTTCCTGGTGGAGGCACCAGTTACAAGAAGTTGCTGTCACCCAGTAGCAGGCTCAGCTTTTGGGGATGAATTCCTACAAGCTGTGCAGATGCATTACAGCACTCACTTATTGCAAGAAATGTAACAGGCTACCAAAAAAGGTACAAATCTCACCTCAGCATCATCTGCTTCATATCCATCATTACCATCAGCACTACCAGTTCCTTCATTACTGTCATCACCTTCATCTCCCATCCCTGTGTCCTCATCGTCATCCTCATCCTCCTCTTCCTCATCGTCGTAGTCCTGTAAGACAATAAAAGAGCATTAAGGAAGTGTAGAAAAGGCAGTGGAGTATTTTGAATGTGGTGCAGATCAACACCCACCCACCTCCCCAACAAGGATACGGGGAGGAAAGAAGACGGAAAACTTGAGGGTCATCATCAAGGCAGGCAAAGAAATTACAGGTGAATTAGCAGCTGTTTTTAAAACACTGCAAGTTCACTCCACATAAATACAGACTATTTATACAGTCCAAAAATATTCTGATTAAATTAGTCCTGCCTAGTGAGCTTTATATTTGATCAAAGTCACAAAGTATGTCAAAGTAAGCCCACGATACACATACTTCCTGCTCGCCTTCGTTTTCTTCATCGTCATCATCTTCATCATCACTATCAATCACAATGACATCATCTCTCTTGGACTGCCCATCCTGAGATGAAGAAGTATTCTGCTGATCTGACTGAAGAGACCCAAGATCTATTGGGATGGACTGGGAAGTTTCCTCACTGTCCTCCATGGCAGTGTACTCGCCCTGGGTGACACCCTGCCAAACATCAAAGGCATTACCAGAACAAACGAAGCAAATGCATCATTCACAACAAGGAGAGAACCAGACTCTGATGCTTGGAAGAGAACATAAGCTATTGCTGCTTCTAAAAACTGACCAAAGAGAAGAAAGGACAAAAGGTACAACATGTCTCTCACTAACTGAAGAGTGCAAGTCTAAACTTCAAAAGGTTGGAAGTGGTTTTCATGGGAAACCTGCAGGATCTGAGGTTTCACTTCTAAAATACTGAGTTTTGGGGCAAGATGGCTATTCCTGCTGAAGCCCTTTTCTTTTCAGATCTGCTTACTTCTCCAATGGAGTCTTGTGAGTCTTGATTGTAAGCCTGTGCTTCCACCTCTCCGTCAGTGCTCTCTTCTGCTGTCACCTCCTCCTGAAAGAACAAACACTTTTCTTGTTAAAAACACAGCATTAGCCCTAAAGGTTCTTTAACATGTTTGAGATTTTTTTCCTTATTTAAAAAAATATATCTTTCAAAAGATCACGGGCAACATTTTCTTGCCCTTCCTGAGCTCTGCTTTTACCTAACTCCTCTGCCCTGGAGAGATACAATCTCCCCACTCAAGTCCACTGGAACTCAGTATCTCTCAATCTTTTCAGGACCAAGAATGAGCCCTCAGGATTTCCCATTCCACCTCCAGCCTCTTATCTAATTAAGTGACAACGTTGTGACACAATCTTGCTTTTTTCCTGTTAAGCAGCATCCCTCTCACACAGAGCTAATAAAACATGGATCACTTCCCTAACACTGCTCCCGAGTTCCCGCTGTGAGGTTCTGTCTCAGGTTCACCTCTTTTATACAGGGCATCCCAATTCCCTCACAACTAATATTCACAGGCATCTTCTGTAAGCTTTTTCAGCAACATCATTGCTTTCCATATCCACAAGCATACACCAGGATAACGGCATATAAAGACCATCCCGACCACAGTGAAGTAAGTTTTAATTTCTTCCTTCTCACCACCAGGACATGGCCCTCTCTCTTCCATCCTACGGTTTAAGATTTACATAATTCATTGTAACTGGTTTAACCTTTGCCTTCTAAGACACCCAAACAAAATTGCTTCCTCCCCAAAGATTAGAAAGTCATGTCAACAATCAACTGAAGTAATAAATTTGCTTTCCCCATTCAAATCCCTCCAAAGGAGCAGATTAAGTAGTAGCACTTTATGTTCTTGCAAACCTCAGGTCCCACTCTCTGCATGATTCTCAGTTTCTTTGAAGTAGGTGCATCCACTGTTTCCTCAGAGATCTGGTCAGAGTTTTCCACAGTGTTGTCCTCCTCCTCCTCTCGGGAACGTTTGGACAGTGAAGAACTTGGGGTAGCTGAAACTTTAAAGAGCCTCTCAGTTATTTTCAGAACAACAAATGTACAAATCAGAAAACGGTATTTTCCTCCAAGTATCACCTCTATCTCTGCCCTGAATGGTAACAGGATCAGAATCACATTGTGCTGTTTCCTAAGTCATGAAAACATCAGGTCCTTTAGTTCCAAGCCTGACACTCTCGGACCTAACTGAGCCCAAATGTAAACTTCAGGGTACAGCTCAACTACTCGCTCCAACATCCTGGCTTTGGACAAATGCACTACAAAGTTTAACTGATAATCTGGAAAACAAAAAATGTTTGGGGG
Organism: Formicarius rufipectus; assembly: GCA_013399695.1. Lineage (NCBI taxonomy): Eukaryota > Metazoa > Chordata > Aves > Passeriformes > Formicariidae > Formicarius > Formicarius rufipectus. The sequence continues at coordinate 173,020 of VXAU01002210.1, read as the reverse complement.
AATAAACGTCCTGTCTACACTATGCAGGACAAATAGATGTGCAACAGTGTATTGGGAGTGAGCAGCTTTAGAGTCCTCCTCTATATTTCACATTCAAGCTCAAGCAGCTTACTCACGGCTCCTAAAATGAACCTTACTCCCACAGGACCTTGCAAACAGAGGCAAGGTTTAACATGTAAAACCCCAAAGCTGCTCTGAATAAACACACACATGGGATTTATTCCCTACTCTAAGGAATGCAGTGCCAACTGCATTTCAGAGGCCCCATCTCTGATGGTTCAGGGAAGGAGTCTGAACTCCAAAGAGGCAGCCAGGGGTGGAGCAGAGGCTTACCAGTGTGGGGGGAGCACCTGTTGGGGACTGCTGAGATCTGTCTGCTACTAAATAGAGACTGCCACAACCACCAGCTACCCACTGCCATGGAGCTGTTGTTTTTTAAAAGTTTTTATACTGTTCAGGTGTTATAGTTAGGATAAAAGATGTATTAGATAGGTAATTATTACCATTCTATTACTTCTCTATGTTCAACTGTTCTGATCGTTTATGGGTACCTCTGTTACAGCCCCCTGATTCTTCTTGTACCCCTAAAACCCCATTGGCTGGCTGGTGGTACACTGCAGCACCACCATACAAGACTAGCCACACCCCAATTTTCCCTTATAAGTTATAAACCCTCCTTCCCTTTTCCTTTTGTGTCGTGATCCGCCCCTAACTCCACCCTAGTTCTAGAATCCTCTGACCGAACCCTACAGGAGTCCCATGTGCCCCTAATAAAGTGTTCACACCTGTTCCTACCCTACGCTGTGTGGACCATTCCTTCTTCCCTTAACGGACTGCGACATCAGAAAGAGGTACAATTCAGCAGGGCCCTGCACCATCCCTGGATCAAAGCCCCTTCCTGTCTCCCAGTGGGGTAAAAACATCTGATATCGTAGTTAGGAACAAACGGTGGACCATGGTGGAAAAAACGTGCAATAACTAAGGGAGGGGGAAAGAAGCGAGGCCTGGGCTCAACCAGAGCCGCTTGACAGCTTCCCACCTGTGCCAAAGACGGCAGTGGAGGTGGAGGGCCGCTCCACCTGCGAGCTTTGCACCACGTCGACGACGGGGGTGGGCTCCTGCGCGGCGGGCTCGGGCGGCGCGTGGCTCTGCTGCGTGGGCTGCACGAAGGCTGTGGCCTGGCTCTGCTGCTGCTGCACCGTCAGCAGTGGCTGCGCCAACGACGGCTGCACGTTGGGGCTGGTGGAACGCACCGACCCGCTGGCGCTCCCAAACACAGGCACGTGCTCCACAGGGCCCTCCGACTGCATGGCTGCAAGGCAGAGCGGCACACTCAGCCACACCGGGGGGGCTTTGGGGGGGAGTGAATGAGGCTGAGGGTGGTGGTGTGTCTGCAGGACTTCCCTAGAAACTGGGGGCAAAACTAAGGTAGTATTCTCTATCATTCCTTTAGGGAATCGGGTGTATAAAGACAGAGAGGGAGGCTCCTCCTCCACTCTTTTCTCTTTGCTCGTTGTTGGAATACAAAACTACTTGACAATGAAGGAGTTAACAGGGATATCAAGGAGACCTTGGGAGAAGCCTGAATGGACATCTCTTGACAGATAAAAGGCTGCAAAACTCTGTCACCTGTCTCCCAGATGTATGAAGCTGCCTCGACTTTAGGGAGGCACCCTGAACCTGGATGAGGACTCCATTGTGTTTCTAATTTGTATCCATTACCACATGTCTCTCCATAGTTAATAGTGTGTTATCTCCTGGTTATGACATCTCCTCCCAATGTTATAACATCTCCTCCCATGTTTAGCATAAGTCAAACCCTGGGATGAATATTCATTTACTGAGCATATATATTGTGTGTTCTAGTTTCAATAAAATGTTCTTGCTTGCACCCCCATGAAGCAGGGACCCTTTAGTCTTTGACTGCCACAACTCATCAGGTGAGCACAGACACAGCAGCTCTCGGGGTTTAGGTCTGGCTTATCTATATGAGTTTAGGTCTGGTTGAGAGCTGTTCTCTGTGTGGGCAGAGGAGGAAAGAAACTCACTTCTCCTAAGGGAAGTTAGTGAGATCTTATTGTGTGAGTTGTTCTACTGAACTAGTTCCTGGGATTTGATTGTGTGGGTCTGTTTTGTTTTTACACTTTTTGTTCCTTTTCCCCTTTTGGGATTGCTTGGAATCCTTGTATTATATGTACAAAGTGTTTAGTTGTATATACATGAAATATCTGTAAATATATATATATTCCTTTACTACGTTTTTCTTTTTGTTACTTTTTTTCCCCCTTTGTTGGGAGGGGGAAAGAGCTGATCAGCTCACAGCTGGGTTTGGTGGGGAGCCGAGCCAAACTTACACACTGAGGTGCATCTTCAGCTGAGGAACCACCAGCTCTGTTGCAACAGAAGCGCAACACTCAAAGAGCTGGGAGGGCCATGACATCATCCAAGGCACTTTCCAACTAGCAGCTACCAGGATTTCCAGGCAAAGGTAGCATTTGTGAGCACTGCAGACCCTGGCACTGTACTAAAAAGCTCACCTTCCTGAGTCTCCACCTGTGTCGTGGGCATCACTGTGGCAGTGGGGGTGGTGGTGGGGTTGGTGACCGTCGCAGGAGTAACCATGGGACGGATGCTGGCTCGAGGAGTGGACTTGTTCCCAGCTATGGCAGCAGCAGTCACCTTGCTGGGAGTTGACACAACAGGAGTCGGTTTAATGTTGGCCGTTGGGGGATCTGAAGTGCTAGCGCTGAAAAACAGGAGATTGGTCTCACCACGATGCTGCAGATTTTAAATGCACCAAGAGTGAATATATTCTCATAGCCAAAGACAGTTATTTTTCAAGATTTAAAATTTAAAAGTCTGGCAATGGAGTAAGGAATTGTCTTCCAAATGTTTTTATCGCTGAAAAAAAGACAGACACATTGCCATCAGTAGCATTTTGAGCAGTTTAGAGGACTGATGGGTTTCTCCAAAGGTAATCAACTAGAAATCTGAAAGCAGATCCAAAGGTCACACTATGAGCTGTGCTGTGACTTCATTACAGTGAGTAATACATCTCAGAACAAAACTGACTTGCTCAGAACAGAGCAACATCATCTCCTGGCTCAGACAAGGATCAGCCAAATTTTAGGAGGCATTTTTGAAAGCCTTGCTGACATGAAAACTGAGAGGAACTCTGCTATCCAAATTCAATAACACAGCAATATTTTCCATTTCAGAGCTTAGGTATTTTACTGTTTTATCTGTTATTAGAGTTGTCTGTTCAGTCCATTGCCCATGTTTGACACTCTTGCACAAGGAAGATCCTCCCCAAATCCAAAAAGGTTAAAAAGTAACAATCAAAGCTGTATAACTTCAGGAATGTCTGAAAACCTTTACAAAAATCTTTTATGTTTCCCAGATACCATGTTCCTGGTGGTTAATATTCAGTTTTACAGCTTAAAAGCTTTAATGATTAGATGTAGCTGAGAAAAAGGAGGAATCTTGAGAAGCCAGTGGTTTACTAAAAGGAAGAGTAACAACATAAAGACAAAACCAAGAGATGTCAGCCATGGAAACTGTGCAAACCCCCCACACCCTTGAACTCACATTCCTCTTTCACCTGAAGCCGGAGTGGACTTGAGTGAGATTTGCCTCTGCTGTTCTGGGACCTACCAGGTAAGAAACAGAAGGAGCATGTCGTGTACACATGAACCAGAGCAAGCAGGCTGGAAAGCACGTGAGCAGAGAGCTCTCTTTGCTAGTAAGTCTGTTAGAGAAATGCTTGTTAGACTTTCACCTGGTCAGACTCCTCCACTAGTGCAAATCACTCTTCAAAAACCAGTTCTCCAAACCAAACCACACCAGCCATAGCAAGTCTTTAAATTGACCCAGTAATTTCTCAGGTATTTTCTGAGGCTTTGAGACAAGGGCAGCCAGAACCCATTACACTGAATGTACAATACAAACCCAGAGAGCAGAGTGCAAACAGCTCCTCGGTGGAGTCACAGTAAGTGACAGAACCGCCAGCTTGTCAGCACTGGGAATCTTGACTATGGCAGGAAGTAAGTTTTAAACTGAGTTCTGAACCCTCACAAAAACCAGCCTGTGTATTCCCAACACGGGACATGACAGTGCCCTGATGGCTGAGCAAGGGCAGTGGTGCTGCCCTGGGGACAGGGTACCTTGTTGGTGGACTCCGGGGGCTCGTCCCGCTGCTCGTGGTGCCGCTCCTGCTGCTCCCGGAGCTCCCTCTCCAAGCGGCAGATCCGCCCCTCGTACTGAGACTTCAGGGCACTCATCCGCACCTCCAGCTCCGTCTTCTGCTCCTCCAGCGAGCTGCTCTTCTGCTTCCACTCCTCATTCTCCTTTGTCAGCTGCTCTTTCGTGCCTGGGTGAGGAGGAAAGGACTCAGTGTTGTCACTGTAAAGCTGCCTGGGTCCGCCTGCTGAATAGCTGGGTGTTCCACTGTGCAGCCCGAGGATTTTGAAATGTTAATGATAAGCCATCAAAGGAACTCTGAGAGGCAATTGTATCTTTCACAGCCAGTAGTCACAGTAGTAACAAAAGAACAAGGTGTTCCCAAGCAAGTTCTTACACCATCATTCCTCTCAATGAAAGATAGAGGAGACAATGTGTTTTGCACCTGCACATTCAGGGAAGGAGAGCAGTAGGTTGTTAGTAGGGTCTGCCTCCTCTAATCAACAAAAGGCTGAAAAAAGGGGGATATCATGTTGGTTGGCCAAAAGTAAGCAAAACGTTTTTTTACCTCCAGTGTACAGTTAGTTATATGCTTTTTTCATCTCCTGAACTAAGTTCTAAGCTTTAAAACAACTCCTGTAACATCTAATCTGGAAAGCACTTCCCAGTAAAATATTAAGTAGGCCAGAGCATCCTGTCTAAAGGTTTTTCCACAGGAATAATTAAAAATCCCTAAACACAGGAAAAAAAAATTACAATACCAGCTAACTGTGCAATTTTCTGCTTGGCTGCAAGCAAGGTCTTCCTAGTCTTCTCCTCCTTCTCAGTGATCTGTTGCCTGAGCTGCTCTTCCTGCGTAGTCTTCTCTTGCAGATCTTGATGAAAACGGCCCAGTTCTGATTGCAGCTGCATTATCTGCTCCTGAAGGTTTCTGACTTCGGTCTCCTTCTCTGCTATAGTCTAGACAGGGGGAAAGTGCAACTGTTGGCCACAACCAGCAACCCTAGCATATAGAAAGCCCAACAAGCTCCCAGGACCCAGTATTAGTTGGCTGCTGGTTAAGGTTAAAAGGCTTCTAATGAATAATAAGGCAGTCCAGTCCTCTCTGGATGCAATAGCTGAGAGAACAGCATTCTCTTTCTGACCTATTTATTCCAAGAAATAATGTGAGTCACACAGGATTTAAACCAGGTTTAAAAGCTCCCTCTTTCCCAACAAGGTGGAGGCACAGTTGGCCACTTCACATATTTCTGTGCACAAACAGAAACCCCCCTCACCTTCTTCATCGTTTCACATTTTCAACTGATTGTGGGCTACGGGACTCTGAGATCACTCCCTGTTCATACCTTCTGTAAGCTTTCAACCTGAGCCTCCAAATTCTTTGTCTTCACTTCAGCTTGACTGAGAGTGTCTTTCAGCTCTTGTACTTCCTGGGCAGAAACTTGGTCTTCTTGTTGTTCTGCCAAAGACTGAGTTGACGCTTCAGCGACCATCTGAAAGGTATCAAGGGTACCAGGCTAAAGGGGACCATCTCATCACCATGCCATTACTTTCACAATATGCTTTTGTGTGCCAAGGGATCAGCTCAAAGGCTCTGGGCAAACCCCAGGAACTCCACTGAAGGCTGAAGTTCAGTTCCACCTACCTTGTCATGCTGTGCTTTCAGCTCCTCATACTGAGTCTTGTATCTGCGACCGATTTTCTTGACCTGTGTTATAGTTTTCACTTTTTCTTGTATGTCAGCCACTTTAGCATCCAGTTCTTTCTGCAAAGTATCCTTTTCTGTTCTTATTTTTGTTACTTCATCCTTTAGGCTCTGAACGAGATTCTGGCTTGTAGTCAAGGATGCATTGGTTCTAAAAAACAGCAAGTCATATAAAAATGCAAATTAAATTCTTGAAATCATACCTACATTTCAATATACTCATTTATGCAACCCCTGCACGCAGTAGCTGTAGTGAATTATGTTTTCTAGGGTTCTGCAAGACAGAACAGAAATTATTCTACTTTAATTTAGAATAAATTCAGCTAAGACACCTTTCAAAACAAGTTTCACTTCATTGCACCTGCTCATTATCAAGCTACAGTAAGAATACCAAAGGTTGCACAGTTACATGGAAACAGTTAAGAAAGTACACTTCCAGATCCAGCTTTAATTAAAATACTTTTCTTTACACAAAACTTTTTCCTAATTGACTAATACCACACCTGGCCACTTCTGCTTTAAGCCTGCCTGTTTCTTCACTCATTTGTTGGACACGCTTGGCATTTGCCTCCTTCTCTGAGAGCAGCTTCCGATACTCCTCGAGATCCGTGTCCTTCTGCTGACTCAAGAGATGCTGCAAGGGTGAGAAAACAGGTTACATTTTCCTAAGATGGTTACACAGCTATAGCCAGATGAAAGAGGGCTACTGCTTTTGCACTTTGATATAGAAAAGCCAAATCTGAAGCTGCATAAACAATGCTTTACAATTCAAATGCATTTCTTCTTTAGAACCCTTTTTTTTTTTATTTCCAGTTGGTTGATTGCTGGGTTATTTCCCACAGCACTGAAAAGATGCATTCCCCTACCTGAGTCCTGGCTTTCCAGCGTTTCACATCCTCTTCCAGCAGCTTTTTCTCTGCCTGCAACATGCCACTCTTCTCACTCAGCTCAGCATTGGACTCCTGCAGAGGTAGGATATCTGCCTCGAGCTTCCGCACCTGGAAAAGCACAACAGAGGATTACACTCTGGACCTTGTGAGGTTGAAGGGATCCCTGAAGCAGAAGTCATGGTAACAGCTTCCTTCCTAGCTGTCTGCCTTCCAGTGGGCAGCTGGGGGAAGAGAGAAGGATGAGGACAAGAGCAGGGAATGATCCTGCAGAGGAAAAAAAATATTGGCATGACTTGACAACTTTGGATTATCATTTCTTGTACTTTGGTGCAGGAAAGAGATTTTTAATCCCATGTAGGAAGCCAAGCAACACTAACACTGCACTGGATTCCACTAAAGGAAGTAGTATTGCCCTTTTAAACTCTTAATAAAGCTGTGGTCTGTTTTTTATGTATTCTTGTGGCAATTTTCACCTAATTGCTGATGATGTCCTTGTTCCTGGTATTACTCTAGCCAAGGAAAAATGATCATTTTCAGTTTCATCTAAATGGAACTGAACTTTAAACTTTCCAGTGTTCCAGGTGGATCAATGTATTTTAAAATGCTAAATGGAAAGTTTCTTCATTAGTGTATGTCTCAAAGGAATACTCATAATCTAAATACTGTATTTGTTATTATGAGCAGTGGTATATCCAGACACTAATTGGACATACCACTGAGTATCTGAAAAGTCTCCATGAAGCTCAGTACTAACCTTTGCTTGAACTTGCTGTAGCTCTTGTTCCAGCCTCTCTTTCTCTTCTCTCAGCATCTTGTTGGTTTCTATCAGTATGTTCATGGTCTCAGTCTTCTTCATTAATTCTTCATGCTGTGCAATGGTTTTTGCTGTTACCTTTGGGAAGATTGAACTCAGTCAGTTGTTTGGCTTGCACAAGCACATACACTGCCCCTGGCTCTGGCACAGCACCATCTTGGAAAGCTATGCTGGCATTCATTATCTCACATGGACATTCAAAACAAGTAAATATGGCTTAAGAAATGGGAGGTGGATTAGCTGTTTTCCCTTCTCACCAGGACAAGACACTCCGTTTGGCCCCTAAATTCTTTCCGAAACTCACTTCTGGGCACAGGCAGTGAAGACAAAGAGTGGAAGACAGAGCACAGCCATGTGTATTCACTGGAATCCTAACATCAGCCATACCTGCACCTTCTCCCTCTCAGCATTGAGGCTGTCCTGCAGCTCCTGCAGCTCCCTCTCCAGGTGCTCCACCCTCTGTCGGTAGCGCAGACTCTCCACCTGTGCCACCTCGAACCTTGTCTCTGCAATCTCCTTCTCTCGCCGGATGAACCTGCAGGAGAGGAGAGGGACCACCACGTCAGGCGGGGCTGTGCAGGACACAGCATCTCATGGCTGCTGAGAGCAGAAATCAGGCCAGAAGGATCACAAAGAAAATCCTACATTCAAATTCTTGAAAAGCTACATAAATTCCCTAAAAGCCACAGGAGAAAAAAAAATAAAAATCACCTCTAATTTATTTGCCAATCACTTTTGGAGGTTCCTACCCTAATTGGCTCAGTTTTTTTCCTAGGAGAAAGACATCTCCTATGTTTAGTTACTCATGTAGCACAACCACTTCCTACCCAGCAAAAAAGTGCTTCAGTTTATACATCATCCTTCAAACATAAAGGAATACGCGACTACTTGATTTCACACCTAAGTTATAAGTCCTGAGAGAAGGAATCCAGAGCTAAAGTTACCTAAGAATTTCCAAGATCTGTTCCTGAGATTTGCCTTCCTCATTGAGAGAAACATTGGCTGCAGTTGGGATGGCTTCCTTCATGGAAGTCACCATCTTGTTACTCATACTCTCCAGCTGCTCATGTAATAATCGATTCTGTTTCTCCAAATCTTCACAGCGGGAAGCCAGTTTGGAAGCTTCATCCTGCAACAAAATCATTCCGTGACTGTGGTGTCCGTGGCTGAATTTCTGTCCACTGAACAAAAGCCACTGAAAGCACCAAACCAACCCATCCTACCTTGATCATTCTCTCTCTCTCTTCCCAGGAGGCTCTGGATTCCAGCAGCTCGGACTCCGCTTTCCGAGCAGCCTCCTCCAGCTGCTGCCTCACTGCTGTGCTCTTGGCAACTTGCTCTTTAATGGCCTGCAAAGCCTCTACATCAGCAGCATGGAGCATTAGCTCCCTTTCATACTTGTTCTGAGCTTCAGAAGCCATCATTGCCTGCAGAAAACCACAGAAAAGAAACTCTGTTACCCTCAATGTGTGTGGAAGATGCACATAAAGACACAGAGACCACTAGCCAAAGAGAAAACCACTGGTCAAAACCTCTGCTGTTCTCAAGCATAAAAATCATGGCCATGCCCATTCACTACATTTTGGGTTGGATTAAATGACAGTCAGAAGTCCTTCTACATTCTTGACACTGAACAATATTGTCAGAATTCTCAGCTCCAAAAAAGTAGATTGATTCCCTTCATAAAACAGTTGGTAACAAGACAAATCTTACCAGTTGCTGCTAAATATCATACTGCCCCCACTTTTAAAAGGTGAAAAGCCACAGGAGGGTTAGAAAGATACTTTCCCCACTGTCCTCTGGTGAGACTTCAGGGTCCTTTTTTGCTTCCCTCTCAGAAAACTGAGGTAGTAATGAATTAAAAACGGTAAATTACATTCCCCAACCAATTTCTTTACATAATGCAACAGACTTTAGAAACAGAAATCCACTGCATAATCCACTGTTTCCTTAAATGACACAAACTGTGCTATGACACAAAGCCAGTGTAGCTGATATTACAACGTTGCTCAATAGAAAAAGGGACCATTAAATGAACAGCTGCTCCCAAAATAGAGAACTGTGCTCTTTAAGCACTTTTCCTGCTCCAGCAGTCTCTGAGCAGCAGCTCAGTTTTGGGTTCAGCTGAAGAACTAACAGGGAGTTTACAATCCCTGGCTGCAATGAGGCACACACATAAACACACCTGTTCCTGGCAGTCCCGCCTGGCCTGCTGCTCATTGTTCAGAGCTGTGCTGGCTCTCTGAAGAGCTTCCTGAACTTCTGCCTGCACAGCTGACAGACTCTTCTTCAGCTCACACAGCTGCAGGGATGGGGGAACAACAGAAACAAAGTGAGAGCAAAGCCAAGACCAAGTAGCAAAGCATTTTATAGAGTACTGAATACAGTCATCAATTATGTAGAACTGAAAGTTAACTCATTATTTGTAAATTAAATCCAGTATGAAAAAACTACTTTCAATATTTGGACTTATTAATATGTAGAGCTACTTTCCTGGTAAAAATGCATTCCTGTTTTTTCAGAGCTGGGCCTGCAGTAATTCCAGTTACACTCATCTTATTTCTTTCTGAAAACTCCCTCAAAGGCTTCTACTGTTCTCCTGCAAACTGTGTTCAAAGTTCAGGAAGACAGTGACAGCTCTGAACACACAACCACTCCGACACAATGACAGGGTTAATGTACTACCCATGTTTGGAAAGCTCTCCCAGGTTCAGCTGGCTGTGTGTACACTCCCCAAGATTGAGCTCTGGGTGTTACTACGCTGTGACAACCGACTGAAATTTGGGAAGAGCTCCTGTCTGTGGATCCTCTGCAGGGGATTCAAGGGAGGGGGTGTTCAGTGCATACCTGCTGTTCCATGTTCTCCACAGCCTTACGTTTCTCCTCTTGCACTTCTTGTTTCTCCTTTTCTGACTCCATCAGCTTCTTCTCCAGCTGTGCCTGATACTCTGAGGATTCCTTCAGTCGAGCTTCAACTGCCGCACGAACCTCCTCTGTCACCTTCATTAAAATTGGTCAGAAGAGATCAATTTTTCCTTCCACTAAATACATTATTGTGATATACAATCAGTAATTTTATTAACAACTTAAACCCAGAATGGGTATTCTCAGCATCTCATGTAGACCAACAACAATGAAAACGTGGAGAATCACAAACAGCGATGAACAGTTGCTCTAGTAACACTGGCAACTACTCACTTGCTTTTCCTTATTAAGGGATTCCTCCAGACTAAGAACCATGGTCCTGTACTGCTCCACATTACTAGAACTAGTCTTGAGCCTTTCTCTCAGGTCACTGACTTGTTCCTCAGCTTGTCTCAGTCGACTGACAAGATCCTCCATGTCTTCATTTGTGCTCTGTTGACCTGAAATATTAGAACACAGTCACTGACGGAAGTTTAATTCAGCTTTTAACCATGGTTCTGTTGAAAACTGAAGTCTCTCCAGGGTAATAATGTGGAAAAGACAATCACTTTCATAAAGTCTCCCTAAAGAAAACTGTCACCCTTATCCAAAATAAGGGCTTACAATAAACACTGTTGACTATTTAAAAATATCTAACCTAATAGACTAAAATACCTTAAAAAAAACATAAAAGGGATGCTTTAATAAGTTTTGCTTTACTTTTCTCCTTTGTTAAAGACTGCTTGGATAAGAGTTTCACATTAACAAATCATCCTGGTTATCATTTGTCTGAATATGTGATGAACCAAGAGGTTTATTTCCTGTACTGCCACAGGAAATAATAATTCCCAATTATTATGGATTACGAATTTTACCATTCCTCAGGCAGCAACTTTTTACAGAGAAATTAAAAGCAGAAGAACATCTTACCTTTCACTGGAGGCCTCTGTGATGACTGAGATGTCAGCTGAGCCTCAGTATTGTTAAGCTGCTGCTTCAACATGGCAGCTTCTTTCTGGGCGTTCTTTAAAAGCTCCTTTGTGTTAACGTGACGGTTTGTCTCTGTCTCCAGCTGCCTCTTGAGATCCAGGATGTGAACCTGCAAATACCACGTTCTTCAGCTTCTCCTTATTCCCAATGGCACAAAGACCACATGTGTTTATAAAGGAACCCACTGCAAGCTGGCAGGAGCCACAAACTTGGGGCTTTATGTTCCCCAAAACAAATTCAGCATGTCTCCACTTACCTCTTGATTTTTGGTGAGGGAATGCCTTTGCTCCACCTCACTTTCCAGTTTCTTCTTCAGCTGAGCTATCTCACGTTCTAGCTTTTCTATCTGGTTATTAAGTCTTTGCTTTGTCTCTGTCTCAGACCTCTCCAGGATTCCCTGAAAAAAGAGCACAATGCACTGAGTTTAAAACCACTTTAATGATATTCCTCTGAATCACTGCAGCTCTTCATACAAAGTTATCACAACACTTCTCCAATCCACAAAATAAGTAACAGGCAGATACAGAAAATTATAAGTAGCGCTTATAAAGTGTGATTTGGTTTTGAAAGATTTCTTAATAATACTGATACAATAAATATTATTGTAAGAAAATCTATTATCCATGCAGTTTAATTATATGGATTAAAAAAACCCCAAAAGATCTACTACAGAAACAGGATTCAGTCACATGATAAAATGTGCAACCCTGAAGGAACTATAAGTGTCAATATACCCTAAAATAAATTACCTAGAAGTACTACAGTAAATATAATGTAATAATAAACTACCAATTCAGACACTGGTAAGTTCTCCTAAAAATTAACATATAGATGTTTTTCCTTTCACTTCGTTTCATGTATTTTGTTTCTATTTCATTGTGGCAACCCTCCTCATAGAATTCTCAGGACTGTGCCCAGGTGATAAGAGGACCATAATGCAGGACAATCACCACAAACCTGCTGAAACAAGTTCCTCAGGTCCTTCATGTTCAGTGTCCACTTGTAACCACATAAAAATCCACTCTAAGACCCAATCCCATGACTCTTTTGTTTGACTTTGATGGGTATTTACTGAGAAAAGGCAGCCCCAGCTTGGACACACACCTGGATTGTCCGCAGATTAGTGAGCAGCAAGTTCTGGCCCCTCTGTTCAACGAGCAGGGAATCCCGTTGCTGTGTCAAGCGCACGTCCGACATCTTCAGGATGTCCTTCTCTTTCTTCAAGTTTTCGGCTCTTACCTTTGTGACAACAAGTAATGAGAATGTTGTTATCAACCCCAAATCCACCCATGAGTTTTATTTTTATGATTGGTTACTACTATTTTAATAGAAGGTTTCAATATTATAGACTGTACATTAAAACCCATGTGAATTTAACCAAGAAGAGGAAGAACACAGCTGCTGGATATTCTGTCATCTGGGAACAGAAACACCTTGGAACATTCTGACATTTTCACTCAGTACCCAAGAAATTTCAGATTAATCCTAAGAAAAACTCTTGCACTAGGCTTGGAATACGCAGCAGTGCCACACACAGTTACTGACCTCTGCCACTGCCAGTTTTTCATTAGCTCCCCTCAGGTCTTGAGTCATGGTGTTAATTATCTGCTCCTGCTTCTGCGTGGTCGCTGTGAGTTTCTGGGTTCTCTCGTGCAGAGAGGTGATTTCCCGGCGATATCCCTCCACATTGTCCTGCAGCATCTCGTACCTGCCCATGGAAAACAGAGCAGAGCACGTTTGCCAGGCTCAGCTGTGTAACTGCAGGAGGGGCAGGCAAACAACTGTCTGCCTCATGCTTTCATGCATCACTTTGCACCACTTTGCACAGGCATCTCACTCAGCTAGAGATGACATTCTTGATCCCTCCTTCGCTATTTCTTACACAGATTAGACAATATTCATGTTTAACTGGCAGTTCTCCCTCAGTAAAGAGGATCAAGCAGCCAATGTGATTCTATTCCAGAGCACCCAGACCTAAGGTTGGCTTAAAACAGCTGCTTTACCGTTTGGAGGCAAACTCCAGCTGTGTGGAGATCTTGGCATTTTGGGACCTGAGGTCTGTGACCTGCTCCTGAAGCTTTTCATTTTGTTCATTCAGCAACTTGTCGTTCTCTGCCTTTTCTTTCTTGTAGTTCTCAAAAACCTCCTGCAACTACAATAAAGGACAGAAGAGCGTTACCAGGAGTAAAACCAAACACTGACAGCTTTTTCTGGCACCTGCCAAAAAACGTACCTGCTTAAGAGCAGCCTTAGCCTCCACAGTCTCCACGGACTCACTCATTGACACTGGAGCAGGGGTTGACATGGTCTGAGGTAGATTCGGGCGCTTCGGAGTAGAGGTGAGACAGATCTCCTCTGGCAACATGCCTGAAGCTAGAGAAAGCCAACGCGGACTTTAAAGGCAGCAGCTCCTGCCAGGGCAAAAGAGCACAGCCCCACCCTGGGATGGGGTTACCTTGCAGAGGAATGATGGCCCCCGTGGTGTGGGTGAGCAGGATGCGGAACATGTCGCGCTGCCGGATGATGGACTCCACGAGCTGCAGCTGGTGCTGCCGTGACTCCCGCAGCTGGTGGAGCTCGCTGAGGGCGCTGTCCAGCTGGCTCTGCAGCTCACAAATCCTGCAACAGCACTGCCTTTCAGGGATGGCCACTGTGTGGGCACAGCAAGGTGCTCTGGGCACCTCCTTCCAGAAGGACATCGAGAGGCCGGAGCTTGGGCAGGGAAGGAATGGAGCTGGGGAAGGGGCTGAGGGAGCTGGGGGGGCTCAGCCTGGAGAAAAGGAGGCTCAGGGGGGACCTTCTGGCTCTGCAAGTCCCTGCCAGGAGGGGGGAGCTCTGCTCCAGGGAACCGGGACAGGAGGAGAGGGAGTGACCAGGAGATGTTCAGGTGGGACAGCAGGAGGAATTTCCCCATGGAAAGGGTGGTCAGGCCTTGGAAGGGGCTGCCCAGGGAGGTTTGGAGTGCCCACACCTAGAGTTGTCCAAGGAAGGACCCCCTGTGGCACTCAGTGCTCTGGGTTGGGGGACAAGGTGAAGACCAAGTATAGGGTGGGCTCTGTGTGCTGGGACGGTTTTTCCAGCCTCAGCAATTCTGGGATTCTACAACACAGTCCTGCAAACTTCTAGGAAGACAGGCTGCCATTTGTAGATGAAAACAAAAGTAAGCCTCTACCATAAAAAGGAGAATTGAGGCAATTCTATTCATGGGAATAACTTCACAAAGCCAGCTGTATGAGCAGAGTCAGGCTAAGAGTTTTCCAATAGGACTCCATTACCTGTGAGCTTCACACTTGGTGAGTTAAATATGCACATGTGCAATGTATTGCTCAGCTAACAGGAATGAAACTTATCTCTTTTGAAAACCAGCTCTGTTGTGGGAAATCACAGTCACTACAAGATCAGCAATTATTTTTACTTCAGGACCTATTACAAGATCCATAGCTATAAAGCCCCTTTAAACCCGAGGACAATGCAGGTTAATAATAACTTGCTTTTATGAATTACACAGCTGTTCATGAGATATGCACACAATTAATAACAAGTAGAAGGAAAAACTGGCAAGTGTTGGAAGAACTCCCTGTCACTCCTTGGTACAAACAGCTTACCAGAAGGCAGGGGTGACTTACTTGGATGATGTCGTTTCTTGCTCCTCTTTTTCCCTGGCCTCTCCCAGCTCCCGCAGAGCCACCAGGAGACGCTGGTTCTGCTGCTGGAGTTCTTGGATGTTTCTGTAGGAGACCAGGTGCTGAGTGATCACTTCAGAAGAGCTGCTGATGTCAGCAGAGCTCACAGCCTCGTCACGGATCACATGATTGCCTTTGGCTTCTTCCAGCTCCATCAGCAGCACACAAATCTGAAAGGGAATGTTGCAGCGTGAGGCTCACACACAGACTCAAAAGTTTGCTCTGCAAAGCATATATGAGAAATCAAGTACTTGGAAATTATGTGTCTTCTTTCTGCAATACACAATTAGAATCAATAAATCCTTGTAAGATAGTTGTATTACAGAAAAATCAATTTGACAAAAAGCAGCAAGATCAGAAGTGGATAATCCATGCTCAGTACTGCAAACAGGTCACAGGACATTCCAATCAAACAAGTGATGTATGTGAGTTTCCCATGTCAGATATTTAACCATATTATCCTAAAGCAGCATCACTTCTATTCAGCTGAATTTATTCCAGCTTTGCAAGCAGAAATGGAAGTACCATGCTGTCCTAAGACGCTTTTGGCACTCAGGACAACCAAAGTCTACATGGGGCTGAATACAACTTTCAAGCAAACATCAGAAATACAGCCCCATATTAGTAAATAAGTGACAAGTAGCACATTTAAGCATAACAACATTTGTCCTACCTGCTGGGAGAGATCTTTGACTCGCACTTCCAGTCTCTGGCTTTCTCTTTCAAAGAAAGAGGCGTGTTTATTGGCTTGGTCAGCCTTATCCTGCAAGCAGTGGATCTCCTGCAAGCACACAGGACATCACAGCTCAGCCTGGGCACATTCCTTTGCGGAGACACAACCTGTGAGCCAAAGTGCTCCTTAAAGTTACACTCCAAAGGTTAAACCCCAGGTGTTCTGGGATCAAAAGCCACACTCTTTCGTGCTGTAATGGTGTACGTATTACAATTGATGGGAAGGAGCACTGAAGGCCAATCTAATGTCATTGGACAGACAAGTCCTAAACTTGGTTCATGAAGAACCTTACTCTCTGAGAAAATAAGAGATTGTAAATCCTCACTGTAAAAAAACTACAAAATGTGCTGGTTCTGTAAAATTCTTCATACAGTCCCATAAACCACAAGCCAGAGAGTTCCACAGATCTTTTCCCATAATAAAAGTTGACTGAAAGACCCATATTACACAACAGCAATTAGGCTTAAAGAATTAAAAATTAACTTTTCCCATCTTTTCTTTTATCCTGACCTTCATAGCTTGTTCAAGCTTTGCAGACAGACTCGCAACGGCTTTCTGGGATCTCTCAAATTCTTCACGCTGACGTTTTAAGATTGGGGCTTTGGCTTCCACTTCTTGCACTATTTCATCCAAATATTTATTGATTCTCTTGTTCTCCAGCTTTTCCATATGCAGTTGATCCTGAGATTCTACATAGGCGTTGTAGAGCTGCAATAAAAGGTTTGTTGGTTCATTTTTGACAAATCTGCTCTTGAAAAAGGACCACTGCTAGTTATACAAGTCATACCTTAAGGCAGTGTAAATTTATACAGTTCTAAATTAGTGAACTCAGAGAAACACACTTCACAGTACAACTGTCTGCAATGAAAGAATACTATGTAAAAGGCGCAAATCTTAGGCAAGTTTAAGACAACTGAGAAATCAAAACTAGCAACACAGAAGAAAGCCACTTAATAGCTGGACAGAACAACCAATAACAAGCAATGTAAACACAAATTACATAAACAGAAGTGCAAAAATCCCTAGGATCTGTATGACCTATCATTGTATTAATCTTTCTGGCAAGTGAAAGCCAAAAGCACAGCAGTACAGATTAAAAAATGGAAACAAGCAAAAAAAAGTTTGCACACAGAAAATAAGTATTTATTAACAAACCTCACTTATTTCTAAGCTTGATCTACTAAATAAAATCTGTAAGGTACGTTGAAAAAACTTCCAGCAACTTAGCAAGTAAAGCCTGCCTTGTGTAAGACTTCACTGACTTCAGCCAAGGGATGACAGCAATCCCAAAGACATTCTTGTGTCCCTGTGGTGGCATTCCCAGGGTCCTGCTCAGGAGTACCTCCCTCCTCACTCACCTCAGTTAACTTCATCCCAGGCTTGACCACTTTAGCTACAGCTGCAGCAGTGGGAGACATGGCTGCCAGCTCCTCCTCGGACAGGATGGCTCCTGGGGACACAATCCCATTAAACTGCTACAGGAATTCCCACCATAAAGATCCTTTAATCATCTAAACCAAGTCTCCTGCACCTTTCTAAAGGCTGTATTCTAAATGACAATTTTAAGCCCTTAAAGAATCTGGTTTAGGAGCTTTCTGTAATCTCTCATACATATAATATTCCAAGCCATTCTCTGCCTAGTTGAATTGGAAATGCAGAAAAGCTTTTACTATCAGGACTCTTCAAATTTAGATTGTTCCAGAACATCGGTAACTGAAATAGCTGGAGCAAAGTTTAACCTCACGTTTCTTAGCAAACTGCCAGAGGTTTAGAGCAGCAGAGCACTGGTTTATTTTCATTACATTAACACAGGGATATAGCAAATACACTTCATTCTTCTGTACTTTCCTGCTTTGCTCTTTCTTTCCTTTAGAAATTACTGCTATGTAGCAAACAAGAAAAAAGACAAAACTACAACAGGGAATACTAAGATTTAATGTTAAATAGAAAATTAAGGACAGAGGTTTGCTTTTCTTTTTTAAAAGAGAAAAATAAGAATAGTTTATGACCTCCACTTCCACCTCTAGAGAGCCATTAAAAGCCTGATGATTTAGCCTTAAGGAAATGTTTCCTCTCCCTTTTCCTTGAAAAGCTAAATCAGATTAACAACAGAACTTCAAAAAACTTTTGTGATGGGAACGCACTTCCTGCTGCGGGACATGCCTTGTCATATATATGTAAAAGCTTCTAAAATTACTACCTAGAAATGAGCAAAGATGGTGCCAGATGGATGCACTCCCTCCCTCCAGACACTGAGCACAGTGCAAGGCACCAGAGAGCCCACCACCTTCTGTGTCTGACGCCCCAGAGCGATCCCACCTTTGCGCTTCGTGGCAGACAGCAAATCGTTGGCATTCTCCAGCTCCTTCTCCAGCTTACTGATCTTCTCCCTCAGCTCCCTCTCCAGCACAGCTTTGGACTCTTCCACCTCAGTCAAATGCTCCTGGGCTGCCTTATTAGCTAAAATTAAATCAGACAAGCAGCTTGTGTGTTGCGGTTGGTTTCATTTGTTTATTTTAAAAACAGAATTCCCCTCCGTACCTGAATTTTTACTTTAACCTGAGTATGAACTGCAGAAGCTCAAGTGATAAAAAAACATGAGCATGAGAGAAGCATGGACCACTGCCTGTAACCTTTGCTTAGAAAAGGACAAAAGTTTGAACTGTCCTTTTATTAGCGAAAAGGAACCTAAAATAACAAACTACAGCAAAGATGTATCTTGCAAAATTAGGTCCTCTCATCAAAATCCGTAGTCAAATTCCAGGTGTATTTGAAAACAGTTCCCCAAACACAAGTAAATTCAAAAATTTTTACTAGGTAGTGACTGCTATTTCCATCGCCCCCAAAGCTCCACGAAGTTCCTTTCCCAAACCCCACCTGTCAACGCATCAAGGTCCTCCAAAGGAGCACAAACTGCTCTCCTCCCTCTGCCCCCTTCCACTCCAGCTTACCTTCACCTGCTTCCTTCAGCAGCTTGTGCAGCTCTTCCACTGCTCCTGTCAGCTCGTTGCTCTTTGCCTCAGAGTCATCAGCAGCACTCTAAATAAAGCATTTAGCTCATCTTTAGTCACAGCAGCAGCTGGATGTTGGTAAGAGAGCTTGAACTGACCAAAACCAGTGAACAGCTTTTGGAGTAAAATGCTCAAAGATTCACCTAAACTGTACAGTCCTTTCCACTTGGGTTAAGTCTCCCTTCGATGCAAACTGCCCATGTGAGAGTAAGAAGCATCAAACGTGGATTTGAGATAATTCCCAATACAATGCATGGCCTTTAGTTGTTTACAGCTGCTTCTAGCTTTGTCCCTTAAGAAAACTGGGAGAAGTTTTGTGTACTCAATCTTTATCAGCCTTGAAAAATTTGGTATTTTTAGGCAATTTTATAGAAATAATTCCCTGGTTAGAGATCTCATAATGTTTATGTGGGCATCCAAGCAAGAAAACTCAGGAAACAGGAGTCAGTAACCTAGGAATGCAATAGGTGCAAACCAAAGAAGAAGCAGGGCCCTGCTTCAGCTGACTTTGTCCTGGTCAATACACTACAGGCTATCTTTCCCTCTTTGAACCAACTAAACAAACACAAATTATTTGTTTAGATGGTGTGTCAGTATTTGGCAGAATCTTCCATATCCAGTTGTGTCTTAATCAGGTCACTCACACATGCAGTGTTATCCAAAATGATCTTCTAACTAAACTCAGAAACATCTCTTGCACAGTCACACCTTACACATAAACTTATACCCCAGTTTATCCTAAGATGTAACCCCATTCTTACAAGAAGCCTCAAAACAGTGAGCATAAAATTACTATTTCCACCCCAGATTTGCTTAATCTACAAGATAATCCAACCAACAAAAGGTTCCAAAGGTTGACTAAGACAGTAGCAAAGCAAACCATGTTTTGGGTGTCTCACAGTGTTCTGCAAGGGAAGCCAGTCTGTGAAGAACCCCCAAACAGGCCTGCATTACACCTTAACCCTGAGATTCAGGCCCAGGCATGCACCTGTAACAGAATCAGTAACTCACCTTATACAAGTTGGATAATTTCATGTGGGCATTCAGCTCGTTGTGGAATCTCTCCTCCATACTTGCCTGCTGCTCTTTTGCCTGGCAAATTAGAGAAGACACAGGGAAGGGGAGCATTCCACTAGTTCTATCTCTCACATTTTGTTTTCCCATTTGTAGAAGCAACTTGTAATACTGTTCCATATAGTCATACTTATTCAGGTTGCCTCACCTCCTTCAGTTTATTCAGAAGTTCTTCCACGTGCTTCTGAAGGTTTTCATTGGACTGTTTCAAGCTGTTCACCTGTTCCTCCATTCTGGAAACCTAGGCCAAGAAATGAAAATACCATATATATATGTATTTCTTGCTAGTCCATTTTACTTTGGAAAATATCCATCTCATTGTTTTTTACTTAAAAAAAAACAAAAAACCAAAGTTGCAGAAGGAATATAAATGGTTACTCAAATACAGTTATTCAAGTACTTGGCTTTGCTTAATGCAGTTAATTAGGTGTACAACTTGTAAGAAATAGCAGAAGCACTCAGCAATTACATTACCTCCTCCTTTTTGTTCTCCAGGCTGCATTTAAGCTCCAAGATTTCATTGCCTTTGTCCCTGGCAGTGTGCAGAAGTTCATCTGTTTTGGCTTTCAGCTCTGTGTTCAGCCACATGTTCTGATTCTGCAGCAGTTCTTTTTCCTGCTCCAGCCTCTTCTCACGGTACTAAAAGGAAAATGGCCCAGTGGAAATGTGCTGTTTCCACAGCAAGCAAAGCTGCCCATTAAACTACTCCCACCAGAAGAGGGAGGAGCAAAAATGCACTGCAAGATGGTAAACGACAACAAACGACAGGCAGTGTTCCTTATCACACTGGTAATGAGTTACCAAAAAATTCCTGACACTTAAGTTAGTTCCCTCGAAGTTTATGTTAACAGGGAACATTAGCTGGATTAATATCGAGTTGAAGGAAATTACTTAAGGTATCAGAGCTTTCCTCCTTTTTTCTCCTTTCCTGCTCTCTCGATGGAGTTTATTCTGCCCATAGAGAAATGGTGGACGTTCACAACTAACTACTTTTGTCTTTTCTACCTGCCCTCCTGGATCTGGAGTCCTTCCCAGGGGGCAGGAACAGCCACCACCAAGGCTTGGGCATGCTTGCTCAACTTGATACCCCTTGTATTCTAAAACTGCCCTTCTCACTACCATTGACAACCACCAATTTTATAATAAAACAATTTGCTACAAATAACAGGAGCATCCTTGAGCTGCTTTCAGAGGCAATCACGACAAGATGATGATCACATCACACCCAAACAATGCCCAACACACACACACTGTGCATATTGAGTCCTATTCACCTTCATGGAGACATCTGATGTTTGAAGCTCATCCAACTTCAGCTGAAGTTTGGCCTTTTCTGTGTTTGCTTCTGTGAGTTTTTCATTTAAGCGTTTTACATCCTCTGCAGGAGGGAAAGCAGTGTTAAAAAAGCTGAGTGTGTAAGAGCTTGGATTACTCACAGAACTAAACTGTAAAGAATGACAACAGGCAAGATATAATGTGTGTAATTGTATGTTGGGCAATAAGGCTCTGTAAAAGGCATGGGTTTAAACCTACAAAAACAAGCACCAACGTGCTGTTTTTCTGCAATTAGTGTGCTATTTCCTGCCTTGTTTCCTTTTCTCTAACCACTGTTTCCTGCTAATGCACTGCTTGGTGCTGCCTGGATGCTGGACACTGCATCAGTTCAGAGGTCCAAGCACTCCTGCTGCTCCCTGTGTTGGCACTGTCCTTGGCTGTACCATTTAAATGTTCCACTTCCTGGGATCGCCTTTCGCTGGTTCGAACCAGGTCCCTCTTTTCAGCTTCCAGTTCTTCCTTCTCTCTACTTAACTGGCTCTGAAAAAAAATCAATAAAAGAATGTGATCAGCTCTCTGTAACAATTTATAGTCACTGCTTACACTTGGAATCACACAGCAGCAAGGTAAACTTCAGCAGGTCACCCCAGCCAAGTGAGACTTGGCTGAGCCTTACAGAGTGGGCAGCTGCATCAGGCTGAAAGAGAGGAACTGCTCAAAGCTGCACTGAATTTTAATATTCTTTGAAAGACAGCTTTGACACTCAAGACTCCACTGAAACTCATTTGGTTAAATAAATGAGGCAACAGAGTAAACAGGAAATAAATAGGTGTAAAGAAATCATTATAAAAATCAAATCAAAGCCAATAATCTTGGATCATTTACAGCACTGCTTCTGCCTTCAAGGTGTCACCACAGGGCCCCTCAGTCAGGCCCAGGGAAACCCCTCTGGGGAAACAGTCAGATCAGTCCTGTCACTGTGGAAAAATCAGTTTAATAACCGTGTTTCTGCTTCCTTCTCCGAAACTGTTGTTCTCCTGGATCAGTCAGCTCAAGTGACTCGCCCTCCAACCCCAGGAAACACGAGGAAAACTGTGCCTGAGGGGGGCAAAGGATGGGGGGGATACAGAACTCTTCTTTATATCTTTGTCTGAATTTTTGGGGTTTGGCTTAAGGTCACTTCACGACAGGCTCCAAGCTGGAAGAGCACAACCCATTCAAACCAAAACAAAAGCACCTGCTCCTCTGTCTCTGACTTTGCTGAATCACCAGCTTTTCCTGGTGCAATCCCAGTTTCCCCATGCCCATGGAAGCCCCACAAGAGCCCACACTGGGCCAGGGCACCCCCAGCAGTGTGTGGCCACGTCCCTGCAGTACCTGAACGGCTGCGTTCCGGTCCTGGGCAGCCTCGAGCTCTTTGTTCTTCTCATTGAGCAGCTTCAGCTGTTCATCTGTGGGGGGAGAACAATGAGCTGAGAGGCGTCTCCACTGCAGCACCACACAACTCACTCTGCAAACACAGCTCAGCCAAACGTCCCCTTAAAAGTACTTAATGGAAGAGAGAAGGAAGAATTCTAGACTTCAGGTTGGTGGGCACGGTGGTGTCGTGGCAGACCAGGGCAGTCCTCAGAGCAGAAGGACTGACTGTGCAATTAACTCCCAACCCACTCTGCTGTTACTACAAACATCAGAGAGCAACGTGGGCTCTTGCCATTAGGACAAGAAATTCCACTGAAAAAGGTCATCTTGGACACAAAACCAAACCAGCTCTTTACATACAGAAATAACAAGTCCAGCTGATGGGTGGACTTCCAGCTCCCGTGTAAAACCCAAGGCATTCCAGCAGGGCACCGGAATGGGGGATGAACGTCCTGCCCAAGCTGCACAACCCCAGTGGCACTTACGAAGCTTTTTGAGTTCCTCCCGCAGAGTTTGGCACTCCTGGGTCTCATTTACAAGTCTCTCCTGACTCTGAGCCAGTCGCTTCTCCACTTCAAAATACTGTTGTTCTGCAAGATAACAAAGTCACCTCAATTGCACTGAACAAACACTGCTTTTTCTTCCTCACCTTTACCAAGGATCCTTCTTAATAGGCATCTCTACTAAAGAAGGATAATTTTTAAGAAAACACCTAAAATTACTAAGACCATAGTGGATTTTGAAGGAAAAAAAGAGTATCTTTAAAGACAAAAAGCTCCATTTTCACACTGAATTAACACTGTCACTTTGTTGGCATGAAAAGCTGTGATATGTTTCAATCTGGTCTAGTGGAAGCTCCAACCACGGCAGAGGGTTCCAATGATGAGCTTTAAGGTCCCTTCCAACCCAAACTGTTCTGTGATTCTATGCAATGATCCATAAAATAACAACCTAATGAACCTGAATAGTCCTTTAACATTTCTGCTGCAGCGTTGTAACAGCACAATTATGCAGTGTGATCTCACCAACTTAAACCTTCTCTTACCTCCAGAGTATTTCTCTACAGGTGCAATGAACCTCCCATAATCACAGGGATCAAGGGATTTGACTGGGAGTTTTCACAGACACTCCTCAAAATGAATTCCTGTGCTTTAGTCCCCGAGTGTTGAAAACAATAATTAGGCCTGAATTTCTGTTACCTGAAACAGTAACTGTGCCACGGAATTCCGTGTCAAACACTCAGCAAAAGCAGAACTCTTGGGCTGAATGGGCTTCTAACAAGCCCTTAGGGACGTTTTCTTTATCTCCTGCTTCCTCTCACAGCTCACAGTTTCAAATAATGCTGCCCCCTCCTGCCACACGGCAGAGGAGAGAGCAAGAGAGCCACCTGCTAAAATCTGTGGCTGCCCTTCATTTACACCGCACTTCACACTCATTTAGCACACCCGAAGCGTGGTACATTCCCACGTAATTAACTCATTCCCAGCCCTGCACTCGTCTCTCCACCTCTCTGCCGAGGTTACTGCCGTGTGACCGAGGAAACGCAAATCGGTGAGCAAAGGCTGTCCGTCCCCGGGCCACCCCACCCGTGCGACCCCGAGGCTGGCTGAGGGTCGGGGAGACAAAGCTGCTTCTCCCCCCCAGCGACAGCAGAGCAGAGCGAAGCACGGGACGTTCGGGCTGCAGGAGCCCCGCAGGATCAGAGCCCCAACCACTGACCACGTCCCCGAGGTCCAGGGATCTGTGCCAGGGCCTGGCCGCCCTTTCCATGGGGAAATTCCTCCCGATGTCCCACCTGAACACCTCCTGGTGAGCCCCTCTGCTCCTCTCCCTGTTCGCTGGAGCAGAACCCCACTGGGCCACTGAGTGCAGCCATTCCCCACCAACTAACCCATGTCCCCAAGTGCCACATCCACATGGTTTTGAAATCTCTCCAGGGGTGGGGACTCCACTAGGACTCTGCCACTGTCTGGCCACTCTTTCTGTGAAGGGTTTTTACCCAATATCCAACCTAACCCTTCCGTGGTTCTACTAGGGGGTCTTCCTCATGTCCCCCCTGCCCCGTCCCAGCCTGTCCCTGTCCCTGTTCCCTGGAGCAGAACCCGACCCCCCCAGCTGTCCCCTCCTGACTTGCAGAGCCAGAAGGTCCCTCCTGAGCCTCCTTTTCTCCAGGCTGAGCCCCCCCAGCTCCCTCAGCCCCTCCTGCTGCTCCAGCCCCTTCCCCAGCCCCCTTACTTGGCACACACAGTACCAATGGTTGCTAAAAACCTCACAAATGGGTTTAACCCATCATTAACCTCTTTATGCCCATTCCAAACACGGATTTAACTCCGAACATTCCTCTGCAAGAAGGCTAAAACAAAAGGACTCCGGGAGCCAACGCTAGCGACAAAACCCGCCCAGGCCTAACCACAGGGCCCTTCCGAGCCCCCTCCCGGCGCCGCAGCCCTCGGGACACCCCCGAAGGCCCCAGGAAGCGGCGCCGGCCTCCCCTCAGCGCAGGCCCCGCGGGGGCGGCCCGCTCGCCGCCCGCACTCACCGCTGTCCACCTTGAAGCGCTCGTAGCTGGCGCGCAGCCCGTCGATCTCGCCCTGCTGGTCACCGAGAAAGCGCTCCAGCTTGCCCTGCACGGCGCGGGGCAGCTTGGCGAGCTCGGCGCGCTCCAGGAGCTGCTGCAGCACGGCCGCCATGGCTGCGCTCCCGCCCGTTCGCCGGGCCGCTTCCGCTTCCGCCACTTCCGCTTCCGCGGTGGACGCCGCCATCATGGGAGTGGCAAGGTGGCCGCCGCCATCTTGGGAGTGGCGATGTGGCCGTCGCCATTTTGGGAGTGGCGATGTGGCCGCCGCCATCTTGGGAGTGGCGCCGCGGCCACTGCCACGGCAAACCCCGCGGCTCAGTGTGCGAGGCAGAGGGGAAGCTGCCGGTGCTGCCGAGGCGCTCGGCGCACCCGGGATGTGCGGGGGAGGCGCTGGTGGTGCTGCCGCCACTCTCAGCATGGCGGCGCAGCGCCGCCGTCCCCCCTTGTCCCCCGCGGCGCTCCGCGGAGATTCTGCGTCATCGCGCGGCGCCGTGGCGCCTGGTGATGACGTATCTGGTGGCCACCTCAGTGCTCGGCTGAGGCGGCGGCGGAGAAATTGGGAATTTGGTGATGCTGCGGACGGGGGGGGAATGGGATGTGGAGTGATGGGAATGGGGGTGAGGGGTGATGGGGAATGAGATGATGGGAATAGGGGTGTGGGGTTGCTGGGAATGGAGTGTGGGGGTGCT